>CM023488.1:66233663-66643663 GCA_013339685.2 Hyalomma asiaticum
TTGACTGTCGCTCTTTGTATCATATATTCAGTAGCAAGACAGCTAATAAAAGAAGAAAATGACTCAGTAACAGAGTGGGTAAGGCACTTGAGTACAGAGGAAGGGACCCTTGGTTGGAAGGCCAGCACCAAAAAATTCTCGTTTTTTTTTTCTTTCTTTTTTCTGATTTTATTTTCTTTGGTACTTTCCTGGGTAGAACGAAGGCGTTCATGTGGTATGCGAGGCGAACCTCCGCTATATTTGAAACTCCCATACGTATGTGACAACAAGAAGGCGATGGTAGGAGAAGTCGAGGAAGAGGAAGTGCGCGTGCATTAGAATAAATGCATCTGAATCACGTCCCGTCTCTGTGTCATAGCGTCACACAAGCCAGCAGGATCGACCTCATAAACCTGCTATGGCTAGGCCAAAGCCTCCACTCAACATACCGAAGTACAAAGGAACACCCGAAGACGTCCCCATCGACAAGTGGCTTCAACTTTTCGACATGAAGGTGTCCGAGGCATCGTGGACACACCGCGATCGGGTCAGTCACTTCAGCGAATACATCGAAGGGGAAGCGTTCAAGGGGTACATGACAGAGATTTTCAGCAACGTTGAGACATGGGACGATATAAAGCGCGACATGTAAAACCGCTTTGCTAGGACTGACGGAGATGCCTTCGGTCTCTTCATTCACTACCGGCTGAAAGGAGGGCAGACAGTCAAGGAATACTACGAAGAAAAAAAGCGACTGGGCTCTTTGGCGACCTTAAAGACTGCCACATCATTTCTGGACTGAGTGACAGTGTTCCTCCTGATGTGGAACTGGCGCTGGCCGGACTGTCTTTCAAAACGTCGTCAGAGTGGCTCACCGCTGCTCAACGGGTCCAGACATCCTTAAGACGGGTGAGAGGAGTTTCCTTTGCTCGTAATCTTAGTGCTACATCAAGAGCTCCACGTCTCTTCAACAGACCGCAGCAACCAACATTAACTTCTCGTCCGCGAGCTCCGCGAGCTCCGCAAAGCGAATGTAGATCTTGCTCAGCTGCACGTTTCCCACGACAGTTTCATTGGCACAACGAATGTCCGCGGCGTGGCAACGTGTCCGCTGTTGAGACTGGATCGGGAAACGAGGAGGGCGACCCAGAGCTTCATTAATACACTTCAGTGCTCTCGTCAACGGAAGACCAGTAACTGCAATTCTCGATACAGGAGGAACAATTATTTGTATCAATTAGGATGTGTACAAGTAGCTCAAACTTCAGTTGATGAAAGACTCCAGCATCACGGTACAGCCAGTTACTTCAAGCATTCGAACTTTGTGTCGCGTAAACATTCAGTTGCAAATTGGGAATGTCACAGAGAAAGTTTATGCACACGTTCTGCGAGGCATGAGAACGCAATTAGTTCTTGGCCTAGACAGCACTTCGTACTTCAATCTTTCTGTAAATTTGGAAAGCAAGTCAGAGACAAAAGGGCGTGCGAATTTGAACCCACCTAATCATAATTAAAAGAAAGCCATTAAAGCACCGCAGATGAGGACCATGACTTCGGAAAGCTTGTCAGAGCGTGAATATGTGGTCCTCAACTCTCTTTTAAACATATGACGAGATCTCTAAATCCCAGAGAGATATTGGATGCATCACTACTCAACAGCATAGGATCACACTTACGAGCGCTGTCCCTATCCATCGAGCGCCATACAGATGTTCACAGGCAGACAAAGCAGAGATTAACAAACAAGTTGATGCCCTCAGTAAGCAAGGTGTTGTAAGACCTTGTTTGTCGCACTATGCTGCACCTGGGATCCTTGCGGAAAAAAAAGGCGAAGGACGTACTCGTCCATGTATTGACTACCGCAAGCTCAATGCCATAACGGTACCCGACTACTAACCGATTCCACGTATAGATGATATCCTTGACCACTTGGGAAAGGTGGAGTTTTTCACTACGTTGGATGTAACGTCGGGATACTGGCATGTCCGAATGCATCCCGACGACCTTCACAAAACTGCGTTCGTCACGACTAACGGTCATTATGAGTGGTTGGTAATGCCGTTCAGGTTAAAGAACGCTCCGGCTACATTTGAAAGAGCCATGAAGTCTATAATAGCCAAGCATCAGCTTACTAATGTTAACAATTACTTCGACGATGTGGTTGTATACTCAGAGACATTTGACGATCATGTACGACACCTCGAGGCACTGTTCATAGCTCTTAAAGCTGAGAACGTAAAACTGAAACGAAAAAAGTGCCAATTATCAAAATCCAGCATTGAATACTTGGGCCACAAGATTTCACAGGGGATAGTAGCACCTAAACAAAGTAACGTGGCTGCAATACATAAATTTCCGACACATAAACGAAAGACCTCCAGCATTTCCTGGACACTGTAAACACCGTCAGTACATCCCTCATTTCAGCGATATCGCTCTTCCACTCACGAAACTGCTGCACAAAGGTAGCAAGTAGACGTGGACAGAAGCATGCGAACAAGCCTTTCGGGAATTGAAGGAGCGGATAACTGAAGAACCAGTGTACCGTATATACGATCCTTCGAGACCGTGTACTGTGTACTGTGATGCATCTGGCAGTGCATCTGTGATGCATCTGGCATTGGGGCAGTGCTGAAGCAGCCTGACGACAAAGGCAAAGAACATCGCGTTGCCTATTATTCCCGCAAACTACTCAAGCACGAGATGAATTATGCTGTTACAGAAAGAGGATTTCTTGCCATTATTGATGCCAGTGATAAATGACATTCCTACCTTCATAGAAAGCCATTCACTGTTGTAACGGATCATGCAGCACTCCAGTGGCTGAAGAATATTAAGAATCCTCAAGGTCGCCTCTTCGGCTGGTTTCTAAAACTGTCTATGTATGAAGTAAACATTAAACATCAAAAGGGTGTAAGCAACGTCGAAGCAGATGTTTTTTCCAGAGCCCCAATAGTTCAACTTTTGTCACATGACGAACTTCAACAATGCAGCAATGAGCGCCCAAAAGGAACGTATTCATTGGACAACAACATAGTCATCGTCAAAAGAAAAGGACTAAGGAAGATGTATGTGCCCCACGAACTATGCCCAACCATTCTTAAGAACGCACATCAACATTTCGGGCATATCGGAGTGAAGAAGGCACTATCACTCCTGTCTCCGCTATACTATTGGCCGGATATGGTAGCCGATGTTTCCGCCTACATTCGTCATTGCGACATATGCCAGAGATGCAAGAAAACGAAAACAAAGAAGTGTGGGGCACTTGAATCGCTACCTCCAGCTGGAGAACCTTTTGATCTCTTTGCGATGGACACCATTGGAGGATTTTCTCGATATGGCTCATCAAAAAGATCTATCCACTTGGTTATTGACCATGCTACTCGCTACGTGTGGGCGTTCGCTCATAAAGGTGAAAACAGTGATGCCTACATCTCATGCTTAAAAACCATTTTCGCTGCCGGAAAACCACGGAAGTTCCTGTATGATCGTGGAACAGGATTCACTGCAGGAAAATTTATGCAGTTTTTAAAGCATAACCGAACACCAGCTCTTCACCTCATCATCCGCAATGCAATGGTATGAACGAGCGGACAAACCACACCATTGTAACCAGACTTAAATGCAAGATCAATGACGAGCAACAGAAGTATTGGACTAAGCTGCTCTCGGATGTAATAGACGAATACCACAGGACGCCCCAGGAAGTTTCCGGCTACGCACCTTCCTTCCTCATGTATGGAATTCCATCTTACCCAACTATACTGGAACAACGAGAAGAAACTGTTGAAAAAGCACCAAAAACTGCGGTTAAGAATTCTATCGCCTACCACAACATGAACAAAGTCATATATGATGAAAAATTTCTTCCGATTGAGTTTCAAGTTGGGGATCTTGTCCTTTTCGAGACAACGTGGCATCCTAACAAAGGCAAACTGAGTTCTGTCATGGAAGGGTCCTACGAGATTCTACACAAGGTCTCACCGGTGAACTATGAGATCAACCGCTCCTTGCTGCCCTTAGCTAGAAACTCTGACATTGTGCATGTTAGCGAACTGCGGCGTTATTTTGCCCCTTCTGAACTGAGAATTTCTCGAGGGGAGGGGGATAGTGTGACGCATGAACAAGTCGATGGTAGGAGAAGCCGAGAAAGAGGAAGTGCGCGTGCATTAGAATAAATGCATGGCATCTGAATCACGGCCCGTCTCTGTGCTATAGAGTCACACGTACATCTGACAGGCCAAAGCCAGCTCAGCCAATGAGCCAATGAATATCCCGCAGGCTACTAGATATACCGCGACCGCAGCACAAGGTCCACTGAAAGAGGTGTGAGGTAAAATTCACGTTGCAGTTTCCAAGGTATGTCGCAGCCATCCGAGACGTACGCACTAGAAACAACATAATTCAATGCGCACTTGTTTGAAAGATGACACAATGACATTTTTAACACGGCGCCCAAGTACGTCAACAGTGTCCACGTGCTTCATACAGCACGGGACATTCTAACAGGTGCTCTATATCGCATTACGAGACACGTTCATTTCATGCAGTTGTAGGAACACTACACATCCCTTATATGGTAAGTCCTAAATGCGCTGCTCGGAAAGAAGTTCTTTAATAATGCCTCTCGAGCATAAACCGGCGCTGAACCAATGCAGCTGGCTTGTGGACGCAAGCTGCTAGAATGTTTACCTGACGTTTCTCACCGTTATTATCTGCAGGCAGTCGTGTAGGTGTCACATATACGGTCGCTTTAATAAATCGCCGGCGTCGCAGATACAAAAGAAGTCCATTAATTTCTAAGAAATAAACAGCTAATTAGCAAGCTGGTACTGTTTTTCACAGTAAAGAAGTCATGTTTAAATGATAGTGGCCACGAAAGGCATTTGTTGTGCTCTGAAATACAGCGGTGGAAAGGCACGCCAGCTGCAGCCGGTGTGCGCCGGTTCTGTCTTTGTTCAGGGGACTCCGTCCGCCTACGTTCCATTTGCTAAAAAGCGGTAGCACTTAAAATAAAGCTAGTGCTTATACAGTACATGTTATATTCAAGCGTATTGCTTCGTTCGTCGAAAACTGGAAGTAATATACATGTCTTCATGCAGCTATACCGCTAAATAACCATTGGCTTGACCTGCTCCAGCCTCGTTCAGTCATTAGCTCTCCTGATGGTGCTTGCCCATATTATGAGCTGGTATGACAAGAAGCACAGTTGTAGATGCTTGATGTGGAAGCGTAGCGACTACATCAAGCATGAAGCGACTACAAAGCTTCATTAAATTATTGCCTCGTGACAACGTCCGGCATAGTACCGAAGATTTCTTGATAACTTGCCTCACTTTTCTTTCAGTTTCAGTTTATTGTACTTTCAAAATACAAAGTTCATAGCAGTAGTATGCAGAGGAGGGTCCCAAAGTTTCGCGAATTCAGTGCGAATGTCGCATTAAATTGCGCTTATGTCGAGCTGTTTTCTTATATACATTTTCCAACTGCATGTACTTTCGTAAGAGCGTTATTTACAGTGTCTTCAGGTCAGAAGATTTGTACCATTAGGTGTCAAAATGTAAGGCTTGCACATAAGTTAGTAATAATTGATTGATTGACTTGTGTTACATAACTTGTGTCACATAACCAGCGGTGAGTATGAGAGACGCCGTAGTGGAGGTCTACGGAAATTTCGACCACCTGGGGTTCTTTAATGTGTACTGACATCGCACAGCACACGGGCCTCAACATTTCGCCTCTATCGAAATGCAGCCACCGCGGCCAGGATTCGATCCCCCGACCATGGATCTGCAGCCGAGTGCCTGAACCACTAGACCACCGTGGCGGGGCAATGTTAGTAATGAGACCACCAGTATCTTGTTACGGAAGATCAACTACTGCATCTGATAACAAATAGCCTAAACACTCTATTAACTATCTGTAGATGATACCTTACTATAGAATCTATTCTGAATATTACGCCACATTCACAAAATCATTTTGCTGTTTTACATAACGAGACAATCTACAGGTGAATCAAAATGATACTGTCAGCATCCAATAAATGGGGCTTATTCCGACATTCAAGATATGTGACCTGATTACAACTACAACGTTCCAGGTACTAATGTACTGCAATGTCTTAAGTCTTGAAGCTAACGTAGTATAGTGGGCACTGGAAGTAGGTCTACATAAGCATGCGTTTCAGTGCCATCTTCGTACACTACACCTACAATAAACGAACAATTAAGCGGCATTCAAGCCACGTCGCGCAAAACGCATAAGAGCGGCCTCGCATTTATATCGAACCCTTCTCGGACATGCCATTGTTTCAACGTCATTGTATGTTGTTTTGTTGTTTTGTGCAGTTTAACGTCCCATAACCAGCTGTGAGTATGAGAGACTCCGTAGTGGAGCGCTCCGGAATTTTCGACCACCTGGGATTCTTTAACGGGCACTGACATCGCACACCACACGGGCCTCAACATTTCGTCTCCGTCGAAATACAGCCGCCACGGCCGGGATTCGATCCCGCGACCCTCGGATCAGCAGCCGAGTACCATAGCAACTAGACCACCATGGCGGAGCCAACGTCATTGTATGGAAAATTTTACAGCTACATTGAAAACACATAGCAGAACAGTTTATCTATCGAGTATCTGAGTGGTAAGCAGCTTATGAAGTTCAGCTGAAATGACAAAACTTCAACGAAAGCTTTTATTTGTTACCTGTCGTTTAAAGCCAGACCGCCTTGTTCATGGGATCTGAGAGGGCCTGATTTTTTGAAGCTCTTAACATGTTTCCGGCAGAGGCGTAAGCAATAGATGGAAGATAGCACAGCCGCCAAGCGGTTGATGCTCCCTGGCATCTGCTGGATCCACCAGGACAATAGTAACAGCCGTCAACGGTGATTACAATGCGTATCCAAAACAACCACGTCTTCTGCTCGATTACGATGGTCAGATAGTTCGCACTGCTCCGCCACTGCACTGCTCTCTTTTCTTAGGTGGCGCAGGTCATTCCTATGGTAACTCATCCCTTCGCAGAAGATTTTGTTCTCTCCTACGTAGGTAGCTCGGCAGGCCGTGGGGCAGTCCTGTGAATTACCGCTGGCACTTATTCTTCGGGTGTGTGGTTGTTAGGCCGGGGAAGAGTGCTGTGGATAATGGGGGCAGGTTTGTAGACTACGTCCCCCCCCCCCCCCCTTCTTTTCGTAGGACCCGGGCCCAGCTGTCTCGCTGACACTTTTGAAGTAGTGAACTGAGATGTGGAGCCGGTGTAGGCTCGTCGTCCTGTCTTCGTCGGTTGCCTTTCGCCGAGAAGTTTGCTTTTGCCGAGAAGACCACAGGATTGTTTCGAGATAGGGTTCTTTCCCGCATACAGTTGTGGGAGTGAACGGTGTGATAAGCTGCGCGCCGCGCTCGAAACGATTGGAAAACTACCGCTTGCCATTGCATACATTCTTGATCCTTCATTGTCGCTCCTGTTGTACGGCGGTTCTTGTCTGTCATTTGCTTGGTTTGCCGGAGAGTGCCATATTTAACGGTCTCTGCCAGTGTGGTTGCCTTGAGATAGAGGAACCTCCAGCACACGCCCGCCATCCGGCTGCCATTTTAAACTCCGCATTCCAAGCCTGTAATAATGTCGTTATATAAATGAAGCTTTGCACGTACCCATTCAAGAGAAACCGACAAGCTTTTATTTCTTATATTAAGTTCACCATCGTGCAGTATTGCGCGGAAACATCCTAAGAACGGGAAGCGGCCACTAACGTTTATGGGAATCGGTAGATTTTTCCACGCGGGCTTGCACAAATAATTACATACGCAATGAATACTTTAGTATATGAATATCATGGCCAGAGTACGAAAACATTAACGGCAATATCAGCGCTACCCAGGACGTTACTTAGGTCAATAAAGCTAAATAAAATGTTTGCGCGTAATTCTCGCTAAGTTATACGTAGAATTATACGATATATAAAACTAATACCGCTTTTCGGTGAGCTCGGTATATGCAAGCTTCACGTATAGCAACACTGCTACCTTTATGTTACCATAGTTTCATTGTTGCTACCATCACTTCATATAACGCCGGTTTCACCTACATAGCTCTAGACCTAACACAAATGCACGCGTGGCCAAGTGCTGTACCCTAAGCACCACGCGTTCGTCTTACGCTTATGTCCCAGAAAAAGCACAAGTGCTTGACAAAGAAATATGCTGAACGTTATTATGGTTAACGGTGATGCGAAAGATGTTGTTGAAGAGGTCATTATACATCAGTTGAACTCCTGCTCTCCTGGTCACATGTTGTTAGACGGTATTTCTGTAGCAAAAACGTTGTGCATTGGCATTTCATTATGCACTATCAATCTGAGTCATTTGGCGGCATTTTCTTTTGCTAACAAGTCACAAGTGCTAGTGCCAATCTTTGTTCCTGAAGCCGCCAGCTCACTCTAAAATGGCAAAGAACTCCGCCAGTGCTGTCGAGTCTATACTTACTGTAGAGGCTTTCTTTCTGCGTATTTGCTACACCCCATTATGTTTCTTTGCACATTGCGCATATGAATTACTTTATTTTTGTTGGTTTAAATTTTATTGGCTCTGCTTCTCAAATGACGAATTCAATGACCTCACAACCGGCCGCGCATGCTACATTTCGAGGGAGGCGAAATGTTGAGGCCTGTGTGCTTTGCGATGTCAGTGCACGTTAAAGAACCCCAGACGGTCGAAATTCGCGGATCCTTCCACTAAGACCTCTCTCAAAATAATATCGTAATTTTGGGGCATATACCCCATAAACCAATGACCAAAAGCGTCTTATTTCCCAGAGCGCTGTCTCGTACGTCGCCGCTACGTTTCCTGACCTCTGCCTTGATACTGTGTGCGTGGTTTGTGACTAATATGACTTTTGTGTTCATCTGTTAATGTGAAAGCTGAAGATCCTTGTCTTTCAGGGTCCGAATATGAGGTACAAAGAAAAAGAAAGGAAAGAATAGCTAGCCGCTGCCAAACCGACTACAAGTGAAAGCAAACGACGTTGATGCGACATTGCCAGGTGCCGCATCACCCCCTTCGCTGTGGGAAAAAAAAAGAGGGGTACGTCAGTTGCGGCACTCGCAGAACAGCCTGGCAAAGGCGGCGCGGCGCCGTTCACGCAGCACGCTCGCACATCTCGCAAAGGTCGCCACATGGGCTCAGTTTATCATTCGAAAAAACTATGTGAGTTCTAGAATCTGAGTGGTAGTAGGAGAACGCGGTGTGACGGATGTATAAAATCACACGCATTTCACCGCTCCTCAGTAGTCTTTCCTCGACCGACGACTGTTCACGCGGCTGTCATCTTCCAGTTTGACTTGCTGTGCTTGGTTGGCACAGGTTCACCCAATAAACAGTTAGGCTCTATATTTTCTCTCTGATTAGTGTTCTCGCCAATATTTTTTTTCAGCGAAAAAAGCAGTTACGGTCTGGGGTTCAGGAACACACAGCACTTGTTACTTGGTTGAATCAGCGTTGTGTACTGCTACAACTTCATCAGAATGATGATGATCTCAAGTGGCCTTTAAAAGCCATCATGGAACCTGGCTCCATGCAGCATGCAATTCCAGGAACGAAAATAGTTGAATCTTAGCTTCAAGCTTATGCACTTATCGCATCATTTCAGGAGGCAGTATTTACTGGTCCGTGGAATTCTCTCGCTTATCTACACCGAAGCGTTTTGAATGTCGGTGTGATGCGATGCGTGCTAAAATTCAAAAGGAGCAAACACGCGTCATGTCCGGCATGCTTTCCCATTCGCTATGGTGGCTATCCGTAGTATGCTAGGTGTTGTTGATGGTCACCAACAACGTCACAAATCTTTTGCACGTGTCCGTGAATTCGTCTCATCATTAACCGGAAAATCCAGGACCCCTACACTGGATGGCGCAGACCGGTTAAGTCACCTTGAATATTTTATCAGAGGCTTTCGCGGGGCCGTGTTCTTAGATAATAAAAGAGCGAAGAAGTATTTAGCTCTAACAATGACAAAAATCGGCACAGCATATTCGCTGTATCTCGAGAAACCAGAACAGAGGAGTTCCGTGGTTGCAATGACCATGCGGGCATCACTCATGCGCAGTATGTTCACGCAGCAAGACGCAGCATTTTTCTGCACAATGCTATGCACGAGATACTGTTCAACTAACGTGAAACCTGGGAAGGTGCAAAGCATGCGGTGATGCGCCGGTGCTTCGAGGAGGAAATGTCAGTAACTGCCAATGGGCTTACTTTACCATGGCCACGACAACGACATTAGAAACCGACTGCCTGGGCGCATTAGCAGAACCTTGTTAGAATCGCTTCGGATCTGAGTACCCTACACATGGACTGTCTGGGTTCACTGCCAACAGAATCGGCCCACAAATGCACACACACTGACTGCACGGCCTCCAGGATTGGTCCACTGTGCCGATAGCCGAGATACGCCACAGGTCAGGTACTCCTCACCTAAAACTCTTAGACAAGAGCTGAGTCACAAGGGTCCCAGGCGGAACGCATTCCTCCATATTCGAATACTTCTTGGTATATTCACTTTACTCCCCGTTTGATTCATGTCTTTATTATTAAATAACGTTATCTCATACCCGCATCTCGACTGGCGCACGGCTGTATTAGCACGGAGGGGGGAATGCTGCTATGCGCTACCCTCAATTTCGTCCTCGCGCATCACCTCACAAAATTCAGAAAGCACCGCCGTGTGCGTGCCGTTAAAAGTGCTTTATGCCGCACAGAACTAGGAATTCAACCCTACTCCTGTCTATACATGCCGAGTACAAGTAAACATAGAGTACAGAATATGTCGAGTAAAAATAGGTAAGTGGCTTTTCAAAGTAAACCACGAAAGTTCGTTACGCGTACACAGGCTTCACATACTCGTAAGCAATGTTGCCATGGCGTTTCGCTTCCACCTCCGCTCTAAGTAGCAGAGGCGGAAAACGGGACCAATGACAACTGTTTTCAATTTGAAACGCTGAGCAAACGCAGACTATCTTCTCGTTGTGCTGAACACCAGTACAGATAAGTGCTCTATGTCGTCGTCATCAGCCAGCGCTCCCTTCACAAAAATTTCCTATGTGGCAATATGAGGAAATTCATGGTAGAGTTATATAAGGCTGTGGAAGACCAATGCACGAGTCGGCATATGTGGCACTAGCACAATTTGGGGAAATACGACCCTTTGTACGACCAGATACGACCAATTTACGCGTGCAACGTTACGCGTCAGGACCTTGGAGGCACGCAAGATAGAGAATATGGTCCATCGCACCAGGAGGCAGAATGTTCCGAAATATCAATACATGATGAAAGCGGGACTTCACTGAGCAGATGTATATATTGTAAAGAAGCATTGGAACGTCGTAGTGGGCCGTCCTCTCCAGCACCTTGCAGTGGGGTTCGCTCTTCAGCGCTCCGCTGAGCAAGACGCAGCTCGTGCTCGAGATGCAGGCTCGTTGAGACGCGCATTGCTCGTGTGGTCGCCGCTCGCTCCCGGGATCGTGACTTGAGCCCTTTATCTAGCTACTGGTCGGCCCACTACGACGGTCCAATGCTTCTTTACAATATATATATATATATATATATATATATATATATATATATATATATATATATATATATATATATATATTGTAATGGAGAGAGACAGACACAGCGCCTTTGTTGCAGGCTGCCTGTTCTATTATGCCCGTCGTCTTCCTCTGCTTCCCTGTCCGTGCAGCGCGAGTGCCCAAGCTACGGCGGAGCTCTTTGTTATTACACTCGGCCACGCGGCGAGCTTAGGCAGATATGCCTGTTTCTCCGGCGGGCGGCACTGACTGTGCCACTGTGGACGGTCTCGGCCTCGCCGTGATCTGCCCTGGAGAACTCTGAAGAAATCCTCCGTGGGGCCGGCACTGGCTGTGTCGCGTAGGTCGTTGCAGGTGTAGGTCGTTGCAGAGGAAGACGACGGGGAGAATAGAACAGCCGGCCTGCAACAAAGGCGCTGTGTCCGTCTCTCTTCATTACAATGGCGCAGTCGACGAAGCGTACATATTAAGTGCGCCCTCAACTGTCATTGGTGCTGCGAGAATTCCATTCAAAGAACGCTGTTCACGCTTCTGCGACCATGGATCCCTCAACCCTTCTGCCGCCGGAAGCACCTTTGGCGCCATTCGGGGACGGCGTCCAGGCCTCCTTGGCTTGCCAAGGTCAGCATTTCACCGGCGTCGCGCCACCATCGCATCGACCCACGACAACGCAGGGGCTCGTGTCTCCACGGAATGCAGTTCATGCTTGCTACGGTAACATCCCCTCGCCCAGAATTACGTCGGCACATGAGCCACACAGGGACGCTGTCCAAGCGTCCTAGGACATGGACACCGCCGTCTGGAGGGCAGAGTCCGCCGTAATTTCCGCTGCGACCGACCATAGTTGCTCGAATATCTCAGTCAGTCAACTCACCGACACCATGCGGGCCATGTGGTTTCTGTTCGAGCAACTCAATATCTTCGGCGCGGTAACTTCCGGGTTATCGCCTGCGGCATCATCATCGCCGAGTACATGTATGATCCCGGAGTTCCATGCTTTTCAGGACGACGCGATCCTCTGAATCGATAACCTGAACTATTTGGGCACTCGCTATGGCTGGTCAGACCAGCAAAAATTCCAGGTGGCCCTAAGCCACCTTGGAGAACGTGCCGTGGCCAGGCATCGTTACCAAGGCGTATGGCAGAGGTCCTGGCCGGAATGGAGGGCGAAGTTCTTAGCTGCTTTCGGTCCACTTCCCCGTGCCTGCGACCGTGCCAATAATCTGTCCAACATGGACAAGGCTCTCGAGGCCCACAACAATGATGCTGCGGCTGTGCCCCACAGCCTATTCGACCTAGAGTGTCGTCGGACACGTTGCTGTAGACACAGACCGAAGCCACCTAGAGCATGTCTCCGTATCTGCGCGGGTGCCTCACCCCGAAGAATCACAGACAGGTGCAGAGACCACTAGCCATCCAGCGGAGTCGGACATTTGCCGCCCAAGCTCACCATTGCTTGGACACGTAGACGCGACCATTCTCCACCCACAGCAGTTGGATATTTGCTCAAGTTGGCCATCGCATGTACGAACGGGATCTCCGGCGCCTGTCACGCTGGAAGCTCCACCACTCCACAAACCATCCTTGTCCGCTGGCACCGAAAACAACAAGACGGCTCCGCGAAACCAAGAACCAAACCTATTCAGGGAGGACAACAACGTCGTCCATTCCGAGCAGTCGGCGCCAAGTGCGCCGTTATCGCGCCCGTTCGGCGAGTGTCTGGACATCCTCCCTAGGCTGAGGAAAGCGTCACGCAAAGAAGGCGACTGTGTAAATCTCGTTCCGAGGGAGCACTGCTCTGTGCTGCCCAAGCCTCCTTCCATTACTCCACGTGTTGGGGAGAAAGGTTCTGCTACTCGTGCCTTGGCAGTAATAAACCTGTCGGAGTGCAGGTTACGTCGCCCTACAACACGGGAGCTCGTCCATTTGTCGCGGGCACCTACGAAAGCACCAAACGTCACTGCAGCTCAGAGTATGCGACACCGGATGGCCAACGGTCGAAAGCGCGCTCCTTTGCCCGCGTCGTATTTGCGACGGAGGAGAATCGGGAGAAACAAACTCCCCCTACATCACATGTGATACTGCCTGCCAGAGACATGTCTGAAAGCTTGCCGTGTGAAGTCGCAGCGTGCCCGAGAGCATCGACCACCATGGCAAAGCAAATACCGCCCGTTGGCGGTGTACTTGGTGGTTCCGCAGGGAAAGTCGCAGCACGACCAACACCTGCAACGACCTACACGACAATATATAATATATATATATATATATACACACTACACTACACTACACACATATATATATATATATATATATATATATATATATATATATGTGTGTGTGTGTGTGTGTGTGTGTGTAGCGAAGAAGCGATAGCCGTAACGGCGGCCGATGTATGCCGTGCCATCGTCGCTACTTTAGTTAGCTGCAGTGAACAAGGTCCGCGGCAGAACGGAGCGGCGGGTTGCAGCGTCGAGTCCGGCCATGAGCGTGAGCGCGTTCTCTTCTTTTTTTCTTGGTGGCTCGCTACGTCGAGCCACTCGGCATGAGCCCCGCGAGAGACGCGGCGCGGCCCGGGCGATCGCGGCAAGCGATGGCCATGAAGCTGGCGCTGGCCCCCCCTTTTAGGAGAAGCGGTGCGATTGGGGTGCGCTCGATGCACGAGCGCCCAAGAAACGGCCTTTGGCTTGGCGTGGTCGTGTAAATATGTTAGCGACGTTTCCATATAGGCGGGTTTGACTCGGTCTATAATCAAAACTTCTTGACGTCCGTTGAGGTCGATGGTGACGGTTTTGTCTGTGCGACTAAGCACCTTGAAAGGACCGTCATAGGGGGGCGTAAGAGATGGTCGGATCCCTTCACGCCGGATGAAGACGTGGCTCGCTGTAGTCAAGTCCTTGCTGACAAACACCCCGGTCGACGATGCATCCCGGCTAGGGCAAGGGCGCAGATGTGAAAACAGGAAGCGAAGCTGCTGAACGTAACTGTCTGGATCAGGCGTGGAAACAGTAGCTGGCGCGAAAAATTCACCCGGAATACGCAACGTTGTGCCATAGACCAACTCCGCAGTTGTGCAGCCGAGATCTTCATTGAAAGATGAGCGTACGCCAAGCAAGACGAGAGCAAGATCGTCAGAATCGCGAGCTTGGCAAGCCATCAGTGCGGCTTTGAGTTGATGATGAAGGAGTTGAACCATGCCATTGGCCCATGGGTGGTATGCGGTAGTATGGACATGGCGGACACCAAGGAGGCGCGTGAGTTCGCGGAAGAGGTCGCATTCAAACTGACGGCTGCGATCGGTGGTAACAACGCTGGGGCATCCGAAACGTGAGATGCAGCCCCTGACAAACATCGAAGCCACGGTAAGCGCCGTGATGTCGGTGAGAGGACACGCCTCGGGCCAGCGGGTATAACGGTCCACACAATTGAGGATGTAACGGGCACCTCGGGATGGTAGGAGTGGGCCGACGATATCGATGTGAACGTGATCAAACCGAGCGTCAGGTGAACGAAAGGACTGAGCTGGCGACTTCATGTGCCGTATTGTTTTGGAGCGTTGACAATGAAGGCATTCACGCGCCCAGCGGTGCACGTCAGAGTTCACACACGGCCACACAAAGCGGGTCGTAATAAGACGCTATGTAGCGCGAACTCCGGGATGACTTGCGCCGTGAAGCCTGTCGAATACTTGACGACGGAGTCGGAGTGGAACAAACGGACGTGTTTCACCATGGGATAAGTCGCAGGCGATGGTGCCCGAAGAAAAAGGAAGGGGAACGTCGGAGAGCGCCAGTGACGTGGTGGATGAACGGATGTCCTGAAGTTCAATATCGGTCAGTTGTTCGGCGGCGATTTCGTCGAAGTCAAGCGTGGGCGTTGCTGTTACGTCGATACGGGAGAGGGCATCTGCGGCTGCGTTAACGGGGCCTTCAATGTACCGAACGTCCGTGGTGGATTCGGAGATAAAGTTGAGGTGCCGTATCTCCCGAGCGGTATAAGTGTTGTGGTTACCGCGAAAAACGAATGTCAAAGGCTTGTGGTCCGTGAGGACGTGAAAGCTTGAGCCTTCCAGCAGGTGTCGAAAATGTCGAATGCCTAAGTACACCGCCAGCAGCTCACGACCAAACGTGCTGTAGCGCGTTTCTGCTGGTTTCAATTTCTGCGGGAGAAACCCCAGTGGATACCAGAGGTTGCGCTGGAACTGCTGTAACGCCGCGCCAACAGCCGTACCCGATGCATCGGTGATAAGGCGCATTGGTGCAACGTGCAGAGGATGCACCAGCAGAGTTGCGTCGGCCAATGCATTTTTGACAGCTTGGAAGGACTCTTCGGCGTCAGGCATCCAAGTCAGCGGGGATGTAGGAGCTTTCACGGACTTGAGGAGGTCGGTGAGTGGTATGATTATGCGGGCGATGTTGGGAAGGAAACGGCGGTGGAAGTTGAGTAGTCCAAGGAACTCGCGGAGCGTTCGGATTGATGCTGGGCGAGGGAAACCGCGCAGGGCTTGAACCTTCTTTTCCAACGGTCTGATTCCCTCACGACTTACGCGGTGGCTGAGGAACTCAATGTCGTCGACACCGAAGACCCACTTTGCGGGGTTAATAAGAAGTCCGTGCTCCAGGAGCTTAGAAAACAGAAGGCGCAAATGGTCGCAGTGCTCTTCGGGGGAAACATTAGCCACCAGGAGGTCGTCGAGATATGCAAAGACGAATGGGAGCCTACGGGTTACCTCATTGATAAACCTTTGGAAGGTCTGGGCAGCGTTTCGCAACCCGAACGGCATGCGAACATACTCAGAAAGCCCGAATGGTGTCACAATGGCCGTCTTGGGGATATCCGCGGGCTCAACCGGAATCTGGTGGTAGGCCTTTACCAAATCTATCTTGCTGAAAATCACCGCTCCAGCTAGGTTTGCGGAGAAGTCGTGAATGTGGGTGAGAGGATAACGATCAGGGACGGTGCGTGCGTTGAGAGCACGGTAGTCACCGCACGGGCGCCAATCCCCAGGGTCACGCTTGGGAACCATATGGAGAGCTGACAATCAACTGCTCGACGAAGGACGGATGATGCCCAGTTGCAGCATGTGGTCGAATGTGGTCGCTGTTTGGCGATGGCAAGGCGTTCCCCAGCGAGGCGTCTAGGTCGGCAAAACACTGGAGGGCCTGTAGTAACAATGTGATGCGTAACGCTCTGACGTACCGGCAGCTATATCTATATATAGAGAGAGATAGATCGATTATTTGAATGCTAGGTACGTGTTTTTGACACTTAGCTATAAATGAACTGGAAACCGTTGCGGTTTGTCGAACGCGTCATATGTAAAGGGTAAGGCCGTCGATTTTTAAAGCCTGTCTAGGGAATGGTATTTCGATGTTCCTCAGGCGCTCCTATCACTCCTCTCGTAATATAAATCGTCAGCAAGTGCAAAAATAATACTTAATGAGCAAGATAGCGCCCAACCGAAAGCGAAATCTAAACCAGAAGTGGCGTCTGATTAGTCAATCAAGCTTTTGCATGGTAGGACAGCGCATTCACCCTTCCCCTGAATGTAATGTCGCGAAGATTGGTCGGCGCGTGCAGATCTCGAAGGCCACCGGCGCGATTGTGTCGCTTTGGGGATGATGTCAACACACAGCGTGGCCAAGAATTGTAAGAAGCAAGGTCGGCGGTGCTATGTTCGGCGGTAGATGGACGGGAAGAGGAGGCGACGGCGGCCTAGCACATTGCTTTCCTGTAGAAACATGTTCGTATTCACGCAGTAGGCCGTAAGGACGGCGGCTTTGTTCCCGCTACGCCCGCGGTCGGTAATTGCTGTACTGTTACCACAGGTGCACAGCGGCGAGGTCACGAAAGGTGAGAGGTTTCTCCACCGTGGAACTGTATAGGGGATTTTGGAGGGAACGCAGCATCCGAGAAAGGAATAGAAGGGTGAGAGTCGCAAGAACAGCTGGGGCTCGCGGTCGAACTAATCCTTTTACCTTACTGAGTGCTCGGCTGTCGCCAAGGGGTCGCCAGTTCGGGGAGATGACCACGCCGTGGCAACGCACGGAACTGTTTTCGATGATAATAAACATGTCAGGTAGTCCTGTTCAAGCGGCCGCTTTGATGCATCCCACCAGGTAAATAGAGTGGCAATATGGCTCTGCTGCGGATTTCTGCTAACTCATTACAGAATTAGTGACTGATGCTACCTTTAGCAGAAGCTCGGTGCAGCGAGCAGTTCGAAGCGTGGGAACGCGAAGGCTTAACGGTGGGCTTTCACAGAGAGAGTGAACACGGGTGGTCAAGTGGTGCATATGAGTTGGTCCCAGGAGGCGGTCGCAGAAGCGATCGGCCGTATTTAACGAGAAAACAGAGAAGTGAGGGGGAAAGGAGGAGAGCTTAGCGCTAACTGAGGTCGCAGACGCGACAAGGTGGACAGAGGTCGTGCTTGGCACTGCCTCTGATCGACAGATGATGAAGTTGTAAAGCTTGGTGCTTACCCTGTATGTGTGCAAACGTCAAGCGCTCGCAACAAACTGCTTGGTGTGGTTTGAGCCCAGTTGAGTTTTATGATGTCTGCTGGCCACCCCGGCCAAATTTTGTAAATTGTGTACAGCCAGTGTTTGTGTACCTTCGTGTTTTGCTGTGAGGACATCTTGGCCCAGACTCCGTCCTTCAACGTGTCGTCACAGTCATTGCAACCATCAATAAGCAAGTACATTCGAAAACTAGCCGGCGGTTGGAGGCAATCAGTAAAAATTGATTTGGAAGCAATGTGCGCATCTCTCGAGCTTGTAATGGAACACAAATTACGGAATAGTGTCAAATAATGTGCCCAGCAAATTTTATTGAGATTCATTGACCTCAGAAAATCACCGCAGTTGGCCTTTGACGGCTGCATTATATTTACACTAAGCAATTATCTTGTCACATGTACATGTCGACGCCTCTTCTGTGGAGAAGAAAGGGACATATAATATGACAATATACCAGCGTATAACGACACATCTTTCAACGCTTCTTATCTCCCTGCTCATAAGCGACCTTTAATGTCGATAACCGTTCTTCAAAACAGCTTAAACGTACAGACCATGCTCTTATGCGGACCCACCATTTTTAGGCATGACCCGGGGCATTTCCTCTGTACATTTTTCTAAAACAGCATGCGCATACGTCTTATGGTGTCATTCTTCCAAAAAATACAAGCACCTCGAACTCATATTAAATTCCCCAATACACGCGGAGAATGTCATTCGCAACGTCGACCGTGTCCCTGGCCTATCCGTAATAATTGGTCCGCTGAATCAACCCGTCGAGCTCATTAAATCTGAAGATATGGTAAATTAGGCGCAAATAAGAGCATTTCTTTCGCAAGTAATTCGAAGCAGCATTGCACCGCGGAGGCTGAAGATGATGCGTAATATTTTATATTTGTGAAAGTGTCAGTGCACAGCCCGGTAACAAAGTGGGCTTCCGTTATGTAAGACCCAACAGTGATAGCCTAACAGCAATCAATGTAAGAGAAGTTTGGCGTGCATGTCCAACCACCAGCATAGACGGGGAACAACACTTCTGGCGCACGCAATAAATATGTGAGAAGTTGACCTGAGTTTTTGAGTAGCTTTTGTTAAACATGTAAATTAATACTTCAGCATTCAATTCTGACGCAGGTAGGACAGAACTGGCGCATACGCACTCTTCATGTACTTGTAATTTTCCACCTCTCTTTTGAGCTGCTTTACTGTAAAGACCAGGTGGGAGTAGTAACGGCTTACGCTAGACAGAAGAATACCTTGTGAGGTTTTCTGAAGGCGTTGTTGAAGAACTCGATATCCTTCCGCTGCCCACTGAAAAAATACGATGAAGACCTTCGCTTTCGTGCGTGAGAGAGCAAAACGTTTTCCTTGCCAGCTTGGCGATGCTCCTTATCGCGCCTGAGAGACAAGAACAGAATATATATTGCTACGGCATCAGACGGGCAATAAAGGTATGAGCCAGGCAAGGGTGGAAGACGACGAGGACGATCTCTTGTCTAGCGGTTGGACGCCATCTTGCCTCGGCTGTACCAGCTACCTAGCGCTCCGCGCTCGCCTGTAAATAAACCTTCGCTCGACCTTTCAACCGTAACATTTTTGTGGTGGAGGTGCTGGGTACGCTGACCAAGAAGACGGAGTTGCTACCGGGGATCCTACGACGAAGCCGACGCCTCGCTCGACTGCCGCCGCTCGAGATGTCTCATCACGGCAACGACCCGTCAACCCCGTCCTCTCCGGTGCGGTCAACTGGTGTCTGGATGCACAGGATGGAGCCGCGATCTTTTTCTGGAAAACTTGGTGAGGACGTCGAGCAATGGTTCACACATTACAAGCGTGTGAGCAAGTACAACGGATGGAACTAGTCGGCTCAGTTAGAGAACGTCGTTCTCTTTCTCACGGACACTGCACTGCTGTGGTTTCAGAACCACGAAGACACACTTACGACGTGGGACCTACTTGTCGCCGACATCACCGAGTGCTTCGGAGATTCCACCGTGAAAAGGAAACAAGCGGAGCAGACGTTACTCCAGCGTGCACAAGTCCCAGGTGAGACCTGCACAACGTACATAGAGGCGGTCTTGAAGTTGTGTAAGACGGTAAACCCTCTTATGACTGAAGAAGATAAAGTTGGGCACCTTCTCAAAGGGATCGCTGAAGATGTGTACAGCTACCTGATTGGAAAAGAGAGTCTCAGCTCAGTCACCGACCTCCTCAAGCACTGCCGAACGTTCGAAACATTGAAGCTGCGCCGTATTACGCCAAAATTCGGGAGATTGGCCAATGTTACCACAGTTGCAAGCGTTGACGACACTTCCGGCTATCAGTTTGATCTTGCGACCACTATAAGGCAGATAGTCCGCGAAGAACTCGAACGACACACCAAAGGAGCAACGGGTGTCGAGCAGCTGTGTCGTCCCGACCGTTACCGTGAACCTGCGTCCGCTTTATCCTCGCTGTCTGCCATGCCAGGAGTTCCAAGCTATCCTGCTGATCACCGGCCGCAGCATCGATGTAATTTTCCCGACGAAGTGACGCACGACGAGCGCTCTCATGGACCCGTCGCCACGCATCAGCAAACTGAAAGCCGTGTTCGCTATTATGCGCAGCAACCGACGTTTGACCGCGAAGTCTACAACACATGTCGCACGTCGCCAGTTTGTTATAGATG
The DNA here is from genome assembly GCA_013339685.2 of Hyalomma asiaticum. Classification (NCBI taxonomy): domain Eukaryota; kingdom Metazoa; phylum Arthropoda; class Arachnida; order Ixodida; family Ixodidae; genus Hyalomma; species Hyalomma asiaticum. The sequence goes on from CM023488.1 coordinate 66,254,419, forward strand.
TGGAGCCACGGGTCACATCTCTCGATTTTGTCGCAGACGTCGACAGACAAGGTACGGTCAACAACAACCAAGTTGGGCTAATTTCGATCGCGACGGCTATAACAACGACTGGCAACCTGACTTTGGAGCTGCCCGTTCCACAGGCTTAGCGCACAGAAATGATTTCGGACAACACAATAGGAGTGCCTCACCAGCTTCAGATTGCAGCCTGACGCCACCAACCAGTCGACAACGCCGTTCGTCATCACGACGGCGACGCCTTACGTCACCACCGCCGTCGGGAAACTAGCCGACGCGGCAAATGGAGGTGAGGTCGCCGGACAGCCTGGATCTCTGCGAAATATTCCTCTGGTGATGGTGAAAAAAAATTACAGCATATCCACGGAGTGAATGATGGTGAGTGGGCGAAGCTCGGCAGGTTCATCGTAGATCGTGCCGAGTTCTGGATTAATTTAGTTAACGCGCACGCTACGAATCCTCATGGTTCAACTATGCACAAGTGAAATCTCCCACCGGCATTTCATTGCAAGTCAAGATCCAGTGCCTATATATATATACATATATATGGGTTGCCGGTGAACGCTTCTCCAACGCGAGCAGTCCGTATTTCTCAATCAAGAAACTCGCTAGGAGACGCTGCCTGCGCCAACTTTGTCTCTCGCGGGTTAAGGGGCGTTTTCCTTCTTTGCGAGCTGGCACAGCGTTCCTCTAAGGAAGAGCGTTTCCATAGCCAACGCGCGCCTTTCGCTTTCTCTCTGTCTCTCTCTCTCTCTCACACAAGACAGCAGAGGCACGCGCCGGGAGGCAGCGCCGGGAGAGAGAGAGAGGCACGCACCGGGAAGCACGCGCCAAGGGCGAGCGCGTGCCGGGAGGCACGCGGGTTACGCCTGACGACTGACGCGTGACAAGGTTATACTAAGAGGAGCTTCGCCCCTAAAACAAAGTGTGTGTGTTCGTTGATGGTATATCTACAAGTGCTTTAGTAGGTAGTGGTGCTGCCATGTCCGTCATGAGTACCACGTTCAAAGAAAGGTTTGGACGGAATGTTCCCGTGGAATGATGGTGTGAACTTTCGCGGTGTCAGTGGAGAGTGCCATATTCCTCTCGGCATTTGTGTTGCAAGTGTTTTGTTCTGCGGGTCCGCCGCGGTGGTATAGTGGTTACGGTACTCGGCTGCCACCCAAAATACGCGGGTTCGATCCCGGCCCCGGCGGTCGCATTTTCGATGGAGGCGAAAATGCCAGAGGCCCGTGTACTGTGCGTTGTCAGTGCACGTTAAAGAACCCCAGGTGGTCTAAATTTCCGGAGCCCTCCACTACGGCCTTTCTCTCCTCTTTATCTCTTTCACTCCCTTTCCCCCACCCCCACGGACGCTTAGCCGTGCTCCCTACATGGGCTGCCGAAATTAGCGTCCTTTCCTAACCGAACCACAATTGGCTCTGCGGGGAAGATTTTAAAACAGAATTTTTGGTATTACCGCGTTGCACTCATGACGTCATTGTGGGTATTGATTTCCTTAAGGATTGTGGCGCTTCTGTCAATTGTGGTACGGGTGAAATAAGTCTGGATAGTGCACTCCTTGCCGCCCTTACAGACACACCTCCGAAAGACAAAAAGTACTTCGTTGTTTCCGATGATTTGTTGATACCGCCTCTTTCACTCTCGCGTGTCTGTGTCAAAGCCACTACTACCCACCATTGTTCATTTGATGCACAAGTTTTGCCGCTTGCTCCTAGCTGCGCCAAGAAGGATGTACTCATACCGCGTTCTGTCGTGAGTGTTGTGAATGGTGCCACGAATCTGTGGGCTTTCAATTGTTCTTGGGCCCTGTTGTTCTTCCGCGCAATATGAAACTTGCCACATTCGAGGAAATAACATACAGCTCTATTATGGCTTTCAGCGAAGAGGGGCGGTCTCGAACCTTCAACGTCAACCCAGCTGTTTCTGACGAGCACGTCCTACGAATGAGCAACAAGTCTTTGCCTTCAGATGAGCGCCAAGCTCTTGCGCGAGTTCTTCTGGCGCACATGTCTGTCTTCGATTTCGTGCAAGGTGACAAGCCGGCTTCACTCCCTCGTTCTCGTGCTCGCCACCGAATTGACACCGGCTCGGCACACCCCATTCGGCAAAAGCCTTACCGCGTGTCTTCAGCTGAGAGAACAGTTATTGCTGAACAGGTCAAGGACATGCTACAGAAAGGCGTCATTCAGGAGTCCTCAAGGCCGTGGGCAGCACCAGTGATTCTAGTGAAGAAAAAAGATGGGTCATGGCGGTTTTGTATCGACTACAGAAAACTAAACGCTGTCACCAAAAAGGATGTGTATCCGCTTCCTCGGATCGATGACGTTATCGATTGTCTGCATTCTGCCGCTCACTTCACCTCACTGGATTTAAGATCAGGCTATTGGCAAATACCAATGCACCCAGACGACAAAGAGAAAACAGCCTTCGTGACACCTGATGGCCTCTATGAGTTCAACGTCATGCCCTTTGGTCTTTGTAATGCGCCGGCGACGTTTGAACGATTTATGGACACCATCCTCCGTGGAATGAAATGGCAAATTTGCTTGTGCTATCTGGATGATGTTGTGATCTTTGGAAGCACTTTGGATGAACATAACCGACGTCTTAGCCTCGTCCTTGATTCTGTCGAGAAAGCCGGTCTGGTACTGAACTCCAAGAAATGTCGCTTTGGAGAGACGGAAACGTTGGTACTTGGACATCTAGTCGACAGAAATGGTGTGAGGCCCGATCCACGGAAGATTGAAGCAGTAAGTTCCTTCGAACCACCGAAGTCACTGCGGGAGCTGCGAAGTTTCTTGGGCTTATGCTCGTATTTTCGTCGCTTCGTACCAAGATTCGCCGATGTGGTGTACCCCCTGACATGCGTTTTCCATAAGGATGTTCCTTTCAACTGGACGTCGGCTTGCGACGAAGCGTTCCGCCAACTAAAGTTTCAACTGACATCGGGACCTATATTACGCCACTTCGATGCATCCTCGCCTACAGAAGTGCACGCTGATGCCAGTGGAATTGGCATCGGAGCTGTTCTAGTACAGCGTCATCACGGATCTGAGCACGTTGTGGCTTATGCCAGTCGATCTCTGAGTAAGGCAGAACGCAATTACACCGTCACGGAACAGGAATGCTTGGCAGCAGTTTTCGCGGTTCACAAGTTTCGGTCCTACGTCTACGGGCGCCCGTTCACTATAGTTAAGGACCATCACGCTCTATGCTGGTTGGTGAACCTCCGTGATCCGAGTGGTCGACTGGCACGTTGGGCTCTCCGACTTCAGGAGTACGACTTCGTCATCTCTTACAATTCCGGTCGTCGTCACGCAGATGCCGAGTGCCTTTCCCGCCTTCCTCTACCGACTACGGAGTGTGACGAAGACAACTTCGATGACTGCTTTGCTTCTATTTCGGCTACATTCCCGGACTCCACGAGATTTAGGGATGAACAAGCCAGTGGTGTTAGCCTGGAGCCCCTTTTCGCTGCTGCGCTGCGCCCTCAAGCTACCGGTCGATTTTGTGTACGAGACGGCCTCCTTTACAAGACGAATTATTCGGGTAAAGGCGCTCGCTTTCTCCTGGTGGTTCCGCAGAGTCTGCGACCAGACGTACTGAGTGTCATGCACGATGACGCAACCTCTGGCCATCTAGGCTTCATAAGAACACTGAAGCGAACACAGGAGCGTTTTTACTGGCCCAAAATGCGAGACACTATCAAGCAGTACGTCAGCGGTTGCGGTAAATGCCAACGCCATAAGCGTCCTACGACTACTCCGCCGGGTCTTCTCCAGCCTCTGCCACCACCTTGTCTGCCGTTTGAACAAGTAGGCGTTGATCTCTTGGGGCCATTTCCACGATCTTCTAACGACAATCGGTGGGTTATCTTATGTGTAGACCACCTGACCCGTTATGCAGAAACTGCGGCCATACCATCTTCAACAGCTACATGCGTTGCCACATTCTTGCTGCGGTTTGTTATCCTCAGGCACGGCTCCCCCCGTGTGATAATTAGTGATCGTGGTCGTCAGTTTGTTGCGGACGCCGTTGAAGAATTACTTCGTCTCTGCAGTTCGAAGTTCCGGCATTCAACACCTTACCATCCTCAAACCAACGGCCTTGTAGAGCGTACAAACAGGACTCTTACGAACATGCTGGCAATGTATGTCTCCTCCGACCACAAGGACTGGGATGACGTGCTCCCATTCATCACATATGCGTATAATACCGCAAGGCATGAGACGACGGATTACAGTCCTTTTTATCTGCTGTACGCACGTCTACCGCTAAGGAGTATTGATACAATACTGCCGTTTGGCCCCCACAGTGAGTACTCGGTTGCCAAGACGCTGTGCCTTGCAGAAGAAGCACGCCGGATCGCTCGACTTCGTACCGTGGCCTCACAGCACCGTTCTAAGGAGCGCTATGACAGCCGACACCAGTCTGTCTTGTACAGCAAAGGGGACTTGGTATGGGCGCGGACCCCACAGCGTAAACGTGGATTATGCCAAAAGTTTTTGCCCCAGTATACTGGACCTTTCGTGATTGTGGATCGGTTGAGCGACTTAACGTACGTGGTGGCCCGTTTAACGTCAGCTGGTCGTCCTTCCAGCCGAACGCAGGTTATACACATTGCACATCTCAAGCGGTTTCATCCTGCTGTTTTCCGGTGATTTGGACTTGCCCCGCGGACTTCGTCTGTGAGCCGGGGAGTGCTACGGCATCAGACGGGCAATCAAGGTATGAGCCAGGCAAGGGTGGAAGACGACGAGGACGATCTCTTGTCTAGCGGTTGGACGCCATCTTGCCTCGGCTGTACCAGCTACCTAGCGCTCCGCGCTCGCCTGTAAATAAACCTTCGCTCGACCTTTCAACCGTAACAATCTTTAAGACAGTAAAAACGCCACATGATCCACGAAAGGAAAATGCACGGCAAATTTACAGGAGAACAGATGCTTTTTTTCCCAAGTTTGATCTCGTCAGCTATAGGACCTGTACAGCGGTACAGCGGGCAATCGATGCATAGTAAAGATGTGGCATCACTTCCACAACACTTCCGAGCAGTGACGTTCACTTGGACATCTCGTCACCTTTGTTTTGTCTGTTAATAAAGTATTACGTAATGTAAGCAAAGCCTCGCAAGATGGTGCACCCCGCTTTGATTTACCATCACTCATCTATTTTATGACTAGCATCAGAAAGTATTAAGAAATTTTGTATCCTATTCAAAAATGTACTAGTTTGTTTCAGATTTCCTTGTAAATGTGTGCTCAGTCAATGTGACATAAGCTGGCACGTGATATTATATAGTGGAAATCGGCAAAAGTAAGGGCAGTGGGCGCCTAGTTCACAAGAGAGAAGAAACATGCAGAGCGACGAAGAGAAAGAACCAAGATGAGCTACGCCGGAGCCAATGCGTCTACGATAAGCAAGTCTTGTGGGCATATCGTGTGTGCCTGAACTGCGAGAGTTGCATTTTTGGTGGCAACGGTTGGATGGACACAATCTGAAAGCATGTATACTGTAGTGTCCCATAGCGAGCGTCCTAACCGAAACCGGTTGACGGAAGGCGTAGCGACAGGCGGGCGCACGGAGAGAAAGAAGAGACAAGACGCTCCTACTGGATGAGTCGCAGTCTGATGAGGCGTTTACTGAGTTTTCTTTTTAAGGAGGGGGAACGAGGGGTGATCGGCCGCTACAGAATGGCGTGACATGAATCTCATTGAACGCAACAAGAACGTAGACACGCCTGATGGGCCACAGGGATTGAAATGCGTACCGTAGTAGAGACGTGGCTACATACAGTGGCAGTGAGGAACAACACAAGCTGATGTGTTCACATGACACGAGGAGTCGGCATGACACAACATATACCTCCAAGGAACTCTCGTCGTATGTGTCCGGAACCTATCTCCGCCCCTTTGTATAACAGGACTGTACTGTGGGAAGCCTACCGCATACAGTTAGAGACCATCACAGCAGCAAACTGACGAAACGATGCCAAAAGAGCGCAAGTATTCGTCGCCAGTTTGCGAGAAGCTACAGGAGTGCGGCTTGGCTGTCACGATGATATCGCGGCGCTCTCACAAGCCTTGGCCAATCCGTACGGCGACCCAGCACCACCGTACTCCTCTATAACCTACTGCGAAACCGACGCCAGAACCCAAGTGAGACATTATAAGAACTGGCTACCGACGTTAAACGCCTCACAGTAAAGGCGGTATCGAATGCTACTCCAAGCACCGTGGCCCTCTTCGCAACTAATGCATTCACCGGTACAATATTCGACGCTGATATTCGCTATTGGGTACGTCTGGGTAGGCCGCGCTACCTCCCGACTAGAGATGGGCAAAGCGGCTCACTTGAGTGAGCGACTCAGAACGGCTCAGCTCACTGTAGTGAACCAGTTCATTTCAACGGCTCATCGGCTCACCGGGTCCGAGGTAAAGCGCTCTGGCGCGAGCACAGAACGGGACGAGCCAGGGTATTGGCCGGCCGTTCCGCTGCCGTATTGCGCCCCTGCCCGCAATCGCGTCCGTGGTTTGCCCGTAACACTCGGGGGACCAGTGAACATAGGTCGCCTCTTCACGGTGAGCTTTCGGCGCTCTCATTAGTTTGCTCGTGTCACTACTTCCAGAGGCAGGAGCGTCAGAGACTCGATTTCGTAGTATATGATCACTAAAACAGCAAGCACGTACTACAGAATCGCGTTGGTGATCAGGAGGCGGGCGCGCTAGACAATAGCACCCGTTGCTGACGCTCTTCGCACTGGCAGCAATGACACGAGGAAAATAGTGAAAGCGCCGAAGGCGCACGGCAAAGCGGAGGCCTATATGTCAACTGGCCCCTCAGTAACACGGGCAAACCACAGCCATCCCGGCCGTGGAAACTCTCGCCACAAACACGGCGGTTAACTTCACCTTCCTACGGCGGGCAGCCGCGGAGGAAGCTGAAGGCGAGAAGGTTTCGACTCTTGCGAGCAAGCGCGGGAGGGCATTTGCTTTCTTGCACCGCGATTAGATGGCGCGAAAGTCGCACTCAGCAGAAGACCCAGCGTTCTTATCACGAAAGCGACGGAACGCGTGAACTCGAACGGAACGTTTCAACGAGCACCAAAGATCCAGTCGTTTCACCTCCACTTTTTGAACCAGTTCGTGGTGGCGCTGCTCTGCGGCGTTGCTTCAGCGGTTCAAAACGGTTCACCGACCGACAAAGAACCGCCGCCCGCTCAATGCTCAAAGAGTGAGAGAAAGCATGGTTCACTGAGCGGCAGAGAATCGCCTTCCGCTCTCCCAAAAAACCACCACTCACATTTACTGAGCCGCGGATCACTTGTTCTTCAGAAACAGCCGCTCAAAAGATCCGGCTCACTCCTGAGCGGCCCATCTCTTTTGAAATGTGCTTGAAAACGAGTTCAGCTTGCGCCCCACACGGAGGTGATCGTCCCAGTCTGGCGAAATTAACCCAATGCAGTCCACGTCGACACACCTGGCACTTGGCTTTGACACACCTGGCAAAGACCGTTGGCATTATTCTGCCACGGCGGGAGAGCTAACTAGAGAATTTTTCCAACAATATTGCGAGTACTCCCCATCAGGCTCTTTAATTGATGCTGACGACGTCAAGAGTGCGAGCCCTCGCCAAAACCGTACGCAAGTACCATTGTGACGTTGCCCGCACTTAAGCTCACTGTGCCTCAAACGCCTGCGAAAATGTCAGCTACCCCCAACTTGCCCTATCTCATCACACAAGGGCACTTTCTGGACAAGAAAGCCGAAGCGGTGGTTTACACAGGGGACCATTGTGATTGACGCTTTTTAAAAAGCAAATGCGGCCGACTAACTTCAAGGTCCCAAAATGCACGGCTCCTGTCGTTTAATGCCTCCGATATAAAACAAGTTGGCCGAATTTCTCTGAACGTGACTGCCCTCGGACAGACGCTACCGGAGAATTCGTCGTTGTAGAGAGCCCACGTTGGGCTCTGAGTGGTGCAGTCAAGTAGAGGCCACAATTATTTCCCTGCACCGGACTTTCGGCACTATAATGCGCTCCCACTTCACCGCCAGTCATATGGTGCAAGTGGCGGAGATTGTCCTTGCTCCGCTGAAGCAGATAGCAGGTGTTCTCACCAGGAACGCACACATTTCTTTACCGCGAGTCGCATCTGACAACGATGTCTTGAACCCAATAAAAGTCACTCCAGCACGCGCCACCGTCCTGGAACCATTGTCCGGGGCCTGGGTACCGGCGCAGCTCGCACACGATTTTCCCGATATCTCGTTTGATCGAATCGTTGTCGCCCTTCTAAGGAAACTGTCTCACCACGAAGTATCCTTACTTGTGTCATGGGTAAAACGCATGTTTTCGTTGTCAATATCAACAGCCATGCAATTTAGCAGCGTCGTTGCGAATGAATTGGCGAGGCGTTGCAACTTCATGCTGCTGCAACTGCCTCCGTGGTCTCAACACCTAAAACCACTCTGCCTGATACTCACCTGCCTTGGGATATGTTCAGCTTTCGCCCAAAACTTTCGAACGCTGAAGGGTAGTCCGTAAAGAAATTGTCAGTTATACCGCTCCTCCATATCACAATCTCCTGAAGAGCTCGGTTGCAGCCCACTCATCGAGCACCGCATTACCACAGAAGGATGTGCGCCCATCCGTCATCAGCTACACCCTGTAGCGCCTTTTCAGTGCATCATTATTCAGTGGCACGTGAGCGACATGGTAATGCAGGGAATTACATCCGAATCTCCCAGTCCTTGTTCTTCACCAGTCACGATCCTAAAGAAGGATGGCAGCAACAAATTCTGCGTGGATTGAAGGAAACTAAAGAGCATGACGCATCAGGGCGTGTACCCTTTGCCACGTCATGACGACGATCTTAACCGCTTAAAAGGAGCTCGCTGTTGTTATTAAAAGGGCTTGCTAGTGGAACCCAGAGACGAGAATAAGACAGCTGTCGTTACACCGTAAGGGTTGTACCACTTACAGCGACTGCCCTTTGATCTCCCAAACCCCGCGGCCACGTTGCAGCGTCTGATGGACAAAGAATCGGCGAACTTGAAATGGATAATGGCTCTCCTACACCTTTACGAGGTGATCGTCTATGCTGCTACTCTTGAGGAGCATCAACAGCGCCTTCCCACGGTTATGGATCGGCTGCAAGCATCAAGGCTTCATCTGAAAGCATCAAAATGTTTTTGGTTATGACGGACTCGTCCACCGCCACCGCATCGTCAGCAATAACAATGCATCAGTCCTCATCCCGACAAGTTACGTGTTTTAGTATCTTACAACGCCCCCCACCGCCGCAGAGTGAAGGAACGTAAAAACTTCTTGCATTTCGCGGAATATTTTCGACACTTTATTACATATTTTGCCCAAACAAGTATTCCCATCACGATTTTATTGAACACTGATACATGGGCTTGGGACCTCAACAGCAAGCTGCATTTGAAGACCTTAAAAATGCTTTGCTGCAGCCACCAGTCCTGGCTCCATTCAATGAGTCCTTCTCGACCATTCTGCGTACGGACGCCAGCCATAACGTACTTGGGGCTATGCCTTTGCAAGAATTTACAGGAGAGCGGTGTGTACTATCGAACGATAGGCGTCACTCTTCTGAGCTGGAAAATCTGGCGGTCCTATGGGCTGTGCAAAAATTTCAGCCCTACCTGTATAGCCGGCACTTTACTGTGGTAACGGGCTACAGTGCACAGGTTTCGCTGCAGTCTTCCAACTACTTGACCTCGAAACTAGCGCAGTGGTAGTTAAAATCTCAGGAATAGTTCATCATAGTACATCGAAATGGAAAAACAAAGACACAGACTTTCTCTCGCACCACCCTGTGTCGGTGAGCACTGTGCAAGACTGGGAGACCGCACAAAGCAGCGACCATGAGTTAAGATACACAATCGACATTATTTGTGTCGGCAAGTCAAGCCACCCGCGCTCACGCTACGCCTGGCGTTACGCTCGTGCTATAAAGCGGAAGAAGGCTTACTATTGCATATTCGAAGCTCCAGAACGGGCTCATTTGTGTGGCTACCTGTAGTACCACTAACCCTCCAGCTGCACATCCTGAACACGCTTCACAACGCCTCTTTGCCGGACAGCTAGGATATAAGAAAATCTACGCCCCAATTTCGGAACGATTCTGATAGCGCTTATGCAGAAAGACATAAAGGATTATGTTGCATCTTGCACAACCTGCCAGTATCACAAACTCACGATCCGGAAATCTCCCATGCAGAGTTTTCAACCGCCAACTTCACCCTTCGAAGTAGTGGGCATGGATCGTGTGATCCCCTCCCCAAAGACAAGGAATAGCAACATTTATCTACTTGTCTCTGTCGACCACTTGACCAAGTGGTTCGAAGAAGAGGCACTTCCGGGTAGTTCTGCGTATCATGCAGTGCGGTTCTTCAGGTGCAATATTGTCTTTCGTCACGGGGCTCCAAAACGTGTGCTAACCAAACACGGCAGTTGTTTTATGTCGCGAGAGTTTGAAGCCGCTCGGAAAGTGCTGCCGCGCGGAAAACGCTATGACGTCGGTGAAAGAACCGCAATCTAATCGCCTTGCATAGCGAACGAAGTGTACTCTCTGCAAAATTATCACGTGTTACGTCAGCTCGTCAAACACAAACTGTGACCGATTCTTCCCTGATGCTCTCTTTCTCATAAACACTGCCGACACGAAGCAACATAGGCGTCTCCATTTTCCCTAGAGTGTGGGAGGATGTCTGCAATTACTTTGAGTGTGTCCAAAAGCGACGCAGGTGATCTTCTCAAAAGACTGTAGCAGCGATGTCTCGATGTTCAACAGCTGTTGCTCGCTTAGAATGCGCCTACTAAGGTGATGAATGCAAATAACCTATCGAAGTTTACCGTCATATGACTCTCGTGACCTTGTTCTAGTTCGCTGCGCAGTTCGCATCTCGGGGCGTTCTGCAAGTTTATGTGATCCTTTCAGGGTCCATTCCGTGTCGCCTGCTGTCTGGGTCTGGTGACATAGGACGTCTGGGAGTTGGTTCAGGCAGGATACAAAGGTTCGCCACGTGTGTTCCCCGAACACGTGTCTAACATGAAACGCTTTGTTCATTTTAGCGGTACCAGCTGACCCCCCCCCCCTCCGCTGTGGAAAGATGCAACAGGGCAGAAGGAACAGCACTGGGTGACTGGGCTCACAAGAGAACCATGGAGGGCGAGGAAGCGACAGAACAAAGAGCTAGGCCGGAGGCAACGCGTGTAGAATAAACAAGTCTTCGGGGCATTTCTCATGCGTGTGAACTGTGGCCGTTACAATATATGTATATATATATATATATAAGCAGTGAAGAAACGGATGAACGTGCAAGAACTTTTTACTTTCAACGTTTCGGCCGGTGGTCCGGCCTTCATCAGGAAATACAGTGCCTGGGCACTGTATTTCTGGGCACTGGGCACTGTATTTCCTGATGGGCATTTCCTGATGGGCATATTTCCTGGGCACAATGGGCACTGTATTTATTGATGAAGGCCGGACCACCGGCCGAAACGTTGAAAGTAAAAGTTCTTGCACGTTCGTCCGTTTCTTCACTGCTCATATTCGTCTGGATCTGCAGACACATTTACTGGATTATATATATATATATATATATATATATATATATATATATATGCAAAAATAGCTTGGGTTGCCGCTAGTTTATAACAGAATTGACGATGCGCCTCTTAGAGAACGACGGTTTATTACATCAACGTTTCGGTCGGAGCCCGACCTTTTTCAAGACATGTTAACCACAGGCCAGTATGGCCTTATATACACACTTTGCCTTCTAGTAAGGAGAGAAGGACAAGGGTGGGAAGCGAATGAGTGGGTTGAAAATATACGGAAATAATAAAAAATAATAAAAAGATTGCTGGCATCTTCACTGCAACAAAAGGTCAGCAAGTCACGCAAAAGAAACACACACACACACACTCACAGAGAGAGAGCGAACGAAAAAAGAAAAAAAGAAAAAAGAGAGGAAAAGAAGAAAGCAAAGAAAAGAAGAAAAGGAGAAAGGGGCGAAGATGGGGGAGACAGCGAGAAGGTCGAGTGCCGCCCGCCGCGCCAGTGCTGTCCGAGTCCGTAGACATCTTAAGATGTCTAATTTTTTTTACAAGGTTACAGTACAATGAAGGAGTTCTATGCGTAATCGCTTGTGTTGTGCTTCATGACGAAAATATCGGTTACCCACGGAGCCAGATTCCATAATTGCGGAGCCTACACGTCGATCCCTCCTTCACTCCGGGTGTCGTGAACAACCGTGCGCCGCTGCGTAGCCACACTTCGGGTCCAGCTTGAGATCTTCGGGTCCAGCTTGAGGTCGGGTCCAGCTTGAGATCTTCGAATACTTCGAATTGCGGCGCTTTCCAAGTGCATTGGATGGGTGGTTTTGTGGTGCATAGCAGAGGTTCTGTGATCAGTGAAGATTTTTTACCGAGGCTCCTGTCATAGACACATGGTTCAAGAAATCTGAATGTCTTTTTTTACTTTTTTCTTTGTCGTTTGGCGATGTAAAATCCGTGATAACAGCTGTTTCCTATAGGCTAAGCCGTACTCTACACTTCGTAATAACGTCGCCCAGAAACAAGCCCTGCTTGTAGGCGAAGGGGCATTTTCCTGGCTTTAAGGTGAGTCCGAAGGTTTTTATTGCCTGACGAACAGCTTCGGCGCGCCCGGGACGTTTGTGGAAGCTAGGGCCAAATAAAACGACGTCGTCCAAGTAAATGAGGCAAGTCTGCCACTTGAAGCGCGCAGTGCTATGTCCAGAATGTCTTCGAACGTCGAGGGCTCGGGGCGAGGATATCAAACCTCAAGTTCTAACAGGCCACCTGTTGTTATGAAGACAGCTTAGTATCGGTCTCTATCATCGACTTACATTTGACAGTAGCCGGTCTTGAGATCAATCGGCTTGAACTACTTAATGTTGTAGAGTCGGTCTAAGGCGTCCGTCTATTCGAGGCGACACCCCTCTTTCTTTGTGATCTTGTTCAGGCGAAGGTAAGCGATGCAGAAACGTAGAGTTCCATCCTCCTTCCTCACTAATACCACGTGTCACGCCCACGGTCTCTAAGACTACTGGGTGATATCGTCGAGTAGTATTTCCTCTACCGCTCCTAGTATTTCCCTACCGCTCCTTTGATAGCCTCGCTTTCTCGTGCTGATATTCGCGGTGGGGTTGAGGGAGTGGACGGCCATATACTTCAGCTATGACGCCATGTTTGCTGATAGGCATTTTACGAAGCCGCAATAATTATCTGTAGGTCTTCTTCTGTTATCATGGAAGTGTTTTACGCCGTGGCCCACCAAGAAATCAGTGATTTACTTCCGTAATTGAAGCACATCTCTAAACAAATGAATGTACATTCACAGTGAAAAAGTTCCACCCAATCCGACAAGAACCCACCTTCACCCGGAATTTGAGGAGAGGAGCTGGAACCTCTATGGTTACACCGCGTCAACACTGCTTGTATAGGAAACAGATGGTCCTTATATATTGTGGCGGTTGCCAACCGCCCGGCAAGAGACTATGGACGACAGCGACGGAGTGCGAGCGTGTGGTGCGGGCCGCGCGCTGGTGCTAGCCTGGACCAGGACGAGACGCGCTGTGAGGCGCGCCGGTGCTGCACTGACCTAGCTGGCCGGTATAGACTGCTGTGGGCCAAGACGCGACTTCCCATGATATTTACTGCAATGTTTTACAAATAGCATTTATTTCTCGCCCGGTTAAACCAAAAGTGTTTAGTACAGTGAACTAAAGTGTTTAACAAGCAAAATTACTCGGAAATTAACACTGCCTGCCCTATACTACACGTTTCCTTTGCTTCGGTTCGCTACGGTGATTACGTCATCTAGGCACAATAGATAGTACGAAGCACACTGTCATGCTAATTCGCGCCGGCAGTCAGCGCTTGACTAGTCCTCTCATTTCGACCACCGCGGAAGTTAAGGGCATGATGGTGTCGTTACGGTGCGTCCCTTGAGTGAAGTATGAACGCGGCCGCTACGAAATGTTTCTTGCGTGGCCAGGCATATAGAGTTGCGTCACGCACTGCCCCGGAAACGCAAGGACGGCCGTCGACATGCAAATAATTGGTCCTTCGTTGTAGTGCGCTGTATTTTCACAAAACGATCCCCAGCCAACCCGTTCGGTTTCGCTTACAAGGTATAACCGTTCGCGTACGCGCCTTGATTATGGCAAGTTTGCGCACGGCTCTGGCGCGTGCAATTCAGTACTGAGTTTCCGGAGCCATGTGAGTCTTTCGGAAACTTTGCCTTGTGTACAACTGTCGAGAATCTCTGTGTCGTGTCAAGGCGCCGCTGATGTCTACATGTGACATGTCCGCTTGTTCACTATAAACAAGCCAACTCCCGTCTCTCGATTCACCGGATTGCCGCTTATGCATTCCACAAATTCGCTAATAGAGGTTTCACTTTAGTGTTATACCGATTCCTATGACAGGGGTTCGACATTTTTTTGCCTCGAAAGAGTGATCGACGTCGAAAGCTGACTGGACACTGCCGTCATCGTTGTGGGTTCTCGAGAATCCACCAGGGCGAAGGCAGGGCAGGGATTCCGCAAATTCATCAATATGCGCGACCGTCCTACCCCCATCCAGGTGCCTGTCTTTGTTGTTGAAATTTGTCGCCATTACATTGGCTTCGCTGTTATGCAGCTTAGCTATGGCTCTTGCAACCCACATCTCACGCTGTATGCCTTGTCCCTCGGTACTTGCTTTGGTGCCCATAGAAATGGTACCGTGGGACAGTGACCTCGCTTCCGCCACATTCAACGCACCGTAACCGAGGTGGCTGTCTAGTGGCTTTGAATTGGAAAGCATCATGGACCTGGATTTCAGGACTATGACTGCAACGTGTTTCTCTAGACATTCATGCCTGTGATGACGTCTCTGGAGCAATGCTGTAGGATCACTAAACTCACCAAATAGGTATGGCCATCAGTCGCGACTGTTGCCGTGTGGGTTCTGGTCGGTGTTACAAGGTGGCTCCCAACATTTCGGATATCTGGCAGTCCCCGGCACTCTACCTCCTTCAATTTCACTGCTTAGAGGCCACTGATGGCACACTGGTCCGCTTCTGTGTAGACTTCGGCGGTTACGCTGTGGTCGTCGATAATTACGTCAACATCTGCAGTTCGTCGTCTTCCGTCGTGGTTAGGTCGAGGAATCAGATCGGCTTGTTCCGCTGCTTTCAGCAGCTAGGTCTTGTCGTGAAGGGTCTGGCCAGGCGGTGTGCTTAGACTACCACGAAAGAGTTCGCGCATCGTGGTCGTCGCCGTCGGCGGAGGCGCCGGTGGGGGATCTTTTGCATTGCATGGTGCAGCAACAGCACATCCAGCGGATGCAGCCTATAGTTCCTTGGATAGGGGATGACACGTCGGCCCCGAGTTGCGTGGGTGTACTGTCATCGATCCGGTGAGACGCAGAGGCTGGATGAAGGTGTACGTAATGGTCGTTGTCAGTGCCGCTATGCGCCGATGCAGTCGACGATATCGCCTGATCGCTTACCTGGCTGCGGACGCGGCGCTTTCATGGCGAAGCAGAACAGGCCCATCTCGTGATATTGGCAAGAGCGGCAGATTTGACGGAAATTCCCGCACTGGTAGCAAAGTGGGCGGTCGTCTCGGACGCTAAACAACCGTTTTTATCCGTCGTTAGCAATGGTCCATAGGAGGATGGCACGACGTCTGCGGTGGCGGTGTTGTGTGGCGTAGACGTCACGGCGCGGGTGCCACGCGGGGACATGTGACGTGCGGCAGCGGCGTAAGTCATAGTTTCATTTCAAGTTAACATCGCTCAGTGTTTATTTGTCACCTTTGAATGTTGTGTATGCTTTTGCTATGTTTTTGTAATTTCGTCTTACGAATATTTACTTTTTTGCACATTATGTTTTGCTATTATATCTCTTTTTTTTTGCCTTTGTTCTTGCAACTGAAATTGCAAGTGTCATCGTGATATTTTATTTTGTTCTATATTATGTATCTGTAATCAAGTAGTTATTATCTGTTAACTTTTTTGCCCCTCCCCTCTACAATGTACGTATGTACCCTGAGGGTATTTGAAATAAATAAATCAATAAATAGCGTCCGCCTAAGGCTGCAGCGGCTAAGGAAGACCCAGTGCCTGCTGTATTTTATCGCGTGCACTATATTTGCGAGGGAATTGCTTTAGGCTGAGACGACGGCAGCATTCGATGGAGTTCTTCACTAACAACGGCCCGCCTTGTGTCTCGAAAGTCGTCGAAGCACAATCCTTAGATGATGGCGTAGTGTGACTTTCAACGGTGCTTGTATTTACGGTTTCGCATGTCTAGCGCCTTCTCAATCGTCGTCGCCTCCGAGAGAAAATCTACAGTTGTAGGTTGATTCCGCATCAGTCCACCGAAGAGCCCACAAACCGCATAATCAAAGCGAACTTTCATTACTTCGGACATAAGGTGGTCGGCGTGCCGAAAGAGTTGCTGTTTTGTGGGGTTTAACGTCCCAAAAGCAGCTCTGATTATGAGACACGCCGTAGTGTAGGGCTTCGGAAATTTTGACCACCTGGGGTTCTTTAACGTGCGCTGACATCGCACAGCACATGGGCCTCAATATTTCGCCTCCATCGAAATGCAGCCGCCGCAGCCGGGATGCGATCCCGCGACCCTCGGATCAGCAGCCGAGTACCATAGCCACTAGACCACCGTGGCGGGGCGGCGAAAGAGTCCAGTTATATCTTCAGTGTATATGGTGATGCCCTCATTCTGAGCTGAGACGGTATGGCAGAGTTGCTAAAGATGCACCTCATGAGAAAGACGTACCGTGATGGGCAGGGTACGTCCCGGTTCCTTAACCACGTTCTTGAGCTTTCTTGACGGGCGAAGTAGATGTGGCACAGCTTCTTGTCACTCTCCCAATTGTTGGTTCTGGCCACACGGGGACATGATTCAAGCGAGCTTTCTGGGTCTTCAGAAGGTGGACCATGAATGGCCGGCTGCAACCTGGCTTGCCGTGTTACGATGACAGGCGCTGGCAAGGGGGCGGCCATGGTAGCCGTCGTTGTGATTATTTTAGTGTAGCGATCCGTGCTCTCGCATTAGTCCTTGCTTTCTGCGGCTTGATCGCATTGGCGTTGGCATTGATGACTTCTCGACGGCGCAGGCTTGGTACACGGCTGGACGTCGAAGCAGACTTCGATGGTGTGCGACGGCAGACATCACGCCCTGTACGCCGATGATTGTAATGTGAGTGAACCACGCTGCTCTGCATGGCCACGTCGTGGAAAGTCGAAGCATTGCAAATATAGTACACCACTACACCCGCAACTGCGGTCTAAATGTTCCTCTCTAAAACCGAATTTTAATCACATCCGCCCTCAACCAAAGTGTGCAACGCGAATCTATTTGTCTTTTAGCTACAGTGCCATGCACGAAGTCAATGAGATCTGTGTACTCTTTCTGTACATTCACAAAACAGACGGTCATATAACACACGTATCAAACTTTATGGAAACGCGGTGTTTACGAGTTTATGGTTAGACCCACAATTTCTGTTTACAAAATCGCCACCCGAACCAGCATATCTGCAGTCGTACAAAACATATCCGATCATTTATCTCAATAAAACCACTGGATACTATTTTCATTATTAGGGCAGCTTGTATACAACATACAGAAATATGTAACAGTACTCATGCGTGTTTAATGCTGTTAGAATAGTTATTTCTAACTAATGTATAATGAACATATGTGAACCCATCCTTACGTAGTGCCCTTCTTGGGCTTTTAATGTAGTACAATGAAAATTAAATGAATACAGATTTGTTGCGGCTGGCAAGCACCTTCACGTTCAGTTGAATTTTCTGTTCGACTCTTTGCCCTCGCCTACGGAAACGAGCGGAGAAAGTCTAGGAAGTGATCTTCCGCTAAATTATATTGCTAGTGGTGGACCTCCTCGTCACCGCTTACAAGAGCCGTCCTTAGTGTGGTGAACAGCTTCCGACAGCTCACGTTATCGCACCTTACAAACCCCTAAAAATTCTTGCCACAAACGGAGCCAGGTCGATGTCATCTTACTCTACCCCATGTCGACCACACGTTTGCCATGGAAGACAGGTGTTTCTTGCCAGACCTGTGGAGACGCGTCCTTCATGTATGAGCTCTACCAATCAATATGTCACATGAAGGCGTTAATCACCTGCAAATGGCGCAGGTTGAAGCCTTGGCCTGGCATTATGGCAGCAAAATAAGTGTACATCAAGAAAAGTGTACAGCAAAATAAGTGTACATTAGACGCCTCCAGGCATTGACCACAGGGAATGACACAATGCTATTATTTTAACCGTGCAGTGGAACACTTCCGGAGGAACTCTCGCTCTGGTGACCTCACATTTTGATTCAAAATACTTTATCACTCACTCGCAAATGGCCTGTTGGAAGGCCGTATGAGGATCGATCCTTCTCTAGACTATCAAATCTACATATGGCATACGGGATACGGAACCCATAAAACGTTACCTTGCGTGGGCCCCTGCTCCTCCGGTGTACAGAGGCAAAGATTCAGCAAACACAGTTTCTCTCGCGCCTTCCCACAGGGCAGTTTTCTTCGCCCTATCCGTTAAGGAAATTAATCTTAAGTGATATATGTATTCAAGGTTATTACAAAGCTCTAACTAGATAGAGATCGCATTTCTCGCCATGTAAGTGTCCTGAGAAGCAGATCAGCGGATCTTCCTCTGCATTCGAGCTAATACATGGTTGTGCCTGGTAGCTGTAAAATATCGTCGCAAGATAGCAGAGGGGCTTACTGTGCAGTGTCACGAGGAAGGTAGCAGAGGGGCTCACTCTGTACGCAGCACACGGGCAACGATGTGGTAGCACTAGACTCGGGCCTGCCATTGGCTGGCAGTTGTTTGTGTACATATTCTAAATAAACGTATTCCCCGTACCATTTCTGGTGGAACTAATGCGGCCGCATTTGCGGCCGCAGCACCTTCACCACATGTCACGGGGAATACGCATTGTTACGGGGAATAACGCATTTGCGGCCGAGAATGCATTATGGCCTATGCCAGCCGTCTCCTCTCCACACCAGAGAAGAAGTACTCCATCACTGAACGAGAGTGCCTTGCGCTTGTATGAGCCATTGCTAAATTTCGTCCCTACCTATATGGACGCGCCTTTACTGTTGTGACCGACCATCATGCACTCTGCTGGCTCTCCTCGCTCAAAGATCCTACAGGCCGCCTCGCTCGTTGGGCTCTCCGTCTCCAAGAAGAATCGTTCTCGGTCGTTTACAAGTCTGGTCATCGCCACCAAGACGCCTATTGCCTGTCACGTTATGCTGTTGATCTGCCTGCAGACGCCGAGAAAGCCATTGCGGCATGTATTTTGCCCATATCAGATTTACGTAACGTAGGCCACGAACAACTCCGAGATCTATCTTTATGCTCCATCGAGGGTAGTCTCGGTTCCGGAACTCCAAGTCCTTCGCTGCGTATGTGCTGTCTTCACGATGGGATCTTGTGCCGCCACAGTATGCACCCAGATGACCCTGAACGCCTTCTCGTCGTACCCTCACACTTTCGGTATGATGTTCCCCAGCTTCCCCAGCTTCACGATGAGCCAAGCGCCGGTCACCTTGGTATTACACGCACCTATGGTCGCATACGGTGCCTCTTCTTCTGGCCCGGGCTCCACCGTTCTGTGCAGCGATATATCCGCAGCTATGACGCATGTCAACGTCGAAAGCGGCCAGCAATGCTGCCAGACGGTCTTCTTCACCGCAGTGCCTTTCCCGCTGAACCTTTCTACCTCGTAGGACTCGACCTTCTCGCTCCTTTTCCCACATCGACATCCGGCA
This sequence comes from Hyalomma asiaticum, assembly GCA_013339685.2. NCBI lineage: Eukaryota > Metazoa > Arthropoda > Arachnida > Ixodida > Ixodidae > Hyalomma > Hyalomma asiaticum. The sequence goes on from CM023488.1 coordinate 66,274,317, forward strand.
ACAAGTGGATTGCCGTCACGACCAACTACGCGACGCGATACGTCATTACACGCGCTCTTCCAACCAGCTGTGCTACGGATGCCGCTGGCTTTCTTCATTATGACATCATTTTACAACACAGTGCTCCTAGAGCTACTCCTTGCCGATCAAGGTCGGTATTTTTGTCCCGCATCGTTCAGGAGCTCCTTCACTCCTGCTCCGCAAAACACAAGGTCACAATAGCCTACCACCCTCAAACGAATGGCCTTACGGAGCGTCTGAACCGAACTCTCACCGATCTGCTAGCCATGTATGTTCCCGAAGATAATCGCGTCTAGGACGCAGCCTTGCCCTATGTTACCTTTGCCTATAACTTTTCAAGGCACGACACCACCGGTTATTCTCCGTTTTACTCTACGGTCACGAGCCTTCACTGCCTCTTGACACGCTACATTCCGCCTATAGCTACCCTGTTACGTACGTTCGTGACGTCATAGCGCGAGCCGCCGAGGCACGTGCAATTGCCCGAGGAACGCCTCACCATGTGTCAAGCCACTCAGAAAGACATGTATGATCGCCGCTACAGAGACGTTTCTTATTCTCCCGCATGCCTTGTGCTTTTATGGTCCCCATCCCGAGGTATCGGTCTCTCGGAGAAGCTGTTATCCCGCTACGATGGTCCCTATAAAGTATTACGGAAGGTCACTGACCTCAAGCATGAAATTGAACGTCGACCCAGTCCAATCTACGAGACCGCCTTCTGCAACTGTACACGTCGCGCGACTGAAGCCCTATATGGCTGCCAGCTTTATGCTGCACTGACACGCGCCGAGTCGGTGCTTTTACGCCTGGGGGTAGTGTCGCAAGTTAGCAGATGGGCTTACTCTGTTACGAGCAAGGTAGCGGAGGGTTTCACTCTGTACGCAGGACACGGGCGAAGCCAACGAAGTGGTCGGACAAGACTCGAGCCTGCCATGAATGAGTGTTGGCTGGCAATTGGGTGTGTACATTTTGTAAATACACGTTTTCTCCATAACATTATCTTTACCTCTGCTTGAGGGGCAGCTCCCCGCTCTGCAGTGCAGTGTCTTCAAACGCCTAACACATGGGGTAACCTTGCCCCTTGCACCAGGTGATTTCTTCCATTTCGAACTCAGCACGAGATCACTGGGAGGCGTCCCTACTCTGCTGCCGTGGCTTACAGTCCGAGGACACCTTAGTCGAGCGACGCGCGGTGCAGCCGCCACCATTATAGTCCTCAACGCTGACCTTTCGCGCAATGTGAGTAAGGACGAGTCTTCTATGGCCTGGTCCCAGCTAAAGTGCCTCGATATCCCGCTTTATTCGATGCGACAGCTACCAGCTATCAGGGCCTTCTTGCACGCAGCGCCACCCCCCCCCCCCCCCGGGAGCCATGTACTCCTTAAAAACGTCGAGCTGATTCTGTGTGGTGCAGACAGCGTCCGACCGCCCACATGCGCGTCTTTATAAAATATGGTAGTGAACGCGACAAATATAAAGAAACAAGTACTGATATGTGGCGCTTCTTCTGACACTGTCTCCCGGCAACGTTGAAGTTGTAGCTTTAGGAAGAACATGGTTGCCAAAAGCAATGCCGACCAATGAGATACGTCGGCGGTATATCAAAGCTTTCCGGTACAAAAAGAAACCGAAAACGCATCTAGTGACTCTCGGCGTACCTCATGTCCATCCTTCGTTTCATTATTTCTTTTCACCGCCGCACGCGCTGCCTTCACATTTGCTTGCTCTTCCTGTACCAACGACATGCAAGCATCTCTGGTTGGGTGTAATTTCTTGCCTTACTTCAATCTATTCTTGTGTAAGAAGTAATTAAGACTCAAGCAGCGTCGAGCTGTCCACGGGGACGCATCGGCATGCGAGGTGCGGAAAGATGTTTACGCTAGGACGCCGATGGTCCATTCGAATCGACGAGGCTGCTTGCAGGGTTTTCGAGCGTCACCTTATGAACATGCAATCAACGGGAACTACTGCACATCTACAAAGCGTACAAAGACAACGAACACGACAAAGCTAACACCTTTCTTCCACTGAAGGCTGTCTACTTAGTGGTCAGAAAGCCGTAGATGAGGCAGGCCTCGACGTCGACGATTAGAACAGTTTCAACGAGGCGATGCGACGAACTACGTCGAGTGAGTAGTAAAGACAACAGCACGGGCTTACGTGGACTTTCGAGCCGAGTAAAGGCGCGTGTTTCCGTGTGCGATAACTTTGTCTTTTTGATTTCTTTCATTATAAAGCACCTAACACAGGCACATATGTTTGCGCGCACATCACAATGATAATTCCGTGAACAGCATATATGTCTTCCGCGCTGCTCTTTGACATTCCAAATGACGCGCGAAGTTAGATTGTTAGTCAGCTATGGACGTCACATCACATATGTTAAAATAATGATCCCATCTAGCAGTTTAAGTATTCCGACACTCCCAATTTCCAAGGAACACTGGTGGTTGTGTCTATCATTAGAAGCAAATGGTAAGTTAGTCTTTATATATCTTCCTGTAATACAAAATCCATTCCTAGCGGACAATACCGGCCCCTTTAAAGCATAGCTAGGGTAGAAAACATGGCTATTTTTTGTTGCACAATTTCGTTTGTCCACTCAACACTTGAGTTACGAATTCTAAATATAGTGATGCCTCAGCGGCCACGATGTGTTCAAGAACCACGAAGTTGGGTGTTATAGTTTTGCTGCTAGGAGTCTATTCATGTGGCAAAAACATGAAAATACCATCAATACGTTGCACCTGCATTGAATGTATCATACATTCTGCAATGGCCTGTATAACAACAAAGTTGCCCCGCCACGGTGGTCTAGTGGTTATGGCACTCGGATGCTGATCCGAAGGTGGCGGGATCGAATCCCGGCCGCGGCGGCTGCATTTCGATGGAGGCGAAATGTTGAGGCCCGTGTGCTGTGCGATGTCAGTGCACGTTAAAGAACCCCAGGTGGTCTAAATTTCAGGAGATCTCCACTACGGCGTCTCTCATAATCAGAACTGGTTTTGGGACGTTAAACCCCACAAATGAATCATCAATCAATAACAAAGTTCGCCACTGCACCGTTATCCTTCGCGATTTTCGCAAGTGACGCCTCTGAAATATTCGGAGTCAAGAGATATTCCATGATTTTTGTCGAGATACTCATAATTCCTCAAGTAAGCGTAGGTGTTTGGGAGTTTTTGTGAGAATATTATGTCAAACCTTGGACAATGAGATTCCATTACTTCAAGGGCAACTCCGATGATTTTTCATAGCCTACTCAATGAAATTTTTAGTACATGTTGATCTCGGTACTACAATAATTTATGCAGAGAAAGGCGGTTTCCAAACATTAATTTTTCTGAAAATGAATTTTAACTTTTTTTAGCGAATTCTCACACGAGCTACCCTGTGCTCAGACGTGATTACCTGCAACGCTGCCTACCTGAGCAGGCTGGCCATCTAAAACAAAACGACGATACCTCAGCGCTCAAACCGTCGCCGTCAAGTTTAGAAGAGGTGAATACATTGTTGTATGATATCGTCACTTTCATTTTTCTCGCACCAGCTGCATATTTCTGATGGCGGGGAGGTAGCGACGTTATCGCATACGCTGCGCGAACCGTCTATTCGTTTCGGTTTCGGTGTGAGCACATGGTTCATTCGATTATTTGCAATTATTTGTGAGTTTCTGAGCAAGCTGAATGACCGTGGTTGCTTCAGTTATGAATACCAGTGGAAAACAGCGATATCAGAATATGGTGGAAAACACATCATCTCCCCTCTAAGGGAAAACATGGTTGGATGCGAAAGCATCGCGGGGGGTAAACATCGTGTTTCCGTTTCGCTTCACTTGGCAATACAACCCAATGAGAAAGAGGGAATGCAGCAATGGCGCTGCCGCTGGAACTAGCGCCGACGTTGACGTTGTTCATGGCGCTTCGCACATCGTCTCACAGAGAGAGAATGACGGAAACACAGCGAACGCGTGCTTTATACTGTTCCGCAACACTTGCGCCACCTACCGGCGTACCCTTGGGAAGAGAGGGAGAGAGCGAAAGAGAGAGTTATATGCAAGGATTTGCTGCGCCACACCTGTGGCGGAGAGGGGGAGAGGGGAGGCGAGCGCACACCTGCGTAGGAGGGGAGAATGAAGGAGAGTTGCGCATGCGCAGCATGGGTGCGAACGCTGCAGAACGGACACTTCGTCGAGCATAAGATGCTCTCGCATCTAAAAACTGCCGGATTTGCCCTTTAAATGTAATCAAACAGTGAGTTCGGTTGCTAGATAGGCGGCTTCCGCAAAAGTTACTGCACACATCCTCCGTGTTTACGCGCATAAAAAAACCGGCGACATGCAAATATTATGCTGAACTTTGTACATAAGAGAAAACATAGTGGCGAAAACATAAACCCATGTGAAATCTTACGTAACAGAGTATTGGCTGTCGTATGATTCGCTGCGATTTTCTAGGATGATGTACAATTTTCTGTGACTTTTGGCTATTTTTTGTGATTGGTTTGTTTTGCGGTAGCGGCGGCAGAACATGAGAAGCGGCAGAGGCTACTAGTAATGCCTGGGCCCTGACATGCCTTCAGCGGATTCTGAACCTGCCAAAGTTCAACGCGTGGTCCATTTCAAGTGAAGCTAGACTTGCAGAGCCTTTTGAGCAGTCAGAAAACAGCCTTAGTGACAGACATTAGCCTTAACGAAATTTTGAGAACTGTAGAAGCCTATACACTAAAACCAAATGACAATACGGTAAGCTTCGCAGAGTATTGCTGGAATAAAGTTTGGAGTAAAATTTTTTGTCAGATAGCACACTGTGGATTACACTCATTAGTTATGCTTCCTTAGCTGAGCGAAATCACCCGCACGGCGCTCTCAACAAGGCATACAATGACGCGCGTAAACTAGATAGGACACCAGCACTAGAAAAAAGAGCCCCTAATGCGCAGACCAACCAACCGCTAGCATTCATAACGAAGCACCCCAACGCGCTTCCAAACATAAATAATATTCTTCGCAAATACTATCCAATACTAACAAGCAACAATCGCCTTAGAAAAGCGTTTCAGGAAATACCAATAGTCACCTACCGCCGTAACAGAAACTTTTAGGACCTGTTAGTACATGCCAAAGTAAACCCTCAGCGTACCGCCTGTGTGATAACTTCCTCCCGTCCCAGATGCAAGACTTGCAAGCATATTCAAAATGATCTTAATGTTAAAGGTACGGAAAGTGACTATGTCCATGATGTAAAATCTAGTTTCACTTGCACTAGTTCAAACGTGATTTACATGTTGGAATGTTCACTCTGTCACAAGCAATACATCGGTGAAACTGGTCAACCAATTAATGTTAGATTAAACGGGCACCGCGCAGACACCGCGAATAACCTGCGGAGGGCAGTGGCGCAGCATTTTAATATGACAGGTCATAATTTCGACGAACTGAAACTCTACATACTTCAGGGAAACTTCCGCTCGCCGAGGGACAGAAAATACAGGGAATCGTACCTTATATACACGTTAAGTACTCTCCAGCCTACAGGCATAAACCTTTCAAAGGGAACCCTTGAGTCCATTAGATACGGTGGGGGGTTGACAAAGACACCAAAAGGTTAAGGTATGCACAAGCTAATAGTGTTTCTCCCAGAAAGTCTACTTTCAGGTGCGGAGCCCCCATCCACTTCGACGAGAACAACGGCGTTAAGCCGTGTAGTTACATTTTTAGCCACAAGCTTTGGGTGAAATGCATTGTTGGTGCGGGGCAGGTGGTGCAGGGTGGAGGGGGGGACACATGACAAAGGAGCAACTTCTGTTCCGAGCATGCGTTCCTTTTTTCATCCTGCTTCCTGGCACTGTGAACACAATGCATTTGAAAGATATGTACAAGGAGCCGATTCTTTGGAAACCTTTGCTCTGGCCCCTTATATTAGTCACGCTAACACCTGTCACCCTGCACCCAATCCCCCCCCCCTTTTTTTTTGTTATTGTTCGCACGTGCTGCTCTTCTCCTCTGTTTCTGAGGACGGGGGAGAGTGTGCAAAGGCGTACATAAACAAACGCTGGAGAAGGCAGTTGCCGCCCTGACGAAGACAAGTCCGCTTGTCGAAACGTTGGCTCCTGCGACATTCCCTGTTCTAAGTCGTTTTTTGCGATTTGTTCATCGACTCATTAGTTATGTAGCATAACTGATCAAGCAGCATGCACCACGATGAATATAAACCTTGATCACGAGGATCCGTGAAAGTTCTGTGAAAATGTTGACATAGCATTTCAAAATGTACGAACGCAATACATCGTAGTGACAGCCAATGTCAATGCAAGAGTAGGAAATATACGAAAGGCGAAGAAGGAAGCCGTCGCTATGGGATCAGTTTTTGAAATAACAGAGTCGAAATGCTTGTGGAACTCGCAGAAAAAAATTGACAAGTCCTAGCGCAAAATCAAGATATGAAATACATTCGAACATGTGAGAAGGGCCAAGTCTAGTGTAGAGAGAGTTCGCGCTAAGGGGAACACTAGTTACAGTCGACTACTGAGGGCAGTTGTAGTGCTTTACCTTATAGACGAACAATAACATTATTTCAAGAACAAATAAAAAAAGGCAAACTAGGTACAGTAGGAACAAAGACGTGGGAACTGAGGATAGCACTTAAAGGAGCATACCGGCAATTTGTCACCGTCAAAGGATGTAACTAAAATTCTTCATACATGTTATGATGGGTACTGGAACAACAAACCAACGCACGCAGTTGTAAGTTCCTTAGTTTTCTTAAAATAAATTTTAAATATACTTAGAGGATTTCCATGCAGTCTATTCTGTGTTCTGGGCGAGATTACTTACAGTGCTGCCTACCGGAACGGGAGGGTGGTCAAGAGCAAAACGATGATACTTGAGCGCTCAAGTAATCTGTGTGAAGTTCACGAAAGCCAGTATAACTCAATACATCGTGGAATGACAGCGCCGCTTCGATTTATCTCTCAGCAGATGCATATTTTAGATGGCGTGGCCAATATGACTTCACCGCATACCGTGCACGAACCATCTACCTATTTCAGTCTGTCCTAAAACATCGTTCATTCGATTAATTAAGGTTATTGGAGCCTTTTTGAGCCGACTGAACAACCCTGCCTACTACAGGACTACCGCTGGATTGGAGAATAGCGATATCAAAATATGGTGAAAAAAACGTCTGGGGATACAATTTAAAACCAAATAGGATATCGTAGAATAAGCAGCAAGAGAAGCAAATAAACAAAACCATTTTAAGAGTGACCTGCCAAAAAGCAATCAAAATTTAAAACAACTGCCAGGAGAAGACATAGGCAAGCTGTCTTAAAGCACGAAGGAGCTCACAAAGAAACAAAAAAATGAAAGTTAATGACGCAAAAGGAAAAATTGGATCTGCAGAACATCAAGTTTCACATAGAAACAGCGAAAGAAACGGCGTTATAACGTCAAAGAGACTGAAAGAGTAGTGAAGAACGCAAGCGGAGTCAAAGCTAAGCAAAAAGTTTGCCCAGGAGTAAACAGAACACATGCGCTTGAGAGTCAAGCAAGGCAATGCTACTAATAGCTTCCATGAAATTATGCGGGTAGCGGAAGACTCAACTCTTACCAATGTAGTCGGCACAACAGCTGATTTTATAAATGATAAAGGTGTATTTTGTATTGAAGCAACTCGCGGCCCTGTACACAGAACGACTAAGAGCTCTAGTGTCCCCAAAAGGCTGGAAAAACGGCTATATTTTTGCCATGCAAGGGAGAATACAATGACTACAGAAACTACAGATTGAGGAGCCTACTATCGGTAACATATAAATTGTTTACGAAAGAAAATTGCGGTAAGAGATAAAATACACTTTACCCAACTACGGAATGAGCTGGCTACGGAAAAGCGTGCTTCCCAGCTGATCACTCTCATGCAAGCCATCTGGTAGTTTAGGAGTCTCCAGATCAGAACAAACCTTTCTATGTGGCTTTTATAAATCATGAGAAAGTGTTTCACTCAATATAAATAAAAGAACAAACGTTGTAGGGGGATTACGGGGCCAATCTATTCCTGAGAGACATCTACAGACAATAGCTAACGTATACAAAGCATCCACAGGCGCACTGATTCTTCACAAAAATTGAAGAAATCGCGGTGAATAAGGCGTCAGCCAAGTAGGCACCATCTCTGTAATACTGAGTACTGCATGCCAAGAATCACTTAAACAACTAGACTGGGAGTAGAGGGTACAACACAATCTTTCAGATTTCAGCTATATGCGCGCTGTCGGCACCCACGCTATCGAGCCAACTTCCGCGGCGGTTCTGTGTCAAGCTGAATCAATTGTGGGAATTGTCAAGCGTCGCACTTTGTCACCGTGAAACAAATGTAGGTTAGGGAGACATCGAAGTGCCCTAGATCATGCAATAATTGCAATAATTTCGAATGAATATTCAAATCGACGCGCTGTCTTCGGTTCGGCTACGTTCGTTCCAACAATATCACTGGATTCCAGAAAAAGAAATTCTTTGGTAGACTGGACCGACAAAGCACTGGGAAAATCTGGCACGAAAATTGCACATACTGAAGAACAAACACCACAGCTGAGAAATACGTATAACCAGCAACCGCTCACTCGAATTAGCCCATAAAACAGCAAGAAATACTGGGTCACATGCACGCTCCGCCAGCCACGCGAAAGTGAAATAAGTATCTAAAACAAAAACTTGGGCGATACTGCAGGATGCTGCAGCCAATTCAGTTGGCGAATTGCAATTCCACAGTGCGCAGAAAAAACATGGTCCACTGCTGCACATGCGTGAATTCTTGTTGATGAACAATACTTCCAGTTCCGTTATCATGACTCCAGACACGCCCAATGTCCTGCTGTCACAGAAACGTCCATACAGCACGTGGTGATATGGACAGCCAAGCGTGCACAGTTATAATTCTGTTTCTTAACATTAAGGGCATTCGGCTGGAAAATGCTGTTAACCTGCTGGTTTCGCAGGCGGATATGTACAACCTTCCCTACGTCAAGGCAACGAAACAACACCAGGCATACACCATAAGAACAATGCCTGCTTTGGCAACCTACCATGCTCTATAGATAAATCCGATGGTAGAGCCTACGAAGCTTAGGTACGAAGTTGCCAAGAATAGGATGCCTCTTCGGGACCAGCTTTTGCAATTGCGAAATTATAGGCATATAATGCTAAAGCGCTCTCTGTCCTTCACTAGGTCTCAGCACTTTCAGTTACCATGGCTGCAGAGGCTCGGATCCTGCACCAACAACCGCCTGAAAGGATCCGGCTGTGAGAACGTCAAGAATCCGATGCTCCTTACTGGGTCGCATTTTACGCGAGATGAACCATTCGGAGCACCGCCCACGGGAACTGATTTGCGATGGTTCCTTAAGGGGCATTATTATCTACACAGCCATATTCATGAATTAGTCTTGATCGGTGTATATTAGTCTCTGCGTACATGCCTTAACTAAAATATCAATGCATAAATGGGGGACTGCAGCAGCGTTCCGCAATACATGTGTGCAAGTGAAACCCACTTGATCTCGTATACGTACGTCTATAATACTTGAACGGAAGAAACGCGCCCTCTGCCTATAAGAGAATTGTATAATTTCACCTGGTAATAGTTAAAGAGCTGCAGAGCTGCCTGTCACAAAATAGTGCCTATTTCGACGAGAAACCCGGCGTCGAACTAGAGGGAAGGTCCAAAACAACAACAACAAAAGCCGCGCGCACGGACGAGGCGCCCAAGGTCACGTCGCGTCTCCCAAAGGGGAGAATTTTGTGGAACCTTTCTTATCGCGGCGAGCGCGCGCGCGAGACAGACGACAGGGGAGAGAGGAGGCGGAGAGTACACACCGACGCTCCACTCGCAGTGAGAGAGAGAAAGAGGCGCCGCCCCAACGAAGAAGGACCTAGAATGGGAGAGAAGGTTCCCACTTTTGTGTGCGCTTGAGTCACGTGGGCCGCGCCGAACTTTCTAGCACGACCTCCCAGGGCTATATAAGCAGTCGGACACGGGCCGCGAGAGAGGGAGAAGAGTAGTAAAAGTAGCAAGATGAGGGAGGCCTCATCTTGCTACTTTTACTGCAACAAAGAACAAAACACAAAAGAAACCTATTTTGTGTTTTGTTCTTTGTTGCAGTGCATGAGCTTGTTGGTGTTTGTTGGCTTTGTGTAACGTTGTAACCCATAGTCAAAAGAAGAGGCGTGCAAGACGCGGACACAAGGGGAGAAGTGAACAACACGAACACCGACTAACTCATGCAGAGCACAGAGGCGAAAAAGAAGACAAACAGCTTATCTGCGCATGCTCGGAATGGTAGCGCCACCTGTCAAACGATTACACGTGCCGGTCTACGCGATAGACAACTGCTAAGGCGTTCTATCTCCTCTCTGTTGAAGCTAATAGACGGCAGACTCACGCACGAACTTCCACTATTACTGATATGCCAGGCCTCGACCAATAAACGCGTCTCTTCATTCTTATGTCTGCACAGGATCTCGGTTTTGTCTAAATCGGGCGTGCAGCTACAGATCTGGCAGTGCAAAGATAGATTAGACGGCGTTCCACCTGATAGCGACCTTCTACGTTCAATTAATCTTTAACACGACGCGCAGTTTGTCCTACATAAAAACGTCCGCAGCTAAAAGGAATCTTATAAACCACACCCATGCGACAGCCGGTAAAATTGTTCTTGGCTATATGCTTAACCTGACAGATATCCGTTCGTTTCTTTCCTTCCATCAGATCATTTCTTCTATGCACGGCAGCACAAACCCTACCTAACGTATTGGGAGCCGTAAACACAACATTAACCCCATACCTACTTCCCACTTTCTTAAGCCGGTGCGAAACTGCGTGGACATACGGAATACACACGACGTTTCTTGTTAATGTTACTCTCTGCTACAGCTTTTGTTCCGGTCGAAATTGACTTCTTCAGACGCTCAGCTGCTGTGGCTATGGCTAGTCGAGGGTCACCGGCATCTAAGAGGCGCTCGACCTGCGCATTAAAGCTAATGGTCAAACGGTGCACGCACGACTTCGATAGGGCTGACTTTAAACAGGACACGGCTATTCCGTTTTTTACTACTTTCGAATGCTTGGAGTGAAAGTTTAACAACGGCTTAGATGCTCTAGGGGAATACTGCTAACACACGTGATTCCGCTCAAACGACAAAGAGATATCTGAAAATTGTATTACGTTCCTCTCCGGTAGTTCTTTCGTAAACCTTAGACCATCTCCATAAAGTTTGAATTGATTGCTTACACAGGTGACGACGGATTCAAAATCATTCTTAATACAAAATATCAAGTAATCGTCTGCATACTGAAATGCCCTGATGATGTGGTCACCTAAGGCCTCTTTTAAATGGCAGTCAAGCTTGCTCAAGTATAAATCACTTAGAATAGGGGCGACCTTTGAACCTATACAAATCCCCGATTTCTGCACAAACATGCCTTCTCTGTATCCAACGAATGTTGACGTTAAGTACATGGAAAGAATTTCTAGAAAGGCACCTGTGGAAACTCCACATCGATCTGTGAAACCGGACTCTTGCCCTTGTTCTTGAATACATTCTTTCACGCAATTTAATAAAGCTTCGGGCGGCAGCGAGTAATACAAATCTTCTACATCCATGCTAAACGCTGTGCAGTCGCCAGGATTTTCCTCTGTTAACAACTGAACTAGAGCCTGAGAATTACGTACACGGAAGGGGTCAGAAAAACTTAGAGATATTCTGCAAATAGCTAGCAATAGCTAGCTACACAAACTTGCCAGTCCCTGACTGGCAAATAGCTTCTGCAAATAGCTTCTGCAATTAGCTAGCTACAAATACTTCTGCAAATAGCTAGCTTCTGCAAATAGCTAGCTACACAAACTGCAAATAGCTAGCTACACTTCTGCAAATAGCTAGCTGTACAAACTTGCCAAGTCCCTGACTCTGATACAATCGAGTGAAACAGAACTTCTGGCTTATGGGTTCTTGCCGAGAAAATTCGTCTAAAGTGAGCAATTCTGCCTTTTTAACACTAGAAGCTACCTTATCAAGATTATGCTTCAACAGGAGATCAGCAGCTCGTTGTTTTATTACAGACAGCTCGTTGTTTGTAACCCATCTGTGTTTGAGTTTGGAAGAGCCGTGTTTGTGTACGTTTTGTGTAACTGCCTATTTGATGAAAATATATTTGTTTGGTTTGATCACCCTTGGCTCTGACTCAGTCTTTGAACCACTGCTGCTGTTTTCCTATTGTGCTGAAGGGGACCAAAAAATCTTATTGTCCAAGCTTTCGTGGGATCTTATTCGGGTACGTTGTTTCTTGGAATTACTTCCGGTGATCGCGTCCCGTACATCACAGCGCGGGTTTGGTGACACTGCTCTCAACTGCAAGCGAATCAAACCGACTTGCCTTGGTCATCAATATAGAAGAAGTTGAGTTACACGCACTCTGCGCTTCCGAGTGAGCGCGCTGTCAAAAAGATGACGTATTCCAGTAAAAAAGTGATTACTGTATGGTTTACACTTATGATTCAGCAATTAAGTGGAAAACATCCCACTAACACTTGCCGAAAAGGGTCGTTAATTATGGTGATAAGGCCGCCATGAGTGAGTCTGAATTACAGAATATCTGAAGCTACTACAACTCGCTCTATTGAAAGTGAATAAAGGTGACGCGACAGTGAAAAGGAATCCAAATCAAGCCGACATAATTGACTTTTATTCCGAATAGTCCATGCAAGAGTGCTGAGAGCAATAACATATAAATCACGCCTATTATGTAAAGAAACTAAAATTATCTCAGCGGCAACTCAAAAGCCGCAGCTAGAAAACATCTATTTTCATTCTGTGCCACCATATTGCCGGTTGCATGGCAGCCAACGCAGGTTAGGATATCAAATGCTTTGTTTTTGCTTCCTTTGATTTCATGAGTCTCCTAGCACCGAATCTCAGAGTGTATGGCTGAAAATATGTCCTACCCTGAGATACTTTATGTACACTGTGTAGAATTGGAGGGAATTGAAAGGAATTATATAGTATCCTGAGCAAAATCACCGTGGGCTGCCGAAAGATCCTCCATAAAGTTGGTGGCTCCGACTGAAACGGGACCACGAAATGGTGACTCTGGGTGGTGTCGTGGGCCCGCTCGACGGCCTATGATTGGTGCGTGTTTTCTGAGCATTTCAGGAAGCACTTGTACTTGCACCGAAGTTCGGAGTCCGCGCTTTACGGACACAGCCAAACCGTATGGTCGAAGGAGCAGCATGCGTGAGCGCACTTGGAGCACGACTGCGGGATGATTGGTTCAATTCAACTAAGTGCTTTGGATTTAAGGCACAATCTCCTCAGTAAGAACCTCAAAGTAACGGCCTGAGTCACGTATAATTTTGCGAGCGGGGGAGAGCATTTTCGTCCCCCAGTTTAGTCTAGAACTATTTACTTTCTCGCCAATGTTAAAGCTGAGAATGGGATTTTCACGGCGCCAATTTACAGAACATATTAAGCAAGTTCTTGAGTCATAGATTCCCTGCCTAGGGATTCTTTAAATGTACTTGAAAACAGCGTTTATTAAAATTATCTTTCAGAGGACATGTATCACACACTAACCAATTTAATATTTATACTTTGGGCTTATGGCAGTCGATCTATATCATCAACAGAAGCAGCAGCCGACAGTACAGGTAAGACACAGAAAAATAAAAGAACAACATTGTTTTACGTTGTTGTGGACGTTCCTTGAACAGTTTGCTCATAGTACTTGGATTTTATGGGTTTAACTTTTGTATATTGTATGAGGGCTAATATGTCTGGGATACTCGTTGCCCCTTATAAGTTATAACCGTCCCTTACGATAATCATGATTAAAAAAGAAAACGTATTGCTCGTGTATTTAAAAAAAACGCTGAGACAGAGCTACTTTCTCATTTCGCAAAAGTTGTAATTCCTAAAAGCGTGCTATACAAAAAGCTTGTTGTTTGTTTTCGCAAAATTCAACTAGTGCTAAAAAACGCAAGTAATAGCAATAGCTAAGGCCACTTATGTTTTTATGCGCTATATGCTACAGAGTGGTACATAACTAAAAAAATTCAGCAGATCCCACGCTTTGTGGGAATCGCACGCCAAGCGACCAGCGTGGAATTAGTGTCAAAGTATGTAAAATTGAGGTATTGCTACGAGTACGATAAACGTCTGTGTCAAAAGTGAACAGAAAGACCATCACCATAACATCAGACTGGATTATTTGCGATGCAAATCGCGTGCGAAGAGCCATTGTAGGCGAGTGGTAGCTTGTCACCTCAATGCCCCAGGTTCTATTCCTTTCGCCCTCAAGCTTGATGGGTTGACGCTTGGCTCTATGTGTCCGCTCCCTATATCCACATTTCTATCTTTATGAAAAACTATGTGTTTTCCTCTTATTTAACCCATGTGAAGTGGGTTCTCTTGAGGCTTTCAGTGCCCATGTTGGTTGTGCTTTGAGGAACGTAAGTTGGAATGTTAAGATTCAAACCCCTGTGACTCATATGCGCATAACTTGGACCTAGCACTGCGGGTATAAGCCAAACGTTATCGTGTCATCGTATATCGTGACCTACATGACCAGTATATCATTTTAGCAAAGTCTAGGTCAGTCATCCATGTTCTTCATACGTTGACACCATACTGTCGCTATACGTACCCGAATAAGCAAGTCGACGAGGAGAGCGCACAGGCCTATGCGGCTAAGTAGATAGATAGATAGATAGATAGATAGATAGATAGATAGATAGATAGATAGATAGATAGATAGATAGATAGATAGATAGATAGATAGATAGATAGATAGACACGGTCAAAGTTGCGGAAGTTCGCCAATAAATGCGTCGAATTTTTCCACTTTAATCAAAACGGAAATCTTTTATCAATTTGTTCATTGCTGTGTAAGAGTTTAAACACAAAATATGCTAGCTCTACAGACCACTAGGCTATATGCTATGTTAGATATTCGAAACATACCTCACTTAGTTTGCAACAAATGTAACAATTGCTTAGATAGAAATTTTCTTATGGAATCAATATATATGTAGACCTATTCCCTTGTCACGAGTGCAACCTCGTTGCGTGATCGCCAATGAAATACAGAAAGTAAGTAATCTGCAAACACGTGTATATGGATATGGGCATTTAAAGGAGTCTACTATGACAGCGCTATTTCCAAAGAAGAGATAAATGTTCCTGAATCCTCAATCAACAGGTCATAACTATGCTACAAAAAAGAAGAAACCCGTCAGGTATCCCGTGTTCATATTTCAGCCCCAAGAAACTTTTTTTTTACAGAAAGTTCACGAAGCTTCGAAAAGATTCTTACCCAACGAACTGTTGACTTTATACCGTACAAGTATAACAAATTACGGGAGAATATTACAATAACCCAATTGGACGCGCAGGCGTTTTCGCTGCAGGAAATGCGGTTGAATAACGTGCGCAAGTGCACTGAACTGCGACATCTACGTATATCTTCTTCAGCCTCCATTCTCGTGTTGTTATTTTACTGAGACTAGCAACTATAAACCGATATCTCAAACATAATTTAAAAATGAAGCAAGGACTGAGGCCAGCGTCTCCTGAAATCGTCAGCACCACAAATCAAGTAGGCAGCTTCTATAAGGAAGCTATATCCAAGTATTGAATAATGCCGCCTACCAATGCTTTTTGTCATGAACGGCTTCGGTAAGCGGTTTCCCGCACCTAAATTAGTGGACAAGCTAAAGTTTGGCTTTCAAAATTCTCCCGTTGCACACGGAATATCGTGATGTCCGCTCTTTGCGATACGCTTGCTCAGCCCAACACCATCAGGCGCCGCGATAAATGTAGTCGCTGACTTCTCCACTCCATGATTTCCTTCTATTCCAATCCAAACATTCATGAACACATTTCTCATTAGTGACTGTAACGTGTAACGTTACACGTGTAAGGGTAAACACGGGAATTCAGGAGATAGCTCGCAAAGCAGAATTACGGCCTCAAGATCGCAGAGCCTTGTGCTGATCGCGTAAGAACAACCTTAGTGACTCTCACTCCCCCAAAGCGCTGAGGACAGCAAAGGACATTACACAAAGGCAGATGCGATTCACGGTTGCCGGGCACATGTCCACGATGACACCACATGATTATGCGAGAAATTGCTGAACTTACTGCCCATATGTATGCGTTGCTTTAGAGAGAGAAAACAACCACGTTAATGCTTTCGTTGGAGCTCACATAAGTTTTGTTCATTTTTGACAATGGTTCACTTGTATTTAAAAAAGCGGCAGTGAAATGCTTCAGCGTTCGCCGACGATGCGGTAGGTACCGGGTGGAAATCGCTGTGCCCTCTGGGCACCCGCCGGTATTCGCAATGCGCAGAGGAGTGTAAACCAGGCGATGGGTTGTTTACGTGTAGTTATCTCGAAAGTTGCCTCATACAGACGTGCCAGTTCCCCCAGGCGCACTTTAACCACCACGGTCTTGGTCGAACAGTTGAGCATCCGCCGCTGCTGCTGAAGAAGGAGAGGCATCCTCGACTATAGCCGGGTACCTACCAGTAAAATAGGGACAAGCACGCTACCCTGCTCGTTTCTCTGAATAAGGAGTACGTTCCTTATTCCGAGAAACAAGTGAGCAAGCTCGCCGTTCTCTTAAGGGTGGGCGCCCTTTCCACAATTTTCCACAAAGGTGGGTGACCTCCCACGCGTATAAGCTTCGGACGTCACTCAGTTTCGTGGGAATTTGTCGGCGTGGAACCGTGAAATCTAAAACTTATGATCACTCATATTTTGTGCATTGGCTTAAAGGCTTCATCGAAAGCCGGGACCGAGCAGAAAGCCGTGTATCGCCCTTGTGTAGCCGCGTGCGTTAAGGGAGCAAAGATGGTTGTGAAATTCCGGACAAAACGACGAAAGAGGAAAGGCCGATGTAACCTCCCAGTTCCTTAAGCGCAGTGGATATTCTGAACTCTGTGACGGCGTGAGGTTCCAAAGCGTCCGGTAGTATGTCATCCTTAGATACCATGTGTCCGAGTATTGTGAGCAGCTTGGCTCCAAAAAGAGATTTTTCGATGCTGAGCTGGAGACCTCCGTTGGTGGTCAACTGCAGGACTTGTTAGAGACGGTATAGAGAGGGGGGAAATCTGGAGAAAATACAGCGAGGTCACCAAGATAACATCAGCTTGTCTTTCACTTTAGCACACGGAGATTATCCATCATTCGTTCGAAAGTAGCACTGCCATTGAAAAGCCTCAACGGCGTAATGGTAAATCCATACACGCCGTCTGGCGTTATGAGAGCTCCCTTCGGGTGATTCACTGGAACCATGGGTACTTGCATATACGTTGACCGTAAATCGTGCGAGGAAAAATACTCCTCGCCTTTGAAACAATTCCAAGATTGGTCGATACGCCGTAACGGGCAGTTGTTTTTCTGAGACGTCGACAGTCCACCCAAAATTGGATGCAGCCGTCCTTTTCATTTACCTGGACTACAGGTGACGCCCAAGCGCTATTAGAAGGTAGAACCTCTCTGTGCTCAACCATTTCACTTCGTTTCCAGGAACATAGCACTCTGCAGGTGACACAATATAAGACCTCGGCGCACTGGCCTTTCCTGCTCAACACGGCCAATACACCATTTACCCTTGCTATACACCATTTATACTTGTTCAATACACCATTTACCCTCGGTAATGCTCTCATCTCGGAGGTGCTTCAGCGTTGTAAAGGCCTGACGGTGACACGGGAGATCGCGAAAATTGCCCACGGCGCCAGATGGCGCCGTGTTTTGTTCCGCTGCATGCATGCATGGATATTCCCCGGAGGGCGTTCTCTCTTTGGCTTAAGATCGGTGTCGCCTGTGCTCGTCAGCGTGTAAACGGTTCGTCACGCCAACGGGTTGTTGACATGACATGTTTGTGACAGATTTGTGGCTTGTACAAGCGCCAGGCAAACTGTGGTGCCTTCTTCATCGGCGAGTTTTGATGACACACTGCCACATTGTGAATTATTGCAATGTAATAGGCAAAGTACAATTTCACCTTCGCGAGTAAAAACATACAAGTAACTCGTACTTTCTGCCAAGTGATGTCATGATAATTACGTGGTTAGATGAATGAACAGCATGGCAAGCGAAAGAAAGAGCGAAGAGCATGGGGCCAGGCATCGCTCTTGCGTTCAAATCTTAAGGCGAAGCTTAAGGGTAGCACAATTTTTTGCATGGCTCCCAAGATCTGGCTCGCCTAGTGCTTTGCGGATACTTAAATTTGCCCCGTAAGGAGCTGCTACAAATCCACAAAGTATAATAGTTCCTCGTGACTTTAGTGGAGTTTATAGCCAATGAAATCAGTCGTGACCACGACGCTGTATGCACATCGCGCGACCTCTCGTAATGTTCAGTTGAAAGCTCTTTTAGTTTCATTGCTTCAGTCTTTACAGATACGCATCTTCAAAGCCGTGCAGTGAATACCACACTTAACGAAAAGCACGTACGCTGGTTCGCTGCTGATCAGAAGCAGCTGCGCTATTGGCTCAGCATGTTTCTGCGTCATAACCCCTTCAAGGTTCCTAAGAGGTAACAGCTTGGCTTCCGAAATCGCCCTACTATTCAAACAGAACCATCACGTAATCCATAATATTGACTATTTCACCAATTGAACTGTTTGTAAGAGGTTTACTGACATGCAGGACTAGGCATAAACCGGCTGCACCCAGAATTGTCGGATGGTGTTGTCACTCGGAGGGCGCCTGGACATCATCGCGGTCTTCCCTTGTATCTTGTCTCTCTCTCTTGCAATAGAATGGCTGCGTCGGCAAAGAGGAGCATCGTTCGCGATTCAAGACAAGGTAATACGTGAAGGGGGAAACATCCGACAGCATCGTACAGAAGGAACTGTCTCGAGGTTCGTGCGTGGTTCATAGGGGACGTGCACGTAGCGGGACACTGCAGTGATAACATGTTGTTCTTTTGGACATTTTATGTTCAAAATGGAAGACTGTCGAAAGTTTTAGGTGCGGAATTCGCGCCGGTACTTCGGAACCTAATTTCGTCAGAATGCCGATTTCCTTTTTCGTATTCTCGCGAAGTTCGCCCCATCGAACGTTTCGAAACTCCTGGTAGTAAGTTGGTGACATCCTTAAAAGCGTACATAGGACTTTCTTATCCATAAATAATTACGTAGGCCTTAGCAGGTAAGTCAGACATTTGTGACGTCACGTGTTTCAGTTTTGTCACTCAAAGGTGCAGTGCCACCAGTATTTTTATATTGCGCATTTTCTAGCTTACTCAGCGTCTTCTCGAAAGATTGGGGTTTCCGGTGTCGAGGAATTCTAACGTACTAATACGAGAAACATTATTTTCTGCTTTAGTGTCTTTGAACGATTTGTCAGCTAACGAGATGGATGTTCTGATGCGAAATTTCGGGAGAAGTCAGGCGCCTGACATTGAATAGAAAGCCACATAAACGAGCCATAAATTACTGTAGTATAGTTACCAAACCCAGCACTACAATATTCTGAACTTAAGAGTCCTGCGACGAGTTGGCTTGTACAGACAGCACCTTTTAAAAACAAAAACATGCTAGTGCATTGACTCAACATGCTATCGTTTGTCTGACTCTCTCTATTGATGCAAGCATCGAATAACTAATTATTGAAAAATCTTCTCCTTTTCTACTGCAGGGTATGGAGTGATTAATGAAGCAACCTGCTCTAACTTTTGTTACAAGGAAGGTATGTACGTTCTAGAGATAAATTATGTACTGAATCTCTAAACCTGCTCCAATTCATCTTATATGTCGTTTCCTGAGTTGTACGTAAAATATGAATTTTTTATGAAAACGCTCACAAGAAAGGCAACTACGCAATTTTTTTCCACCTTCGACAACGCGCATAATACCAGCCTTTTCAACGCCCCAACAGTACATCAACGTCGTACGCGTTTTTCTGTTATTATACTTACATAATACCATGAGAACAGTGGATAAGGACAAAATACCATGAATACTCGGTCGTCCCTCATACAGCAAAATAATTCTGGTACCCTTCCCCGTCAAAGTTTTCTCTCATGTGGTCAATGTTGGCAGCAATTACTTGTCTTTTGGTTTGACCTTATCCATGTACATTTAAGAGAACGATTGAGCATTAGTACGAGGAAATGGCAACCATGACTAGCAAAGAAGCAAAGGGTAACAGAGCTGGTGAGTGAGCAGAGCTAGCATTACTGGTGAAGATTAAAAAGGAGTATTGGGGGTGCTAGCATACATCTATATGGCTAGCAAAGAGAAGGGGCTATACGCAGATATAATTCAAGAAATTAAAGCTATGCTCGGGTACACGTCAAGCAAAAAGCGGCGTCTGCCCGTGACAGGACCCCCTTCCAGCCCGTGATGCCGCTCTGTCAATGTGATGCTGCCTAAGGCTGCTACCGCACCGCGCTTTAATATATCTCTTGAGCACGGCGTGTAAGCGGTCTGCTGCGACGTCACGTTAACGCAGCGGTATCATCCGTTTAGGGAGAGGGGGCTCTTTGGGGGATTTTTTCTTGCGCTGTACTGGAGTATAGTACTAGCAAGGCGCGCGTAATTTAAGCTATATTACTGTGCTCCTGTTGATTAAAGGCCCCTATTAAGACGTGACTCGTATGTTCCATGCTTTCTCTTCTGCCAATCACCGAAAGTCTGAACATCCCTCATTAATGGCCTAGCTATGATAACAGCGTGAGTTATTAAATTTGAAGAGTTTACTGGTCAAATTCGCCAGGTAGATTCTCAGCACCAAACTATTGGAACAAAGTCAACAATGCAGTCGATAACAAAAGCATACCAGGCCTTGACAAGTTTAAGCAGTGCCATACAATGAGCGAGCGGGTACTTATTACGGTGTTATGAAAATGGCAAGTTATGTCAATGGCAATTTCTATGCTCCGAAGGTCGCGGGATCGAATCCCGGCCGTGCCGGCTGCATTTCGATGGAGGCGAGATTATGAGGCCCGTGTGCATTGCGGTGTCGGTGCGCGTTAAAGAATCAGTCAATGAATCAATCAAACAGAGAATTTTATTACAGAATATTATTGAAAATTCACACAAAAATATTTGGTCCCATAGACATAAGCGGCTAGTGATGGGCCTAATACAAAAAAAATATGCAATAATTGGCAGTCTTATATAAGAAACAAAGAAAATATATTACATGGTGGTAGAAATATTTGAAGACCTCAACTACGGCATGTTTCAGAATCACAACTGGTTTTGGGACGTTAAACACCACAAATCAATCAACAATTTCTACGCAAAGATACACGATGTTGAGGACCAAATTACATCCGATGAAAACATGAGACTGAGACTTCTAGCGGAAGCTGCTAACCTAAACAGGCAGTTTAGATTCTTTGAAGGTGCAATCAGACTTAGAACTATGTTTTACCATGCTACCATGCAAGAGCAGTGGCAGTTGGGGATTATGGTGCTTGTCGTGCGATAAGCACTAGGACCTGCTGATTACATGAGTGCACAACAACGCTCATGTAATCAGTAGGCCGTAGTTCTTTTCACACCTCTAACGCTGTAATGTATTTACTTTTAATGAGGAAATCAACGTAGTGGAAGGCTATGCTTTAGAAACCAGTAGCGGCACTTCCATATCTCACAAGTAAAAAAACACATGCCGTTGATGTAGCATGACTATTTCTTGATATAATTCTGAAATGGAAAGGGGTTCCTAGATGATAGATTCACTATATGTGAGCGGCAGAGGCCGACTATAAAACGTCGTTCACAGTCCCTTGCCTTCTTTTGTATTTAGTCGCGCTTCTACCAAGTCAAGCGTTTGTTGCTGCACCGGTCGAGCTGCTGCTGAACTGACTTAAGTTATTCGATGTACCTACTAATCTTTGTCGGGCCTCGCACGGCGATTCACCTGCTTGGCTACTCGACATACTGAAGTATCCTGCAAGGAAATGCTTTAATTGCAGTACTGAACACCGCGTCTAAAAAACTTTTTGCATCCTGGGAAGTTTTGCTTAGAATATTTCTCCATGTCCCTGTATTTCATGTGGAGTGCGCAACAAAATTTCTGGGCCTGTTTCATCAACATGGCGGGAAACGATGTGTTACGCCACTGCACATTTACAAGCCTTGTGTAAACTTCGTTCGCGCATTTAAAGGAAAGACTGAGAAGAGTAGCATTCTTGTTTTTTCTTACTTTTTCGCTCCTGCGTAAGCAGTGCGTCATTGCGACTACTAGATGTAACATCTATTACTCCGCTTTACCA
The DNA here is from genome assembly GCA_013339685.2 of Hyalomma asiaticum. Taxonomy (NCBI): domain Eukaryota; kingdom Metazoa; phylum Arthropoda; class Arachnida; order Ixodida; family Ixodidae; genus Hyalomma; species Hyalomma asiaticum. The sequence continues at coordinate 66,296,628 of CM023488.1, forward strand.
GAGCAAGGCAACCAGCTCCCCTACGATCAAGCTAACTTCCCTCTCTTTCGGTTTAATCTTTCGTCTTTTATGCACGGACGTTGAGCAATTATTCTGTAATTATTCGGCAATGCGAAGCCAGAGTTAAATCAAAACAATTTATTAACAAACGAACAACAAATTTTTTTTGGCGAAAGTACTAGTATGCGATTCATTCCATACGTAATACATTGAAAGTTCATCTATGATTAACTCCGCCACGGTGGTCTAGTGGACATGGTACACCGCTGCTGATCCGAGGGTCGCGGGATCGAATCCCGGCCGCGGCGGCTGCATTTCGATGGAGGCGAAATGTTGAGGCCAGTGTGCTGTGCTATATGAATGCACGTTAAAGAACCCCAAGTGGTGAAAATTTCCGGAGCCCTCCACCACGGCGCCTCTCATAATCAGAGCTGGTATTGGGACGTTAAACCCCACATATCAACATATGATTCATACTTTCTGTGGAGCACTGAAGTCCTGCGAAATATGTGTTTGTTGTGAATTTAAGTAATGGCAGTGCTGATTCTGAATCCAAATGAAGAGATATTTGGATTCAGAAATGACTCTGAGTTCAAATGAAGAAATATTTGCATCTATGTTGTAAGCCCCCCTGCTGCAACGCCCAAGAGCAATGCGGGATCGTTCTTGAATAAGGAAGAACAAGAAGAATGTTTCAGCGATCCGCTCAGGATACTGTGAACCATGCCCTTCCCACAGTCAAGACCAATGGACATCGGAATAGGAGGCCACCCTCTAACGTTTTTAGCAGCGAACCTTGAAGCACCCACAAATCTTTTACAGCATGTTCCACGTATGCAGAATATGTGCATAGTGACTGCTACACCTCTACGTCTACAGCGCATAACTTAAAGCGTATCCCGCTCCGCGTTGACAAGGGGTAAGTCTATATATAAGAGAATGAGCGTGCGAAGTGGAGGAATTGACGGGGCACTGTTATTTGAAAATTTGAATCTTTCCTCGTCAGGTACGCTATACTGTGCGCCGGCGTAAAGCATCGAAGCTCCTAAAACCAGTGGTGACCATTCTCGTCGTGCAATTTTACAAGCTATGACGTACAACGAGCACCTGTCACCCGTCGAACATGTGTATACACACGGAACGGATATTTGCACATAAAAAAAGGATTAAAGGGCGCTTCTGTTCGAGCGCTTGCACTAAACCTGTGATCTGTGAGGCCAGAAGGTCACATGCAGCGTATATGACAGTCAATAAAGGAACAAATTCCAAGACGCTGTACAGATAGTGTAGGCAAGATATTAAGTTCAAAACACAGGCCTTCTCCATGGGCTTCATTCAGACCCTATCGCAAATTTGTTTCCGAGTTATACTTCGCACACCAACGTCTAGGCGCAACAAGAGACGATCTGAACAAGCTATTCCGACATGAATATCTAACAAAGTGCAGCCGGTCAATAAATTGGTAATCCGACCATGTGAAAGGGCCGCTTAAGTATTCACTTTATAATGCCAAAGTTCCTCTTAATATTTAATTTTCTTGCCTATGAATTACATCAATCTGCTGCTTGTATAGGAAGCCGCCGCCTACAAAAAGGGAAAGATACGTCCTCCACCACAAAATAAAGAAATTGCTGGAAAATCTTAACAAAACGTTATCTCGATCAGGGCAATAAGCTCAAAAAGATGTTTGATGTCAAATAAGACAAAAATAAGACAGTTATAAGACAAAAATGGGATAGCTCTCCACATGTCACCTGGGCACCGTGAGTGAGCGCTCCTCTGTATATATTCGCCTTCGTTGCAATAAATTTTTGGTTCAGTTATCGCTTCCGTTGTGTACTCCCTATTTTTCCCGTGTTGCTTTCCGCTAAACATCGTTCATGTCTTACTAACATGGCTGAATTTATCCTCTTGCGACGTTCAAGGTTGCGAAACTTCAAATCGATCCTCTTTCTTGTGTTTAAGACTCGCGTGACTTAGCGCAAGCTTCGTCGTTTTCTTGATACGCAGAGCCACAAGAGGACGAAGGTGATGGCCGCACAAAGGCTTGCGAAAATTTCTACAAATTTATTTGCGGTAACGAGCAGACAGAACAGACACGAAACTCGTACGAAGACGATACAGAGCAAGTTCAAGAAACATATTTAGAGAAGGAGCTGCTCGAAAAAATTAGACGTAAGTAGTAGTAATATTTTAAAAGAGATTGTTTTGGGATAAGCGTGGGCCTCTCAGCTTTCTTGAGGATTCGGAAAACTAGCGGCATAATTTCTGTATAATATCGACCCCACGTTATTTAGCAGTTTAAGAAATCCTAAATTTTATTCGCTTGCTCATATCGGGAAAGAGCGATACTTACCTGTAGTTGTATCTCTATGCTAACATCAGTTGTAAGTGTAGAAGATTTTGTACGGTGAGTTGGCGTTTTCGGGCGCATTCTAGAAACGACATATTTGGCGACAAAATACCATAATTACAATTAAAGCAAGATTTATAAATGATGTGCTACTGCAATGCACCTGACACGACTGACTATTCTTGCTAAACTGCAGAAACGAACGATTTGTTCATCTGTGATATTCATCGCCACAATATACAAGCTCGTTCAAGGTCAGCCTTTTTTTTTCTGGTCAGCATAAAGCTTCACATACACACGGGCTGCGATCGAACTCATGTTCAGCACAAAAGGAAACAGCTCTTCCACACATCCTTTGTAATTAGTGTGCAAGTCTTGCGAAGCCTTGTACCGCCTCTCATATATTTCGGCACGGTTGTTAAATAAGAAAAGGCATAGTAATACTGGAAACCTAGCCACGTGCACTTGTCAGCATTATTAGGGGACCTGCCTAATAGAAAGGTAAAAGCTGAGCCATCTCATTTGTAGTTGTGAAGTCCTACATGAAGAATTTACCTGCATTTAGTATTCCAATGTGTACACAATTACTCAACCGACAAGGATGTTGGCTTTTCAGGTTTATATATTTATTCTGAGCAAATGCAGTTTTGTTTCGTTGCGGGATTCCGTTGCTCATCCTCTCTTAGGTAAGCTGGTCAAAGAATACGTTCCAGTGCAGAAGACTGATCAAGATCAACCCTGTTCACATTTTGTTTGAAATTTTTGGAGAAAGCGACGAAATTACCCTCTTCACGAGAGGGATAAAACTTGAATTCAGCCTCACGAAAAAGTCGTACATAAAGCTCTCTGGGACACTTAAAACTTGCAAGAGCGTTACTGATTCTGCGTTGTGTGGATATATGCGTTGTGTAGGCCCAGTATTTGCTTATATAACGTTCGCATCGAAATAAAGGAGTGGCAGGCACAAGAAAATGCGTGTTTAAATATATATTACACTCGCGAATATTCTTATTGATTGTGTGTGGAAGACAGATATGCAAAGGGATGTTGTGGCTTCCTTGAAAAAACCACGCTCCTTATACGATCGCTACAGCTCACCCCGCTTTTATTCAACAGGATCATATTGCCATGTCTTTCTAAAATTTCTGCTAAAATGGCTGTTCCTAGGTATTCTGGAAATAAAGAATACTGAGCAAAGCCAAGCGTCATCAGTGTCTGATGGGGACAATGGCATAAATATCAGACAACTCTCGAAAAATCTTTATACCGCCTGCGTAGGAGGTATGTAAAGCTTTGGCGTTCTGTGTCCACGTATTTGGGCACTTTCTCTAAGCTCGTACATTTGGTATGCGAGTTGTAAGTGGAAATTACTCTATTTAGTATACATGAATATTACGCATATCGTTCATTATAATCGAAGAAATCATATAATATTAATGAACCAGGCCGTTTTTGGCAACTACGTGCCCATTTTCACGATCTCTAGTCCTTTGACATGCACATAAGCCTAGGTAACCAACCGGGCCAGGTTCCAATTGACTGAGGGTATAGCGCAGCTGGCGGCGGTCTCCTCTTAATTTTTCTCCCATACACCCTCACTTCCTTTCCTAGCTCTTGCGGCACTATAGTATACAATACAGATCTACCCTCTCCCAGTCCTTGTTTGCCCTCTCAGTATCACTTCCCTTTCACAGCCTTGCTACACTATACTATACCAGACTATGTTATCTTGTATGTTCTCCTCTCCTCCTTTCCTTCTTCCTCACCCTCACTTCATTGCTGGTCAATTTAACCTCCCTTTCCAACTCCTTGCTCGAGTGCATTGTACGAGACATGCTATGCTCTAACCTCTTCCCTCCTCCTCTCCCTCGGCCTACCCGAACATTTTTTTCTCTCATATCGCTTTCCTACTGATGCTCCTTTGTATCATCCTCACCTCGCTTCCCTTACCACCTGTCGTCTGTCACCTAGCACCTATCACCTCGCTTCCTAGCAGCTGTCGTCGCGGTTGTGGTAGCGGTAGCGCTTCCTGGGGAGCGCGAGCAGCTCTGAAGTAGATTTTCTGCAAAGTTTTTACAAGCGCCCTAGCAGCTTCGTTCTTAATGGAGGTCATCGCGATGGTCAAAAAAACTCGCTCCCATGAAATTTGTTGTTCCACACCGTATGATCTGAGTGGCAATGTTGGCTGAAGACGTCAGAAACTACACAATAGCGACGATATTGAATAATGTGAAAGGTAGCTTCATCCAAACACAGACCGAAGGCGAACATGTCCTTTTTTCGTGCTGTTATTGCAGACAGTGCACAGCGTCAACAGAAATTTAATATTAAGGGCTTATTCACTATCTGAACCACTCTCCTAAATTTTTTAAAAGCCTGCACAGATTCGTTGCAATTTTTTTCAAGACACCATGCCAAAACCTTCCCACAGCACACCCACCTGCGGTGCAACAAATATTATGATGCTCGCGCGCTAAGCCAAAAGGCGGGTGCTCGATCCTGCTTATGCCTGTCTCGATTTCAATGGAGGCGAATGAAGAAGACGTCTCTGCAATGTACGTTTCCATGGCCTGCTGTTAACGGCCACATGGTCCTCGATTGGGGTGTTAATAATATTAAAAAGCTGCAGTTTCGCCAGAAGGGCAAATCAATGAATGCGATATCAATGCGTGACATAACATACGAAGTAAGACTAGCAGCTTTAGGGGTAAATCTGAATTGTAGTGAACGCGGGCTTATTATGCGGGTGCATAAAGTATCATGTGACAGTCGAGCGGCAGAGACAATGGCCCATCAGAGCTGCGTGCTTAGTTATGTTGTTTTAATGTCTTCTGGCCCGCGCTTCACACCGCGTGACCGCGGTAAGCAGCGTGCACTTTGTTGCATAGAGAAACTTGAGCCAGCACAGCGGCAACAATCGTGCGTGCTCCTTACGGCACTAGTAGACGCATTCGCATCAGGGCTCTTTCGTGAGGGCATTGCCGGCGCTGCGACAATATGTGGGGTACTTGTAATGAAGCACGTGATCAAGGCACTGCTATTTTGTAGAATCATGTAGAAACACCATTGCTGACCTCTGCAATGTAGTCAGCTAGCCGGCGCGAGCAGCGCACCTTCTCCAGCGGACCTACGTGTAACCTCGGGCTTCTTCGGCGGATGGCACCTCAGTAATTCCAGGTTGCACTGTTAGAAGACAGGCGTCTGCAAATAAATCCACGTCTTCCGCGGAGACGAACGCGAACAACTACAAATTCGCAAACAGATGCATCTTCGGCGGAAGCCAGCTGGACATTCTGCCATGTTGCCAACTTCAAAGGTAGGACATAATTATTTCTCCGCTAGCGTTGAGAACAATGCGCCATATCGTGATGGAAGCCCAAAAGGGCCTCCGTGGCGGATCAAAATGGTATTGTTGAGCTCACACTATACAATATGCACGCCGCTTGCATCGTCGGCAAGACTGCTTCGTGGCACAGTTGTGTGAACCGCTCGCTTTGTAACAGAGCGCTTGTGTGTTGGAACCCCCGCTCAGGCGTTGCGCAAAGATATTTGAAGTTTGTTTCGCCCTTAGAAATTTGGATTTTTATATACATATTTCAATACGGGTCATGACGGCGACGGCAGAAACTACGTTCAAGCGTCCGTGTAATTGCTATAACAATGCTATCTGATTTTGGTAAGTGAAATGATAGGTTAGAAAAGAGCGGTGCTCAGGCTGTGAAGGCGAGCGTTTCCATCCAACTGAATAGGCTGCTTGTGCGTTCTAGACAACACTTTATCACTGAAGCACTTGCACACAATCCAAGAAACCAAAATAAAAACAAAGCAACACAAACTTCTCAGTGCCCCTAGTTCTGTGGACTAACTAAAGGTCGAATAGTCTGGGCCGACATAGGCTCACCCTCTGGCGGAACAGACTACTGCAACGAGCTGAAACACACTTAGATGGCGACGAGCGTGTAGGAGAGCGCCGGAGAGACGAGCGAGGGCTCGAGGAATGCAGCTGGAGCCACTGCGCTCTTGGAGTAGGAGACGTGAAGGAGGGCAGCGCACTTGCGGTGGCGCTGACTGTGTCGAACGTTGTAGTCCGTCTCCCCTCTGTCTTCCTTTTCCCAGTTCTTCGCAACGCTTTTGCGCTCGCGCAACTTGGCGCATGCTCCAGACTCGTGGTCGTCTTCGCTGTTGTCTCCTCCTCCAGGGCACCGAGCGTAGGCACCTACACTTTCGTGCAGATCACAGTAAGCAAAGCACCAGTAAATATAAATAATATCACACCACAAGGCTTACTGGATCCCCTGCCTTACAATACAGATTTAATAATTAATAGAAGAGATTTACGTGCCCAAAGCAGGTACGATTATGAGGCACGCTGTGCGCACAGAGCTCCAAAGGGACGTTTTTAGTGTCCACCTAAATTTCAGTACACGGGTGTACTTTTTTGCATGTCGCCTCTAAGGAAATTCGGTCGCCGTGGCCACAGTTTGATCCCGCGACCTCAGGCTTAGCAGGCCAAAACCGTAGCATTTAGGATACCGCTTGAGTCGGAGAAAGGGAATGTAGAAAAGGGAGAGAAGAGTGCATTGGAAGGCTCCAGAGGTACTGTGCTGATATCGCTCCAATTATTCGGTGGCCCCACGTCTGTGACCAGGTTACTGCACCTTCTAGGTTACATTTCTTGTCTGGTTATGTATGCACCAGGCTACCCTCGACACTAATAATCAGAGTACAGATATATCTGCAAAGCCTTAAGACTATTCACCAAAAGAATTCAGGATCATGTTCTCTTAACATTATAGCAAATGTAAATACAGAGTATAAAGAATTGTGCCACAGGAAAGAATGCTGATTGATCGATTAATGGTGTTTGATGTCTCCAAACCAGCTGTGATTATTGAAGACGCCATAGTGGGGGGCTCTGGAAATTGAGACCACGTGGAGTTGACCTGCCCGCCACTGCGGACGCTATATGAAGTTTCTCCTACTCCGTTCGCAATGTTTACCTGGCTCTTTCGTGAAGCCAGTCATTCTGTCTAGTGTTCGCGCCAGATGTTGCGAGGAGCCTCCAAACGCTATTCACGTTGGTGATTGATTTCTTTGGTTTTACGCCGCAAAACTCGCTGTAATTGTGAGCGACGCCGTTGTGGAAGGCTCCGGAAATTATGACCACCTGGGGTTCCTTAACGTGCATTGACATCCCACAGCACACGGGCCTCAACATATCGACTCCTGCCAAACACAGCCGCCGCGACCTGGATTCGATACTGCGACCTACGGATTAGCAGCGGAATCGTAGCCACTAGACCAGCATCGCGGGGCCAGTAAAGGACGCTGCAGCCATAAATGTTGAACAATCTTACAACATAATGCTTCCATTCAAGAAAAAACACCGTGACTGAATTGCACAGATCCCGCATTGATTTCAAACAGGCCAGAAAGAGTTTTCGTAAACTGTGGAAGAGCAATCATTCATAAACCCTAGTAATTGCTCTACAGAAAAGCGAAACAGAGTACTACATTGTATGCAGGGACCAGTACATCTTGTGATTCAATCGGTATCTTAGGTGTCCACAGAGGCAAACATCCTCGTTAATAGAATGGTGAGCGAATGCCAGAGAAGGACTGAAACGTCAATGTCTTCTTCAACAGCGCTATAGTCATCGAGGAAATGCGGGTGAATCTACACCATTGCTACCGCTACCACTTATCCAACCTTACAGTTGGCTTCAGTGACGTAGGTGGGTCAAGGAGCCATACCTGTGGGAAGCGTAGTTGTCAACATAGCGGTAGCATGTGATTGCGCGCTATAGAAAACACGTATATCCGGGGAAGCTGGGCGTCCGCCCACGACAGTAGTTAACCCTACTTCCCTCCTGCCCCTCCTGCTAGCTCCTATTACCCACTGTACTCGTTACTCTCGCACCGCTGGCTTTGCCGCCGGTCATTAGATACACAAAATGGCGGATCGACGTCACCAGACTGCTCAATATGGGCACTTCGAATAGTTCGAACCTCATTCTGTCCGCTAAAGCGCGATATTTGTTTGAACTAGGCGTTTTCATAGCACGAAATGTAGACTGCGACGTTTCTTCAATGATATTTCCACAGTTCATGTTGACCTAACGTTTGCCTTGAGCGTCCCTTCAAGGCATCACAATTGAAGGTGACAAAGGCGCTGCTGCAGTTCTTAAAGATGACAGACTTGCACAAGCGACTGTAACAGCGATGTGTGATGTCGTGTGTCATGCAGCTGCCACTGACTGTGAGAATGTGCTATATGTTCGCCCACTTTCTCTCTCTCTTCCTCTTTCCTTTCACCTTTCAATCTCCCCTGTCCCCTTCCCCTCGTGCAGGGTAGCATACCGGTTGTCATACACTGGTTAACCTCCCTGCCTTTCCTTCTCTACTATTTCCTTCCTTCCTTCAAGGCAATAAAGAAAAAAATCACAGCATATCCATGGGGTGAATGATGATGAGTGGGCGAAGCTCCGGAGGGAATCATCGGTAAACCGTGAACCTTCCCTGTAATTCGCCCAGTCGATCATCATGTAAAGACGTCTTACGCAGCCCCTTACACAGCCCGGAACGCGTACCGCGTTTGCCGACGCCATGACATGACTGCTGAGAGAGTATAAGACGGAGAGGCCACAGCGTCTTACATCAGCTTCTTACACGGGCCGTAACGCGCTAGCACAAACGCGTTAGAAACGCGCAGTCTTTCGTTAATGTTGGGTATTTACTGTCATCGTGGTGCATGCGCTTCGTGGCGTGGTGGCTAGCGCCGCGCGTTCGGAAGCGAGGGGTCCCTGGTTGGATTCCGCGCTTCGGACACAACGTTCGGAATTTTTTTCTCATCGTCCACGGTCCACCAAGCGCGATCCGACACGTAAGGCGACGATCCAGGAGAATGAGAGGAGCGCTCCCCGCGCAGCGGCGAATCGGAGAGCAGCTTCACCGCCAACGCCATCTAGCGTACCTTCACCCAACCGCCGTATTGTACGCATGTCTATGGGACAGCGCCCTCTCGGAAACGAGACGAGAAATGGAGATGACGACACAGATTTCGTACAGCGCCATCTAGTGTATCGTCACCCAACTGCAGTTTGCATGCATCTCTATGGGACAGCGCCATCTATTGCATGCTATTGTATGCTAAGGGAGACGCTACTGGCTAGGCAGGATGCATCGACAACAGAGAACCGCCCAGGTGATGCCACAAGGAGCTTCGCCCCTAAAAGGAAAATCTAGAATCCTTACGTGGGACTTTCTGCTATTTTGCAAGCTAATATAAGGAGGTCCTTGGGTATATCGTTCCAAATGCTCGGACACCAGTAAAGCAATGCAGTATCCACGGCATTTCGGAAATAACTTGTGTCACCACTGACATAATAGACAACTTCTCACCTGCACTGTTTGAGGCACTGTAGCTATTTAGATTGGACAGCGAATAATATAAGAATATTTTGGGGGGCTTTATGTCTCTAAATCACGATATGATATGAAACGACGTGGTGGAGCGCGTTTCGCATCATACCTCAATTGACTTCTCCTGGGGAACGCGAAAATGTTATTTACACGCAAGGAACACCATCACTAACTGGTTCTGCTAGAAGCTGTGATAAATTAACTGAAATGTGATTGCGTGAACAAGCCAGCTCTTTTGAATAGACACGGTCAGCGGTCAGACGCGGCAGAAGTCCTACATTTCTCGAGGCAAGCCCACCCAGTGCGAATTTTTAATGTCAATCCTTTCCCGACTTCTAAAAATATCAGCACATCTCATTAATCAATGGTCATTGAAGGCGCCTTGAACACATCATTGGGTGCAACTAATCACGCGACTTGCGACATTTTTTTACGTCAACAACATATTCTCAGAGTTTTGCAGAGGTGCCTTTTTGACAGGTGTACATCATGCGCAGCGTAGGTCTTGTATGCTCAATTAATATATATCGTATGAACGAAAACTTACGTATATACAGCATGCCGTAAGCTTGCGGGAGGTATCATCGTATCTCCCACGAATAAAGTCTGATTAAATAATAGTGACAGGAATAGCAACACAATGTAAAAGCGCAGATAGCTTAAGAACGCCACATGCACACGCAATATAAGAGAGCGCTATATCTGCGCGCTCCGTACTCATAGCAGCACCATTATCACCACATGGCATGGCGCTCTTTGGCCATAACTGGCCCTTGCGCCAAGAAGCACCATCCATCACCATTGCGCGCTCCATTACGTAACATCTGTTTCTACTAATTGTGCGGGGAGATGCCGCTCTATCAATCATCGCATGTGTTTTTCTACGTAAGGTTATGTGAAATTGGTGTGCTTTTTTATACGACTACATACCATAATAAACGGAAGCGGGGAGACTACCATGGAGCTTGACGTACGCAATAATCTCGCAGAGAGACGCGTGAGTGACACTTATGAACTTTGTGGAATGCAAAAGAACTCATTTTCTTGACTACATGAACGCCATAAAATACCTCTTGTCAGAAACTACTCTGTGTGAAACAAACTCGTACATTTCAGAGCCACACTGTGCTTACTTTCGATGGATAAGTCTCGTTCAAGCAATCTTGTGCATTGGGAATCTGAGCACCAAGGTACACGTGCAGTAAGCTTGAAACCCTTCACTGAAGCACGTATCTTTACTCGTTCCTTCTGCTATCATGTCTAATCATTACATTTAGAGTTAGTTAATGCTATTATGAGCGTACGTACACATCGTGCGTCCTTTCCTTTGAAGTTCCATGTTGATTTCCTTCATTGCGCTCACTGAGTCACAATATGTATCTCAGTCACAGAAACACATCCAAAGAAATTTGACGACTTACTATGCCACGATTCGAACAATTAAGGCATTGCGTGTATAGTGTCGAGAGCTTTCTAGTTAGGAAGTCTCCTCCGTCTTTGATCAAGTCGGCTGTTATGTCGTCTTCTCCAGCCGCTTTCCCGCGGGACATGCCCTGAATTGCTTTTCTAACCTCGTCCGCAGTAACGCATGGAATTTCGGTGTCCTGATCGACATTTATTACGCTCATGGTGGGGGGACTCTTTATAGTTCAGAGTAGAAGTCCTCAGCCGCTTTGGTTATATCACTGAAGTTAGTAACGGTGTTGCCCTGCTTATCTTTCACGGCATGCATTATGTTCATTCCCGCGCAAAGCCTCCTTTTAGTTCTTCTGTTGCTGACTCCTTTCTTAACGGCTGCTTCTATTTCTTTCACGTTATGGTTACGTATGTCCCTGACTCTAATTTTACTGATGAGCTTAGACAGCTCGGCTAATTCTATCCTGTCTCTTGAGTTAGTTATTCTCGTCTGTTGGCGTTGTTTGATCAAATTTTTAGTAGATTCAGAGAGCTTATTTACATCTTGTCTGAGTGCTTTGCCCCCTACTTCGATCGCTGCTTCGGTGATCAGCTTAGTAATGTCTTCGTTCATCTTCTCTATGTCCTCATGTTCTTCCTGTCCTAAAGCCTCATACTTGTTCTTAAGTGCAATTATAAATTCTTCTGTTTTCGCCCTGACGACATCGAGATTGGCCTTCTTTCGCGTGATTAACTTTGTCCTTGTGCGCTTTAGATGGAGGGTTATCTTCGCCCTTACTAGTCTGTGGTCACTAATTCTGTCCTTGTTAACCACTTCCGTGTCTTGCACTATACTGGGATCACTGCACATTATGAAATCTATTTCGTTTTTCGTTTCTCCGTTGGGGCTTTTCCATGTCCACTTTCTGTTCTTACGTTTTTTAAAGAAAGTGTTCATAACACGGAGGTGATTTTGTTCTGCGTATTCCACTAGCATCTCTCCTCTGCTGGTTCTGTCACCTTCGCCGTAGTGCCCGACCGCCTGTTCTGCTCGTAGTTTCTTTCCTACTTTCGCGTTGAAGTCCCCCATCACAGTTGTATATTGGGTGTGTGCCTTGCTCATTGCCGTTCCTACATCCTCATAAAACTGTTCTACAGCCTCGTCATTGTGGCGTGTCGTCGGTGCGTAACATTGTATTAGCTTTAGTTTGTATCGCCTATTTAATTTTAACACCGATACCTGCTACCCTTTCATTGACGCTATAGAATTCTTCAATGTTGCCTGCTAGGTCTTTGTGTATAAGGAATCCCACGCCGTATTCGCGCTTCTCCGGCAGTCCTCTGTAGCAGAGAACATGCCCTTCATTAAGCGATAAGTGTCCTTCTCCTGGTTTCCTAACCTCGCTAAGGCCAATGATATCCCAGTTAATTCCCCTTAATTCTTCTAGTAGTTCAGCTAGTCTGGCTTCACTTGAAAGACTTCGCGTGCTAAGAGTCGCTACGTTTAGTTTCCAGTGGTTGCCTGTCCGAGTCCAGAAGCTCTCTGAGTCTTTTGTTCCCTTCCCCTCGTGGTCGCATCCGCTGTTAGAAGCTCCGTTGATGTCACCGTCGTAGGTCCAGGGTTTGGATGGTTCGGTCACTTGGGAGGTTGCGTTTTTCCAGTCAGCTGGAAAAACGCAAATATTCTACTATTACATAAAAAGGGAGATGTTAAAGACTTGAGGAACTACAGGCCGATCAGTCTACTCTCAACACTTTACAAAATTTTCTCAAATCTTATCTTCAACAGAATAAGGGCCACACTTGAATTCAATCAACCAAGAGAACAAGCAGGGTTCAGGAAAGGATAATTCACCATAGACCACCTTCATGTGATAAATCAAGTAATCGAGAAGTCCGCGGAATACAACAAACCCCTCTATATGGCTTTCATAGACTACGAAAATGCTTTCGACTCGGTGGAGATACCAGCAGTTCTAGAGGCATTACGCCGACAAGGAATATGCGATAGATACGTAAACATAATAGCCAACATCTATAAAGATTCTACAGCCACCCTGCTCCTCCAAAGAAAAGCAGAAAAATCCCAATACAGAAAGGTGTCAGACAAGGAGATACAATTTCTCCAATGCTGTTTACTGCATGTTTGGAAGAAATCCTCAAAAGGCTAGACTGGGACGAGATAGGGCTAAGTATTAACGGCGAATATCTAAGTAACTTACGATTTGCAGACGACATAGTACTCTTTAGCAATGATGGCAACGAACTGCAAAAGATTATTGAAGACTTAAGCCGAGAAAGCTCTAAAGTAGGATTAAACGATGAACATGCAGAAAACAAAGATAATGCTAAGTGACACGGCGAAGAAACATGGCTTCACGATCAGAAACTAGACATTAGAAGTCGTAGAAGAATACCTATATCTAGGACAGCTACTGACAGGAGAACCCGCTCATAGAAAAAAATCCACCGTAGAATAAACATGGGATGGCGCGCGTACGGGAGACATTCACAACTCATGAAAGGAAATCTACCACTATCACTCAAGCAGAAACTATATAAATACTGCATTTTGCCAGTACTGACATACGGGGCAGAAACTTGGAGAATTACGAAGCTCGAGAGGAAGTTAACAACCGCGCAGAGGGCGATGGAACGGAAAATGATAGGCGTTACATTAAGAGATAGAAACAGAGCCGAGTGGGTCAGAAAAAAGACGGAATCGCCGACATAATAACCGACGTTAAGAAGAAAAAATGGACGTGGGCAGGCCACGTGATGAGAAGGATACATAACCGATGGGCAGTTAGAACGACGGAATGGATATCGAGAGAGGGCAAGCGTAGCCGCGGACGACAGAGAGTAAGAGGGGGGGACGAAATCAAGAAATTCGCAGGCGTCAAATGGAATGAGCTCGCACAGGACAGGCAAGAATGGAGAGGATTGGGAGAGGCCTTCGTCCTGCAGTGAACTTAAGATAGGCTGATGATGATGATGATGATTCGAACAATAATGGGCATTTCATACCCACAGTTATCCAAGCTGCCCACACAAGTAGTACGCGCATCGACTGCTGCTGTTACCAGCGGTGGATGTACTAATACAGATTGGCTGAGACTGTCTGTGGAAACACAGTGACGCTTGGGCGGTAGTTATCTTTAAAAGGTAACCACTTTTGAGAAGGGTAGTGTGAACGCATCACTGGTTCGTAATCTGTCGGCAACGTCTAATTTTACATCACATCAAACACGTGCCTGGGTCTTCTTGAACGTCAAATTTTCCTTCGTTTACTGTTGATATAAGGGTAACCGAAACGGAAAAACGATGGAGTACAGTCACTAAACTGCACGAGTAAAGCTCTGTGCATCTTCCACAGTGTTTATTCTTAAGGGCAACTCAGGCGATTTTTCAGTATCACCGGATCTCAATGAAATTTTCAATATATGTCGCCCCTCGATATAATAATATATGCCATGCCAGGCATTTGCAAGTCATTTAGTTTTCCTGAAAGTGAATTTTAGGGAATTTTAATGGATTACCATGGGGCCATCTTGTGTTTTTAACGTCATTATCTTCAACGCTGCATACCCGAGCAGACGGGCGATCAACAACAAAATGGTAATATTTTAGCGTTCAAATCGTCGCTGACAGGTTCAGTAAGCTGCCATACCTCAATACATCGCTGGATGTGATCACCACCTTCATTTTTCTTCCCCTAACACAATATTTCTGATGATGGGGCGGATGTGACGTCAACGTATACACTCCACGAAGCTTTACCGGTTCCGGTTTCGATTTGAACGCATCGTCCAAGCGCTTATTTTAAATTATTTGCATGATTCTGGGCAACTTCAACCACCCTGCCTTCTACGGGACTCATCAGTGTCATTGCAAAATAGCGATATCACAATCTTGTGAAAAAAAAACGTACAGTTAACCTTTAAATATCATTGATGTCTTACACTCCTGAGGGCCTACGCCTGGAAAATACTACATCAGGTCCACTGTCCAGGCGGACAGTGGAACTGTAGATACGGTAAAAGTAAATGAAATTTCCCGACCCGACTCCTTCGAACGTACGTCCCCTTACGCTTCCCGCCGTCACAACGAATGTCTTCACGCCTCTCGCGTCTTCAAACCGCCAGCTATGGCGACACAAGTCTCGACGTGAAGATAATCGCCACCTGATCAATCAGTAGTTCCATCAGAAACACCGACGTTGAAAATTTTCCAGCTGGAGGCTTCGTCACCCCAATCTATGTTTATGAATCGCGAAAATGTAGCAATAAACGGGAGATAAGTTGTCATGCTCAAACCATTTTCTCTGAAAACTTTTCTTAATGTAGTGCCCATCTAATGGATTGACTCCCAGCCTCCTGGATTTCTACGGAAATGTTTTCTCTTCTTATTTCTTAGAGGGTGCAAAGAGGTCACCAGAGTCTTTAAAAAGAGATGTCCTGCAAATACTAGAGGCCGAGCACTTGGGAAGTTGGCCTTTGTTGTTTGGACCACCACCACTAACAAATAAAGAGGTATTGAGACAGACGGGCCTAAGAAGTGTGGCGACCATATCTGCTGTTGGTTACGAGCCACAACGTCCGTACATATTGTCGGTAAGTGAAAGTATTGACATTTAATAATAATTATATCGAATTGTACGCAAGCACTTTCGTTTTACTAAGACTAATTCTTTCAAGGAATCGCAGCTTCATCAAAACGTTTCCACGGAACGCTGTTTTATGAAATACAACGCACCTCTTCTATCACATATCCATAGTGCTATCATATTATACCACTCACACGCACGTATTGACCACATTCTCGAACGTACAACATAGACCTTCATAAAAGGGAATATTAGCATCCAGTCCCGCCGCGATGGTCTAGTGGCTATGGTACTCGGCTGCTGATCCGAGGGTCGCGTGATCGAGTCCTGGCTGTGGCGGCTGCATTTCGACGGAGGCGAAATGTTGTGGCCCGTGTGCTGTACGATGTCAGTGCACGTTAAAGAACCCCAGGTGGTCAAAATTTCCGGAGCCCTTCACTACGGCGTCTCTCATAATCAGAGCTGGTTTTGGGACGTTAAACCCCATATAACAACAACAAATTAGCATCTACCCATTTTGTAGCACACGGATTCAAAGAAATCCATACGGATTTCTCAGAATGCAAAGCATCATACTTGCGAAAAATTCGTGTTGGTCCGGCCTTCTAACCCGGGATCAGCCTGTTGGGGCGCTCGCTCTGCCAATTGAGATAACCAGGAGGCTAACGATCGACAGCACGAGGGTGAATCCATCGTCTGCTCGAAGCGGTAGCTCAGTTGTTCCACTGTACCATGTTTTCGAGAAGGGCAGGTAACCTAATGCTACGTGGTGACAAAAAACAACGAAACGGAAGTCATGGTATTTTCACGTATTCAGAAGGAAGAAGTAAAATTGAAGACAGAATAAAAACAAAGATTGGTAGGAATAAAAAAACTGAGTCAGTGTACTCCAGTACGTTCTGCTTGTATGAAAATTTACCTTGGGAGGCTTCTAGTGTTGTAACGTAGCATGTGCCAAGGCCGTATTTTTGGCGCTGATCCACGGGGAAGGTTGACTAGAGGCGCTGCAGAGCATTCTATTAGAGAAAAGGAATATACCTATGATTAAAATGCCAGTGTCCATACCGCACTAAATGCAAGCATGTCTATAAGCGAAACTGCTCTTAGAAGATAAAAAGCACGGGAGAGCTATTTCATGCAACATACGGGACCGACCAGCCCCACAACGTGTTTTGTTAAGAGAGAGCCCAAGCTCCGCTCACAAGAAGTGAAATGACCTTACTGTTTTTCTATGGGATCGTTGTAAATTTTATCAGCATAAAGAAACTCGTGTTCATTTGGGCTGATACGTGGGGGAGATACGGACGCGCGTGAGGGGCGTTATAGCTGTTTTTGACAATGTTTAGACAACGGGTTATGAACTTCTGAAACATTTCTATTAACTCAGCAACTCGCTCCTACATGAAGCCAGTTCTTTGCGTGTAAAGGAGAGAAAATTTCTCTGCTGAGGCACCCGAACGTGGTTTGAACCAGCAAGATTACAAAAAATTATTCTCAAGTCTCATGAAATATTTACAATGAAACGAAATAGCGCGAGGTAACCTCGCTGCACGAACGCGCCGCAACGAATTACGCCACACCTGCTGCGGGATACACTGAATTAAAAAAGAAGCATGGCATCATATTGCTGTTAATAGGCTGTTGCCAGGTAGGAGTCACCTCCTACCTGGCAACAGCCTACAAAAAACATTTAGTAATGACTAGATGGCGCAGCACCTCAAAGGCACGCTCAATATAACCAGCAGTCTACTTCATTGAGGTGCAGTACATTGAAGTGCAATGTGGCCAATTACGGCAGAACTAGCTCGAGATAGGAGAGATGTTAGTAGGCCCACTTGCCCGCTTGAAGGTACTTCAAGATACACCGCGCCGCCGTTGATTCTTCTCCGTCTATAGCGATTTCTGGAACCTCATGCTTTCCGTGGCCTGGCCGCCCTCTATACCATTGTGGGACTAAGAAGGCACGAACACGCACGGCGTCTTCCCGCTATCTGGCCACCGGCGTTCGTCTTGCGCGTGTCTTTTCTACGAGAGGCATCGGATGGTTCTAAGGTTTTTCATGCACACGTCACACTACGTTTCAAGATCTGATGTCTGAACTGCGGCAAATAAATAGAGTTCATATACACAGTGTTTATCGCGCACAGTGGTAATTTTACTTCAGCCAAAGCATATACCTTTAGCCGAAGTAGGCAGGGCTGCGTTGAAAACTTGTCGCAACTGCCACACAGGGCAGAAAATATGCCTTGGAGAAGGTGATCGAAGCGCAGAATGCATTCCGAGAAAGATCTGAGCATATTCACCTGCAGAGCAGCCAAGCAACTGCCAGCCAAATCTGAAAAAGAGCCCGAAGAAACTTACGGAGAATGATCTCACAGTGGCGGCATTTCGCAAGCATTCACTCATGACGAAGCAATGTTACGAGAGGGGCCCTTTTTTGATCAGGCTTTATCACTTTCTGTCGAATTCGGCGTCTGGGAAGTGTATTCCCATTCCCGAAGGCGTTTGGGGAGC
Source organism: Hyalomma asiaticum (assembly GCA_013339685.2). Taxonomy (NCBI): domain Eukaryota; kingdom Metazoa; phylum Arthropoda; class Arachnida; order Ixodida; family Ixodidae; genus Hyalomma; species Hyalomma asiaticum. Next base: position 66,314,918 of record CM023488.1, read on the forward strand.
AGGGCCGCGCTCCGTCCTTCAGGGAATTTAAATACGGGATTCCGTGGCTTTTTTGCACTGCGATGTTCTTACATTTACGCCTGCGCAAGCACGTTTCCGAGGTGGTGGAAGGGAACCAAGCAACATAATAGAACTTGGGTGGTACGTGTCAAGTAGCTGCACTCTCCTCCTTGGTAGTGTGGCAGTTGCCGGCGCCTGATCTCTTTCTTTTATAAGAAGAGGAAAACACGGCGTATCACGGCCCAAGAACGCCCTTGTGCTGTTTTCACCAGCGTTCCACCTCGCTTACTCTGGCAAAGGCGAAAAGGTCGTTCCTTTGGCCTTCTCTCCCACATGCTGTGGCCTTGCGCCGCTCCTCGCAGGCAACAGCTGACAATAAAGATCAGTCTCGTTGCGAACCACATGATGAGGAGCCGTGTTTCTTACCGCTCCCGCTGGGGCTAGTTTACACAAATGGTGACCCGTAAGATCGAACCGGAGCAGTAGTGATGTCCAAGACCGAATGAACTCACATCTGAACTGCCAGCAACGCCTCGGAGGTGAAGCTTCCCAATTTCTCGCCAGAGAACATCAGGTTATGGCTCAGCGGAACAGAACCCTGATCCCATCTTCACCAGATAACCTCGTAGAAGCCCAAGTATTTCCTCGTCATCTTCAAAATGCCACTCGCCATCGCTGACGCCGTTGAGCCGAAGAACTTTCGGCTTTTTCTCCAGTTCTCCCTTTTCCATCTCATGTAGGAAACGGTGAAAAGGTTACGATTGATTAATTAATTCATTCATTCATTCATTGAAACACGCACGGCGACCTGAACAGAACCAACAACAGCTGCTCAGCCACCACTCCAGCGGCTGCCGCTAGCACCGCGCGTGATTCTCGCCGCCACTGATTACATGTCTCTGGAGCGTTTGGCTCAACTTGCCGACAGCATCGCCTATTGTTCCGCGCTAACACAATCATCGATTGCCGCAGCCAGGAGGCAGACCAGTTCAGTCGTTAGTAGGATATAGTCGGTGGACTCGCTGAAACTCTGAGACATGTCGCCCTGTCTAACAACAGGGTCAATGACCACAGCTCGGAGCAACACCATTCGTTGTAGCAGGGTCGCAATTCGCAATCTCACACCCATTGCGCGGTTAAGATCGGCGAGTATGCTACTGGTACACTGCCACTTCCACGAACCAGCCAAATTCTGCACCCAACCATATTCGTGGTCGGGGAAACGGCGCCGCCCATTCGCCTGACGCGGCGGAATGGAACACCGGCCACTGCTTAAGCCGCCTCTTCGTGGTCGACCCTACTACAGGCAAGCGCCTGCTTGTCGACACCGAACTGTCCATCCTCCCTGCAACTCCTGCACATCGCCGACGTGGCAGGTCCGCTGCGAGTTCAATTGCCGGAAATAAGTCATCTATTGGGCGAAATAGTGTGCAGTCAATAGTGATCGACATCGGACTCCATATTTCAAGATGGCTTTTGGTTGTGTCTTCTGAGCGTACGTTCTCAGCCACTTCAATCTCGACGTCATCGTTTGTGGCCGCCACCTTAAGGGCAATAGGACTTCGCTCTCCGTTCTTACATTGAAGTCTGACCTTGCTTGCCCGGCATCTCTACTTTCTTCGCAAAGCCAAAGTTTCATAAGCATCTGCTGAAATTTCCTGGCCTCACCAACCATGGAATATTTAACACAATGGAGACATCACATCGTCACCATCTGCCGCACGCCGCCACTTCACGGAGGGTTTCTGAACAAAAGTATAGCATCGCCAGCTGTGAGTTCGAACGTATGCTCCAGCTCGGCATTAGGACTTTAGCAATTGGTCTTCGTCGCTGCGCAGGGCGCATAAACAGTAGCCTGGGGACTGACAGTCATGTGGTGAAAACCGTGCTCTGAGCGCTGCGATGGCAGTAGACCAATACCCTCTTGCGCACCTTCATCACTTCAGCGCTGAGCTCAGAGGATCTACCATATTCTCTGAGCTCGATCTGATGGCCGCTTATCGTCAGATGCCGTTGGAACCGAGAGACATACCAAAGAAATCCATAACAACACTTTTCGGCATCTTTGAATATGTGCGCATGCTGCACGGCCTGGAAATTCCAGCTCTTGATAAATGAAGTTACCAGCGGACTACGCTTCGTCTTTGTTCACTTAGACGACATCTTTCCCGCCAGAAAATTACTTAACGCGAGAACCATCTGCGCAACATATTCAAGCACGGCCTTTTTTTAGGGGGCAAAAGTTCATTTTTATAGTTGACGCACTGAGTTTTCTCGGAGACCGCATCCCACCCCAAGAAATTTTGCCTCTGGAATCACGTGTACAGGTAGTCACTGAGTGCGCCACGCTTACCTATTTCCGCAAGTTTAATGAGTTTCTCGGGCCCATCGACTTTCATCAGCCCTTCCTCCCGTACTGTGTCCAAATTTTCAATGCTAACTGACTTTCGGCGCCGGGACGGCAAGGAATCAGCTAATCCTCAGCAGTCAGCAGATCACGAAAAAGCCTTCCAGGACGACTAAACCTGGCTTCCCTCGGCAACGCTCCTAATGCGCCCGCTTCCCGTGTCACCAACGCACCTGATGGTTAATGCTTCAACGAATGCACTTTAGTGCTACAGCAAGACGGCACAGACTGGAAACCGATAGCTTTCTTTTCGAAACGGCTGAGACCTGCGGAAGTGCGCTAGAGCGAGATGCTAGCCATATATTGCCCAGTGGAGCATTTCCATTTCGTTCTCGAAAGTCGCACGTTTCTCACTGTAACCGACCACAAGCCACTGATATTCTTGTCCAAGAAGAAGAGCTCCTAGTATTCCTAAAAATTACTGCGGCAGCTTTCGATTTCCAAGGTTTCCCCGGAGATCCACCAGACCTTGCGGAACAAAAATTAATCGCCGACACATTCTTCCGCATCGATGCCGTTTCGACATCCATTGGTTCCACGTCCATTTATTTGGTGCAATAGCTGCACCCAGCATGATGATCCAGAGCTAAAGGATATTCGGCAATATCCGTCCTCACATGTCGTGGAAATCTCACTAGCGCATTCAATGACGCAGGTTACATGCAACACCTCCCAGAAAGCTCGAAGTCCATACCCCGTTCCAGTATGTTACGTTCGAGAACTTTCACGGTTTAAGGTACCCAGGAATCCTCGCGACACAGAGGCTCATTCGTGGACCCCTCTGTGTGGCCAGGACGATACGGACGTTCGGCGCTGAGCCCAAAGGATCCGAACACGACAAGAAGTCAAAATGACATTTCACACGACCATGTCAGTCCTGCCATTTCAGTCACTAGAGAACCGCTTCGGCCACATGCACTTGGGGACCTCTTTCTCCTTCCCAGAGGTACAGGTACTTGCTCACGTGTGTCGATCGCTTCTCACGGTGTCCAGAAGCGAAGGAAATTCCGGACATATCGGCGGAAACGATGGCACAGGCGTTTGTGGCCACCCGAGTCTCGTGCCACGGCTACCCATTGCGCATAACGACCGACTGCGGCCGACAGTTCCAGAGCAACTTGTTCTACGGCGCTTGCAGGACTTCCTGAAATGCGGCTCTAGTACACCACGGCTTACCACTAAGCGAGCAATGGAATGGTGGAGCGACTACACCAACAGCTCAAGGTGTCTTTGTCAGCCAAGTTGTACAGAAAGCATGGGGTGGAGAAGGTCCCTCCTCTTCTGCTGGTGCTGCGGACCACGATGAAAGAGCACCTGGGGTTCAATGCTGCAAAAATGCTATACGGCTCGACAATCCGCTTCGGTTAACAACGAAGCCTTCAGCGGACGCCCTCACAACACATGGGAAGGCTACATTCCTGGGGGAGTACATGCAGCCCATTTGGCCACATGCCCGCTGAAGTGAAAAAGCTTTCTTCTTCCCAGAGGTTAACGTGGCCCCTCATGTGTTCGTGCCACAGGACGCTTTGAAAGTGCCGCTTGTACCTGTGTACTGCGGGCCTTTCCAGGTGCTACCACGCTCGCACAAAACTGTGAGCATCCATGTTCCGGACAAGGTGGAAGTCGCTTTGCTCCACCACGTCAAAGCTCCTCACCTCGAAGACTAACTCGTGCACCTGTTCACTTTTTGTTTTGTGTACACGCTCAGGAATATGCGTAATGGGGCACGAGGGCCTATATGACAGTGGCGATCCCTTCCTTTTCTAAGAAGTGGAAAACACAGCAGGTCACGGCTCCAGCGCACACCTGTCCCTTCTGTTTGTTCACCCCTGGCACGTCTGGCCCACTCCCGCAATGGCGAACAAAAGGCAGGTGCTGTGCCATTTACTCCCATGTGTTGCTGCCATGCCCTGCTCTTCCCAGGCAACAGGTAACAGTAAAGTCTCTCCCAAACCTCATTGCGAGGATTCGTCAGTGTTTCCGCTCCCGCTAGGGCGACCTCCAAGAGCAGATATTCGACTTCGGGCGAAAAACGCAAAGAATATTTTTAACCATGCAGCTTTTAGTCAAACCATAATAATGTCGCCGGAAAAAAGCCTCACCTCGATATTGCCTAGCAACCATCAATCCCACCGCTGTGCACCACTTTGAATCGCTTCGGCTCGTTACCACAACAGCAGGTGTGACTGGCCTTGTCACAGCTGCACCGGAGCTACCTAAATGCCCAAGTAAACCGCGCCAAACTCAAAATAAGTGTCGCCTGGCAACCGTTTCACGTCAGTGAATACCAACTTTAAACTAAGTGTCGCGAAGAAAAAGGTAATGTCTATAAACGCAAAATTTAGAAGAAATGTCGCCAAGTAACCGTTCACGTCAATTCATCATCATCATCAGCCTGTATACGCCCACTGCAGGGCAAAGGCCTCTCCCATGGATCTCCAATTATCCCTGTCCTGTGCTAACTGGGCCCAATTTATCTCCGCAAACCTCCTGATCTCATCTGCCCACCTAACTTTCTGCCGCCCCCGGCTACGCTTGCCTTCTCTAGGAATCCACTCCGTTACCCTTAATGACCAACGGTTGTCTTGTCTTCGTATTACATGGCTCGCCCAGGCCCATTTCTTCTTCATAATTAGTATGTCCCTAACACGCGTTTGTTCCCTGTTGTTGTTGTTGTTTTGTAGGGTTTTACGTCCCAAAACCAGTTCTGATTATGAGAGACGCCGTAGCGGAGGTCTCCGGAAATTTCGACCACCTGGGGTTCTTTAACGTGCACTGACATCGCACAGCACACGGGCCTCAACATTTCGCCTCCATCGAAATGCAGCCGCCGCGGCCGGGATTCGATCCCGCGACCCTCGGATCAGCAGCCGAGTACCTTAGCCACTAGAACACCATGGCGGGGAGCGTTTGTTCCCTAACCCACGCCGCTCTCTTCTTGTCCCTTAAGGTTACACCTACCATTTTCCGTTCCATAGCTCGCTGCATCGTCCTCAATTTAAGCTGAACCCCCTTTGTTAAACTCGAAGTTTCTGCCCCGTAGGTGAGTACCGGTAAGATGCAGCTGTTATACACTTTTCTCTTCAGAGACAATGGTAAGCTACCATTCATTATCTGAGAATGCTTGCCGAATGCACTCCACCCCATTCTAATCCTCCTAATCACCTCAGCCTCATGATTCGGATCAGGGGTCACTACATGGCCTAAGTAGACATATTCACTTACTACTTCCAGTGCCTCGCCAGCTATCTGAAATCGCTGTACTCAGCCAAAGCTATTGAACATTACTTTAGTTTTATGCGTATTAATTTTCAGGCCCACTGTTAATTTTGCCTGCTAAGGTCAGTAATCATGCTTTGTAATTCATCTCCCGAGTTACTTAGCAAGGCAATGTCATCAGCAAATCGGACGTTACTAAGGTATTCTCCATTAACCTTTACAGCCACTTGTTCCCAATCCAGCGTTCTAAATACTCCTTGTAAACATGCTGTGAATAACATTGGAGAGATTGTGTCACCTTGTCTTACGCCCTTCCTTATAGGTATCTTGCTGCTCTCCTTATGGAGGACTATGGTGGCTGTGGAGCCGTTGTAGATGTCTTCCAGTAGTCTTACGTAGTGCTCGTCTACGCCCTGATTCCGCAATGCCTGCATGACTGCTGAGGTATCGACCGAGTCAAATGCCTTCTCGTAATCTATGAAGGCTATATATAGGGGTTGATTATACTCTGCGCATTTCTCTATCACCTGATTGATAGTGTGAATATGGTCTACTGTTGAGTAGCCTTTACGAAACCCTGCTTGTTCTTTAGGTTGACTGAAATCTAAGGTTGCACAAAGTCCTTTGTGTCGCCTTTCTTATGGATTAGGATGATGTTAGCATTCTTCCAAGATTCCGGTATGCTCGCAGTCATTAGGCATTTCGTGTACAGGCTTGCCAGTTTTTCCAGTATAATCTGCCCACCATCCTTTAGCAGTTCTGCTGTTATCTGATCCTCACCGGGTGCCTTTCCCGCTTCCATCTCTTTCAAAGCTTTCATTACTTCCCCTGTCAGTACTGGTGAAATGTCAGTCTCTTCTAAACTGCTTGCCCGTTCACTATTCCGGTTATGGCGACTACTGCAGAGATCTCTGTAAAACTCCTCGGCGATTATGACTATCTCATCTCTATTCGTGACCACATTGCCTTGCCTGCCTCGTAATGCATACATCTGATTTCTACCTATGCCTGGACGTCTCTTCGCCGCTTTCAGGCTCCTTCCGTTCTTTAGAGCATGGTCAATCCGCTCCATATTATACTTTCGTATGTCGGCTGTCTTACACTTATTGACTAACTTCGAAAGCTCAGCTAGTTCTTTTGGGTCAATTGCATTTGATACTGTCATGCCTTGCCGCTTTCTAATCAATTAATACGTCACAAAGTAGACCAAGTGCGCAAGCCCCTGTTGTCGGGGCCACCTTGAATGGCTGCACTCCGCTGCATCGAAGCACTATGAAGCGAGCCGCAGCGACCTCGCTAACACCCCGCCAAATTCAAGCTTCGTTACAGCATATTTGTCCACGTACATGACGTCACAACATGTCACTTGTCCCCATCAAATTAAAAACTTGGTTAGTGCATAGTAACACACATGACGAGGTGAAATGGCGTCGCGAAGAGTCACGCACCATCGCCAAATGCAGAACTTACAGCACAGTATTAACATTACGACCTAAGGTGATTTCACTACTAGTCACGCTTCAAGGCAAATTCTAACTTGGTTACAGCACACTCATCCCATCCACGACCAAGTAAGGGGAAGTGATGACTTATGGCGTGTCTCCGCAAATTCAAAGTAGCCGAGCTAGGGAAAGCAATGTGACCACCGGCTTCGCTCTAAGTCAGCCTTGCGCGAGTTAACGACAGCTGCGCTCACTTACAAAAATTTATTTGCCGACTACAGACGCCAGAATTATTGAGAACCCCATTTATCCAAGCCGGACAATAAGAAGCCAAGCAAATGTGGCGTGAAGGCATTGCCACTGCGACAATTGTAGAGAGAACTCCGTTCTCTCCCAGAACGTAAGAGGAGGAATATATCGAAACGCGGCGCTGACGCTCTCCATGTAGCCAGTGTAAAAGCGTGTCTGCACCAAGTAGGACCAGACGCGTAAATGCATATTATATATATATATATATATATATATATATATATATATATATATATATATATATATATATTTGACTTTATGTGCAAAAATAGTTTGGGTTGCTGCCAGTTGATGACAGAATTGACGATGCGCCTCCTAGAGAACGACGGTTTATTGCAGCAACGTTTCGGTCGGAGGCCGACCTTTTCACGACATGTTAACCACAGGCAGTCATGGGCACGTTACCAGTAAAACGTAACAGTGCGACAGTTACTGTTACCTAAGCCAGAAAAGTAACTATGTTACAGTTACAGTTACTCAGCTTCCAAAAGTAACTAGTTACAGTTACTGTTCAAAAGTAACGTCGTTACTGTAGGCGAAATTATGGAGTTCTTTCAATGGAAACGTATGAAGGCGTGCGGTTAGTTGAAGTTGCTTGTAGCAAAGCGCCAGATAAAAGGAATTGAATGGGGCTCACTCAATAGCCCAACACCAGCAATCGTTGCGTACGCCTCATTTTATTGCGATACCAATTATATGGACAATCTCGGCTTGTTTTTGCCGTTCCCGTCGCCGCCGCCGTCATGCACCGTATTATAAAGTCCCAAAGAAAAATAATTAAGATAAATGCTTCCGAAGCACGGAATCGAACCAGCAGCCTCTCACTCCGCAGCGCGTGGCGTTAACCACTACGCCACAAAGAGCTGATCCTTCACGGAGTTAACGGCGGGCCTTATATACACACCCTTTACCGCTGGCAGAGCTCAAAGACTGAAGGCGCTTATATGCGTTTCGTCATTACCAGAGAGATGGCGCGAGGAGCGGAACGGGCGCATTTAACAGTCGTCGGCCAGCTCACTCGCTTCTTCTAATATTTGCGCAGGGAGAACCTTGCCCTTCTGCTGTCTGCTCGCTCAGTTGGCTCGTGGTGAGAGGAAGAGGGATGCTTCGAGCTTTCACCGTTGTCCGCGCTGATGTTACAGGAGCGTACGAAAGTCACTGGAGCTCAAGGGACGCCGCTAAACAAACAAACAGAAGATGAGCGCGAACTATCAAGTGTCACAGCTCGACGCTTGAAGCACGCTAGTTTCCTTCGCTGTTTCGGCCGCCTTTGCAACAGGAGCGCTGTTCAAACTGAGAGTATCCATTGTGACAGCTTATTCGCGCTCGTTCCGTGTATATCTACGGGTTCGTTTCGTGCGTGCTTCACTTGATAGTTCGCGCTAATCTTCTGTTTGTTCATTTAGCGGCCTCCTTTGAGCTCGAGGGACGCGCTGGAAATTTCAAGCTGCCTCCACGCTCTTCGCGTTGCTGTATTTTAATTAATATTGCTCCTGAAGCTGGAAGCCTCACTTCGTATAGCATTACAGTTTCTTGCTATCGCATTCATTGCTTCGTCCTTGCGGTGAAACTGTGACTTTTGTTAACAACTTTTTAATGATTGTCAGAAATTTATTTAGAAAATACGTTGGGACGGCCTGGTGCCACGAAGGACTGCTGCACGCTCGTAAATGAATGGGAGCTCTTCCTGAGACGCGATAAAGACGATAGGCCCCTTCGAGCCATTGCTGCCGGCACTTTGCATAGTGCTTTTTGGAAATACCGCCGCTTTGAGAACTAAACGTGTGCGAGGCATTGCGACGCGCCTATTTCTAGGTGGTTTCCGCGCGGGTGGTCTTGTCATGAAGAAATGGCTTGCCACGCGAAAAAAACTAAGGACACTGCGCCGGCCTCTGAATGGCAGGGACGTGCCGCGCACCTTCCTTTGCATGGGGGCAGGGAGGAGAACCCTGCCCCCATGCAGAGAAAGGGTCCTGTCGCCGACCAGCGGTTCTTCGCTAGCCTACGTAGAAAAAGTGACGTCAGCCCACTTACAAAAATAAAGAAAGAAAAAAAAAGGCGTGCCACGAGATGTCCGTGTCATGTACAGCATTAGGATAGAAGCGATACATCTTAAAGGTATTCCATTAGTGAGATACAAATACATTTTGCAATTTATCCAGATACAGAGGTACAGATGGTCATAAATATTTAAGAGAAACCTCGCGGTAGTCTTGTATCGCAATGCTGCCGAGCCCTGTTTTAAGAAGTGTTGCTTCTGAATATATATTTTGAAAAGGAAGTAACTGTAATGGTGTTTACAGTTACAGTTACTGTGTAAAAAGTAACAGTGTTACAATTACAAGTTCCTCTAAATTAAAGGGAACTAGTTACAGCTATAAGTTACCGAAAAAAGGAACTGGTAACCGGTAACGCGTTTCTAGTAACAAGTTGGTGCCCGAGACTGACCACAGGCAAGTAGAGCCTTCTATACCACACATTGTCTTGTAGTAAGGAGAGAAGGACAAGGGTGGAAAGAGAATAAGTGGGGGTGAGAATATACGGAAATAATAAACCTTAAAAATAAAAATAGTAATAAAAAGATTGCTGGAATATTCACTGCAACAGAATATGAGCCAGTAAAGCAAATGCAACTCACACACACACACACACATAGAGAGAGAGAGCGAAGGAAAAAAGAAAGGAAGAAAGAAAAGAAGAAAAAAAAGAGAAAAGGAAGAGAAAAAGAGAAAGGGGCGAAAATGGGGGAGACAGCGAGAAGGACGAGTGCTTTCGCCGCGCCAGTGCTGTCCGAGTCCGTAGACATTTTAAAGAGCAATCCATCAATTAGGCATTGTATACCGTGGCACCGGCTTATGTCTGGCGAGATTAACGACACTTTCAGTGGCGTACCTTATGTGGTTTGGCTATTGCCTCTGTGGTGCCGCTGCACAGCAACGCGCCCCAGGAGAGAAGAACAACGGGGGTCGTCTTCGGGCATGAACGGCGTAGCACTCGCGTTCCTGATTGCAGCCACATTTGCAACGCGCACTCGGCGCTACTGAGCGGCGGAGTGGGGTAGGCAAGGGAGAAGAAAGGGTGACATGAAGGAAAAGAGCCGCACAGAAAGACGAGGTTTTGAAGCAAATTCTGTGTACACCACAATGACGTATTGTCCCCTCTTGTCGTACAATATCCGGAGCCACTTTGCGTGTGTCAGCTTGCACCGCACGGGTAATGCCAACAGGGCCAGGCCGACAGAATCGGGCTCCCACAGCTTTAAAGAAAGACAAAAAGAAAAACAAACGGTCGAAGGAGGTAATGATAACTGGCGGGAATGGTCGATCTTGTAATTGAGGATACAAAGTTTATCAATTAGAATGTTCACTTCCTAACGATCGTAACACTGAGAGAGCGCCAGGATGTTCATTTACGCCTCGTTTAATTGTGCCAAATTTCTGGATAAAGTAGCATTCCCTTTGCTCACGTTCTCTTGTGCTCCGAAAGTTACTTTCCAGTAGGGTGACCCTGACATCCTCAAAGCTGTGACCTTTCAAGTTGATGTGTTTAGAGAGCGGAAGGCCAGGTAGTGAGCGCACATGGGACTGATGGTTGTTGAACCGTATCCTGAATGGTGTGTCTGTCCTATGCACTACATGTTACATATTCCACACTATAAGAGATAAATAACATTGTTTCAGTCGCAGTCGAGTTGTCCTTTTATTCTGTGCTTAAAATTCGATTATGTGCTTTCTGCAACTTTTGTTTGCTGGATGTGTTTGCACACGCCGCATCTTGATTTCTCAAAGGGTTGACACCCGTCGAGAGGCACTGTTCCTATTTTCAATGTGCAACGTGATTCCTAATGCTTTTCGGTCGCCTGTATACCACACGAGGAGGATCGGAAAAAATTTTGGAGAGTAGCTCGCTTTGTTCCAATATGTTAAAATGTTTTTTAAAGATTTTATTAACGTTCGGTGGATTGCTAGTAAATGTTACAACAAGGTTTTTTCGGCGTTCGTGTTAGGTGTCTTTTTGGTCATGCAGGAGCGCCTGGCGGTCGAGGTTTTCAGCTTTCACAGTCGCATCATCAATCATAGATTGGGGGTACTTTTGATCGACAAGCACTTCACGCATCTTCACGCATCCGTGCGCTGCTTTTGTGGAAGTCTTCCGTGCGGGAGCACATTCTTTTGAATCTGTGTACCTGAGAATAAGGAATGCTAGTTTCACAGTGGCGCGGGTGGCAGCTATTGAAGTGCAGGTACTGTTGCCTATCCGTAGGTTTTCTGTATACGCTCGTGAGTAGTGCACCGTCTTCTATCCGTAGGTGAACATCAAGCAAATTTATTTCGGTGTTAGAATAAGTGCGCGTAAATACGCACACCTATTCTAACAAATTCGTGCCCCAATGTAAACAAAATCCTAAGGCGGCACTACAACATTATAGAACAAAGCGAGTGACTTAAGCGTGCATTTCCATCCGCCCCTTGCGTTAGCTACAGACTATCACGTAACCTCAGGGACACGCTTGTGAACTCGCGATTAAATATATCACGGCCACACGACGGATGCAGGCCATGCCTGAATCCAAGGTGTCTTGTCTGTAAGGCAATGCAGCAGAGGAGTACTGCCAAAAGCTCCCAATCACAGTACTCTGTGAAAATTCGCGGTAATTTAACATGCGATTCGTCGAATGTTATCTTTCTGCTGGGGTGTACTGTATGTAGAATGCAGCACATAGGTCAAACAGACACCTCATTCAGGCTCCGTTTCAACAACCACAAAGCCCATGCCAAATCTATTCCAAATCTACCTCTCTCGAAGCATCTAATCCTCCCAAACCATTCATTCGATAAACTAACAGTGACACTATTAGAAACGGGTTTCAAGTCAAAGCGAGAACGTGAGCCACGAGAATCATATCTATATACCGGTTCGAAACGTACGGGAAAGGTATAAATGAGAACCCGGGAACCATCAATAATAAAATCATTGGCAAGCGTTTAACCTGTATGTATGTACAGGGGTAATCGGACCATTGAAATATGACGTGTTTTTCAAAGCGAATCATGTAAGCCTATTTGATGATTTCTCTCCTTTTTTGCACTTCCTGACCATTCATATTTTACATGTCTTATTCTAATTATTTGTCTAAAACTTTCTTTTCTCCTGGATGTGATCAAACGCGCAGGCAGGTCAGTGCACGTTTTTTCCCGTCCGGGCGCAGACTTCTAGACGCCATCGCCACTGACGTCATTGCAGTTGTACTGACCCACCCCCACCCGTTTTCTTCCTTCCTTCCTTTTGTCTAGTTTTCTTTTCTTGTCACTGACACACCTGAGGGTGGCCTGACGTGTACGCATGACTTGGTCCGGCCACGAAGACCACTTCGTAAAGAGGGGAGAGAATTAAAGGGTCAGAGGAAACAAAAAATGAGTGGGGCGGGGAGATGATGCCCACGTATGACGCACGTCGTCTCCTTTTCTTCCAAACTTTTGTCCATTTCTTTCAGGTTCTCTATCTTCCCTGTCTTCTTTCTTTTCTTATTCTCTCTACATCCTTTTCATTTTTCATGATTTTCTTTCTTCCTCTCTCTTTTATGAAAATCTCTCTCAGATAGCTATAAACAGAAGCGGGAATACAAGCATTGGCATTACTGATGAAGGCCGGTCTCCGGCTGAAACCTTGAATAAGCGCTTTCCCACTGTTGTTGCCGGTTCCGAGGGTATACATCTCTGTCTTCACGCCTTCGGCCCATTCACCACCATCACTGCTATATATATATAAATATATATATATATATATATTGTGGGCGTTTATTATGAACTTCTTCCTCCTCTGTACATTATCATTATCATCCAGCTGGGGTTGATCTTCATCTTCAGTGCCTCGGGATCATCATCACCGTGTCTGGGCCTTGGCTGAGTTGATGCCGAGTAGCAGGTCCTAATAAAAGTCGTTGCTACCGAGACGTCATACTTGGTGGAGGAGGTTCTTCGATCCCCAGTCCTCTGTCCGGTAAGCCTACCACCTGGAGCTTCGCTGGGCCGCCGCTTGCGCTGACTATCCGCCAGCATGGATCACGACTCCCCACCCTCCACTTCTGCCGCTATCGCTTCTGTGACACGTCAAGCCACACCTTACGTCGTCAGCAGCCACCAGCGTGACCTCCACCTCTTCGCTGGTCTTGGTGGGGAAGATGTAGAGGACTGGCTGGACGACTGCGAGTGAGTTAGTTCCGCTAATCATTGGGACAACCCTCTCAAGCTCAGCCATGTCTCCTTCTACCTGACGGGCGTGGCAAAGACATGGTTCTTTAATCACGAGGTAGACTTGACTGACTGGCCTACCTTTAAGGAGCATTTTCGCCAAGTCTTCGGTACTCCGGCGGTTTGTTCAACAATCGCAAAGGAAACCCTCGATACTCGTCAGCAATAACCAGGCGAGTCTTACAAATCATACATCGAGGATGTCCTTGCCCTCTGCCGCCGTGTGAGTTCATCTATGTCAGAGTCGGACAAAGTACGTCACATCATAAAAGGCATTCGAACCATCGTCTTCAATGCTCTGGCAGTCAAGAACACAGCTACAACCGCTGACATCGTCACAACGTGTCAGCATCTGGACGAACTTTAGTCCGTTCGCCTTCAGTCTGACGTCGGCGAATATTCTACGACGGATCCACATCTGCGCGTCGTGATAAGGGCGATGATACGCGAGGAATTACAGTCGATGGGATTGACATCGCCGTCAGTTTGTCACAGTCAGCCTTCTGGTACGGGCTTGCGTGAAGTAATCAGAGAGGAACTGGCGTCCTTGACCTGCGCTCCCCACGTGCAGCCCTCAGTCTCCCGTCCCCTAGCACCGCATGGCCAAGTCGCTGGCTCCCCAACGGGCCACGCCAACTCAACGGTGCCTCTCACAACCTCCGCGTCCGTTGCTGCGGCATCTCCACCGAACCTGCCGTCAATGCCGTCTGAACCTCCATCCGCACATCTCACAGCACTGGCTCCCGGTGCACCGATTACCCGCCTTGGCGTCCTACCCGTCCCACGTGCTATTACTGTGCGTATCGCGGCCGTATATCACGTTTCTGCCGCAAGCGACAACAGGACGAGCGTCGGGGATACGACATACATGAACGCGATTTTCAAGGGGAGCAGCTCCTGTGAACCGGCGTTTTTCTTCTCTTCCTCGCCGTTCTCCGTCTCCGCCCCCATCGACTAACGAACGAAGCACTTACTGCGAAGCTTCCTTGGCCTTGCTTCATATTTCCGTCGATTTATACGCAACTTTGCCTCCATCGCTGCGCCACTTCACAAGCTACTTGCGTCTGGTGTGCCGTTTCTCTCGTTGCAAGAGTGTGAAGCAGCCTTTGACATTTTTGAAGGGCGCACAAACGTCGGAACCCGTGCTTTGCCGTTTTGATGAGACAGCACAGACGCTCTTGCACACAGGCGCCAGTGGCCGCGGCGTTGGCGCCATTCTTCTCCAACGCGACAACTCTTCGCGGGAGAGATTGATTGCATATGCCAGCCGCGTACTCACCGACGCTGTGAAGAACTACACGATCACGGAGCAGGAGTGCCAGGTGGTGGTTTGGTCCACACAAAAGTTTCGTCCCTACTTGCACGGGCGTCATTTTACAATTGTTACGGACTACCACGCTTTATGCTGGCTCTCCTCGCTCAAGAACCTGACTGGACGCCTAGACCGCTGGATTCTCCGACTGCAAGAATATGACTGACATTGTTCATAAGCCAGGCAAAACGCACCAAGACGCTGACGCTCTCTCTCGTTCCCCGCTTCCTGCGCAAACTCCTGAAACCTCGACAAATGCGTCGCACAGTAGCTCCTCTGTTGTCACTTCTGCTTAGGTCTCCTCGCTAGCCTCAATAGACCGCTTTTCTCCGGCCAACGATGAAACATTCGCTTCTAGCCAACGGGCGGACCCTTATTGCCGGCGCATCATGGACTACATATCTGACGCCGTTCGCCCACCTAACGCGTGACTTCGCCGCCAACTAACTTCACGCTACACAATTCCGTGCTGTATCGGCTCATTTACCATCCTGACGGCCAACGCTGGGTGCCCGTGCTGCCGCGTTGTCTTCGCGCACCGGTCCTTGAAGCATTCCACGATGACATGACTGCTGGACATCTAGGTTTTCATAAAACCTACCATCGCATACGAAGCCGTTTCTATTGACCAGGCCTTTCTACTAGCGTGGCGAGGTACGTCAGTTCCTGTTCACCGTGTCAGCCCGCAAACTCCCAACATCCGCTCCTGCCGGCGAGTTAAAGCCTATTCCCTGTCCCCTCGCGCCATTCGACGTTGTTGGCGTCGACCTCTACGGACCCCTTCCTGTCAATGCCGCTGGAAATCGATGAATAGTGACCGCCATCGACCGCCTTACACGCTACGCAGAGACCACATCGGTGACTACTGGCTCAGCTTCGGAGGTTGTCGACTTCGTCCTCGAAGCCATAATGCTACGCCACGGCGTTTCTCGAGTCCTGCTGAGCGACCGTGGGAAGGCCTTTCTCTCCCTACTTTTTAACGAACTCCTGGGCGCCTCTGGCACCACCCACAAGACGGCATCTAGCTATCATCCACAAACTAACGGCCTGACGGAGAGATTTCATCGCACGCTTGCCGATATGATTGCCGTGTATATCCAGCCTGACCACAAAAATTGGGATAAGCTTCTCCCCTTTGTTACGTACGCCTACAACACAGCCGTTCAACGCACTACTGGCTACTCACCATTTTACTTAGTTTATGGACGGTCTCCTACCTCCATGTTCGAGGCTTCTTTCTTGAACTTTCCCGCCCCTCTCTCTACATCGTCGAGCGAAGAATTTGTAACACGACTCTCCCAGTGTCGCCAGCGTGCTCGCATAAACGCAGAATCTAGACAACAAGACCGCAAGATCACTTATGACACATCTCTTCGAGCGGCGTCATTCCGATCTGGTGACGAGGTACTGCTGTTGACCCCCTTGCGCACTTCTGGTTTATGTGACAAGTTCAAGCCAAAATTCATCGGGCCATACATTGTACTGGAGCAGACACCACCCGTCAATTACCGTGGGACTCCGGTTGTCGCTCCCGCAGACCGCTGTTGTCGCGGCACCGAGGTCGTTCACGTCTCCCGCATGAAATCTTTCATGCGGCGTTATCCGTCAACTTGAGCTGCGGCCAGGATGGCCGCTTTCATTCGGGGTGGGGAAATAGTGTCGGCATTTATTATGATCTTCTTCCTGATCTGTACATTATCAATATCATCCTACCGGGGTTGATCTTCATCTTCAGTGCCTCGGGATCATCATCACCGTGTTTGGGCCTTGGCTGAGGTAATGCCGAGCAGCAGGTCCTAATAAACGTCGTTGCTACCGAGACGTCATAATATACTGTTCGGGCGGAACGGCGCACTACACCCATGACGTCAAGATCCAAATGCCTGATCGGCTACTCTGGATCCACTGCACCAACAGCTGCCGCAGTAAAATGAAATAGCCCGGGCCTAATAAATATTGCGTAAAAATGACGTTGTTCTTTTACCCTCATCACTTACAATAACAAAAAAGAAATACAGCTAAGTCGGCTATGAGAAGCTCGTTCCTGTTCAAGCGTGACTAAGCAGGCCGTGCACAACCTGCAGACAACACTACCCAGAAAATGCCCCAATTAGTGAAGCGCGCATTCTCGCGACGCTTCCTAGGGCGCTCGCTCGCCTTCGCTCAGTGAAACGTGCTTCACAGCGAAGCAACAGAGGCGCGCTCCCGCGCTGTAGCAGACGACGCGAAGCACCTCCCCCAGGTCCCTGTGTGCCTGCGCCCACGGCCACCTGGATCGGGGCGCGCGGCGCCGCGCGCCCCGATTTAGGTGGCCGTGCTGCGCCGCATTTGCTTCGATGCGCGGCCGCGCCGGCCGTGCTGGCGCTGTGCGGAGCGCGGCCACGGTGAGACGTGTTCACCCTAAAAGTGGACGACGGTGTACAGTCTGCGACACTCGCGGTGATCACGAAGTTAAAGTGCAACCTGCGCCGAAAAAGAAGAGGCGTATAACACAGTAAAGACAAGGTGATCACCATGAAAGAAGACAAAACAAGTACGCGCTTCAATATAACCGAAAGTACATAAACTGGAGAAAGTAGATAAAGGAATTCCTTGAAATATAAAATTGTCGAAGCGAGTGCAGCACGGGAGTGTCATTGTTTACTGTTCTTCAGGGAAGGGATGCGAGACAGATTTCAGCGAGGATATTGCTCGTACGGGAAAACTGTTCCGCCGGGACACCAGCCAAACTACCACACTTCGATCCGTTCTGGCTTTGAATATGCCGTCATTTTAGACGGAGCGGTAGAGTTTGAAAGTGGCTCTAAGACGTGAAACTTTCTCATGCTTCCTATGGAAGCCGCTTTATTGAAAAGTTTAGCAATGTGGTTTTGCAGTGGGCTGCTCGACACTAAAAACCTATGTGACATATGTGTGCCATGTCGGTCTGCTCACGTGAAGAGAAGGCGGAGCTTCATAACTTATTCCTTGTAAGGACTTCGAAAGCTTGCCTTCATTGCCGCACGCTATATGGTCGCTGCGGATGCTGCATGAGGGTGTCCAGTTCTCCGCTGCTGACGGGGTACGTTCGTATTCCCAGTGAGCGGGACTGGGCTAGAACGCACATATGTGTATCTAACTGCATCAATGTTATATGCCATCTGACACAACCCGGTCTAGAAGCCCGTATTGGAACACTCCATGAGAGCCCGCTGTGGGATACAAACAATGGTCGCCTTGAGGTGTGTTTTTCAGGAGGGCTGCAATATTTGGCCTTCCAGGCAACACATGTTGTCAATGTTTTCCAGGGTTAGAGAAACACCATTATATTTGGCAACGATGTAATGAATTATTTTAAATTTCCAACTTTCTTTTAAAATGTAGCTGCTGAGAGACACTCGCGGTTTTCCTTTTTCCTGAAAAGGAAGGAATGATATTTTAAGTACGTTAGGTGTTTGAAAAACTATAAAAATATACTAATAAACTGGCACACGGTGCAAGTGCTTTACAAGAACCTGTTTCGTGTGCTTTTAGACATACGCTGCGAGGTTCCTTGATTCTTATGAGAGCTCGCACTCTTCCTTATTAGGCGCACTTTCTTGTTAAGCGAAGTGCCCAGTTGTTCCAACAAGTTTGTTATATTCACTGGTGTGGTACGCATTCCAACCGCACCAATATCTGACTATAAGATTCAAGAGCAGTAGTAAGAATCTGTGCAAATGCGTGTACACTTTCATTTTCCACTCTAGGCAAACATACCTTTTCCTCGCTTTGCACCATATCCTCAGATGTGGGTCAATGAGAAACCGGAGCACAAAAGAGCCTTGGCCAAGTATAGAAGCTTCATTCGCTCAGTGTTAAATTTTATTTATCCCCACGTAACGAGTACTGAAGGGCAGCAACAAACGACAGAGAGCTGTGAAGACTCAAAAGAAAATATCCAAGGTTATGGCGAACAGAGTAAATTTATCCAGCAAATGCTTGGTGATATTGTTGAAGTTGAACGGAATCTTTCCAAGGTAAGCACACAGTTAATTTAGCTACATGCATGATATTTCGCTAAAATTGGGCCAACAGGCGTCAAGCTTTAAAGATATTGACACATACGGTTGTTTTCGTTTGGTTAAAAGAGAACGACGTTATCACCTTGCCGTGAATCACGCGCTTGCTGTGATTGTTTGCGGCCACCACGTGAGAATCCAAGTGTTTTTGTAGCGTTTACTGGGGTCTTGGCTTTGTGAA
This sequence comes from Hyalomma asiaticum, assembly GCA_013339685.2. NCBI lineage: Eukaryota > Metazoa > Arthropoda > Arachnida > Ixodida > Ixodidae > Hyalomma > Hyalomma asiaticum. The sequence goes on from CM023488.1 coordinate 66,334,079, forward strand.
AGTATTTTTAAATGAGCTCTGCTAAGAATTAACAGTACTAAGCATAAAACAATTGAACCTTACGTTTAAACAGAAAATACTGAGTCAAGATATGGTTCGTTATGTTAATTTCCCCATAATGTATTTTTATGATGACAGGTGCATAGGCTTAATCTTTTTCTTTATTCTAAGAATGCGCGCGAGATCTGGAAAAGCTACCACCTGGCTAAGCATTTGCGCGCAGTGGTATTGGTACCTCAAACGTTATACGAACAATGATGCACACAGACAGACAGCGGTTCACACACAAAAAAGAGGAATTGATGAAATCTGGCCGCACCTGTTGCCCTTTCGGCATGTTTACTTCCGCCGCCTGCGCGCTCATCGATCGTTCAGTAGTAGCACGTTTGACAACCCTAATGCGACTTCACGCAGGGGCCTAGTCATACGGTATTTTTCCAAATCTCGCACACAGTCTGAGAAGCAGGCACTAGTTATAGCTGCTGTATTATAAGAATACATAATCCACCACCTATTAAAAAGCTCTACCACTTCAACATAGAACGTTTTCTGTTTGAAGCAGTAGTTTAAATATTGGTTGATTAACTGCACTCAACATTTGTCTGATCATGATTCCAACTATAGTCTGTTTGAAGCAGTAGTTTAAATATTGGTTGATTAACTGCACTAAATATTTGTCTGATCATGATTTCAACTATAGTCTCAGCTGTTCAAGATGACAGAAAGAAACACGAAGATAGTTGAATTCTCGGGACGCAAATATGGATTTTTATAAAGCATGCGCATGATGACTTTTGTCGGAACAGCTAAATAATGACTGGATAATATAATTGTTTCTCTGTGCTGGAGTTGTTCACTGAGCCCCTTCAATTACCCCAAACTACTCCCAGATACTTTACTAAACATGCGAGGAGGCGCATAGAAACCAGAAAACCGCCACGATGCTACACGTCGGGCGTGGTGAAAAACCGAAATATAGTCCTGTGCACCACCCTCGGTTCTGGCGATACGCACTGCTCTTCGGGACGTCACTAGATTGAAGGCAGCGTCTATTTGTTAAAAGAAAAACTAAGACGGCCGGTAAGCTCTCCGCGCAGTTACGCACGATCCTTCGTTTTCCTTCCCGCGTAGCTCCATTGTCCATTTTGCGGGAATAGGAACATGGACGTTTCACTTCGAGAATAGAAGCATGGACGCTTTCAGCACTGCCTGCCAATGTACGAAATGGCTGTATTTGCAACTAACGGCACGCTTCGAAAGACGCCGGCGCGGCTCAGCAGCAACCGAGCTCATTAGAGATGGAGTCTCAGGTCACATTTCGGGGAATAACTTGGCGTGGAGATGACAACATGGGCGAAGGCATATAGCGGAGGAAACTACGAAACGAGCGGAGTCCACGTTTTGATAATCAAACGTGTCTAACTCTGCTCATGCTACACCGTTCCGGAAAGTGTTCGTGGCTACGTGTTCTTTGCGTGCACGTTGACAACTGAAACACCTGAACTAAATTTCGACCTCCGGGTGGTCTAGAGGCGCTTTAAAAATCAGCTATCGTTTAATCAGGGAGTAAAAAACCTAGCAAGCATGAACATATCACAAAAACGTCTTCGTTTTTCTGCGCTCATATAACGCGTCGTTTTCAAACGAATATGCCTAGCGTGTGGTACGTCGGTGTCACTCTGAAAAAAGCCCCTTCCCGAAGAGTACTGCACGTTCGCCCAAAACGAACACAATAGAGTGCCGGACCGGTCTGCCGGTACAGAGAAAGCAGTTCGCTTAACGCGGCGGGGCCAGTGCATCTCGCTTCTGTGTCGCAGAAAAGAAAACCGCGCAGGAATCAGCAGAAGAGCCCACCTCTCACAACTACGTCGACTACTAGAAGCTCCTCCTGGTCGTTTGCCCAGGAAGAGCCTCGCTCACGAACTTTTTTCTTGTCTTGCAGTCAACCTTATGGCCTCTCCCCACCATGGTCGTCTAGTTGCTATGGTACTCGGCTGATGAACCGAGAGTCGCGGGGTCGAATCCCGGCAGCGGCGGCTGCATTTTGAGAGAGTCGAAATATTAAGACCCGTGTACTGCGCGATATGAGCGCACGTTGAACAACCCCAGACGGTCGTAATTTCCGGAGCCCTCCACTACGGGGCCTGTCATAAACATATTTTTGTTACGTAACACCCAAGAAATCAATCAATTACTCAATGAATCAGCCCTCTACTACATGATGCTGATTACGCAAATCCCAATGTCAGACATTTGCGCAAGACTACTTTGATCATGTGTGCTAGATCCACTCTTCGCCTTTGACCACCGATACTTAAAGGTCATTATGTGAAGCTCAATATGCAGAACTTCGATCAAGCAGCGTGAGGAAAGGAGGTGAAAGATTACACAGCTTCCGTGATTGACCATCTGCACGGAGGAAACGGAATAATATGAGTATTTCATCGATATCAGTGCCATGGCGGCAACTTTAATAAAAAAATCCACGCATATCCACGGAGTGAATGATGATGAGTGGGCGAAGCTCCGGAGGGTTATCAGTCGTGCATCAAACGATCTCAAACGATCGTTCCATCCAATGAGAATCGAGCTGAGATGCACCTCTAGTGATATCCGATTAAACGAGAGCAACGCACCTCCATCCAATCAGATTCGAACACAAAACGCCACCATCTAGCGCTCTCCTATCACACTACAGCACGCAGCGAGCGCCTCCGCGCCATCTATTAATGAATTCACGTATTAGCTAAGGAGCACCGCAGTGCTCGGACGGACGGACGGACGGACGGACAGACAGACCGACAGCGAGAGAGACAGAAAAACGGACGGACAGACGGACGGAAGCTTCGCCCCACTCCATCATTTACTCCGTGGATATGCTGTGAATCCGCAGCCGCCATCTAGCGCTCTCCTATCACACTAGAGCACGCAGCGAGCGCCTCCGCGCCATCTATTGATCAATTCACGTACTAGCTAAGCAGCACCGCAGCGCCATCTCGTGATCATTCTGAGGCCTAGAGGTGGCTACGACGACGACGACGACGCCGGACTAGCCTATGTCCTAAGGAGTTTCGCCCCTAGAGACTAAGACGTGGTGAACTTGAAGGGTATATGATGATATAGGTAAACGCTAATTTATGGTAAATGAATGGCCAGTTAGAGAAATGGACAGGGTTGTCTTCTCTCACCTAAAGGTAAGCGGAAGGGTCAGCATTGTCTCCGTAATAAAGAACACCTGGCTAACTATTAACTATTAATATTAACTATAATATTAATATAATATTAACTATTAACTATTAATAAAGAACACCTGGCTAACTATATAGAAGTGACCAGCAGGTCACTGCGATTGTCATTTCTCAAATAAAATGCAAGTATATTACATGCCCTTTCAAAATAATTCACCAAAACTAAGCCGGTTACTGAGGACTAATAGTACTGGCACACTTATCCAATCCAGCAATATTGTTATTATGAAACAACTTAGATATGTTCCCAAAAACGCGGCCAAGGATAGCAAAAGCCAAACATATCACCATCTGTCAACAATTCCAAATTAAAACAGAATACCCCACCGAAACATTCCCTTACATATTCCAGTAATTCCATATGTTTCCATATGAAGCACATATAAGTTATACGTGTTTTTCGTGTGTTTTATATATATTTTCTAATAAGTATAACGCCACATGGAATTTCTGGAGCAGCCATACGGAATCTTGAAGTATGTCAAGCACAAAGGGTAGATATATTTTCCAGTAAATGGTTCCCTAGGGCTTTTCGTTGCCTTTCATTCTTGGCTACAGTTCTATGGGATGATGATGCATATGTATGCAAATGCGGCGTTGATCGCTTCGACGTTCACGCAGTAGACTTTCCAGTGTTTATACACATCGGAAGGTCACTGCAGCAAGTAGTTGGTCGATAGAAAGGACGCAGAAATATTCACAGGTAAATATTAGCTCGTGATGTTACGGTGCTAGCTATAAGTGTCCATGTTTATTCGCGGCCTCATATAACATCGCCAACTTAGGCTGCGCACATTTGATGCCTTCAAACATGCCACAAGAGCAAAGAAATTGCTCGCGAAGAACAAGATAAACGGAAAGGCGGAGATCGCGACCGCGTAGAACGAAATTTCTTGCCTCCTTCCTGTAATTAAGCAGCAGCGCATTTGCGCACTACAATCCAACTAACTCACTTGCGTAGAGTCGGCCTTTGACAAGCGCACTGTAGCTATTTCAACATTGTTGTGCCAGTTGACACCCGTCGCGGGAGGCTGTTATAGAAAAAAAACATTCTGACGAACAATAACTTATTATGTAAGGCGACAAGGTCTATTGATTGACTGCCTACGTACAAAGGAAGTCACAGTGGTTAGGGCAGTTGCGTTAGTTTGGGCGTCGACGTTATCTCATGAAAAAATGTAGCACCTCCTCTCCTGCTTTAATAACACAAGGACCATATTTGTTTACATTGACCCGTGCGGTTGGTTTCGTGAATGCCGTTATCATCTTCCTGTTAATCACGCGCTTGCTTTGGGTGTTTGGGCGAGCGCAGTTATCACTTTCTGTATTGCCCAACGAAAGCCGAGTTTATCCTGCATGTCACTTCGGGAACCATGTCGACCATTCCTGAAACTTCGCATGCTGACGAGCACACTTGAGTAACTTCTGGAATTCCAGAGATAATGCGAAAACGCGTTAAGCTGTGTGTATAAAAGCCGATGCACTTCGGCGCTTGTCAGTCTTTCCGTCGACCGACGAATGTTCACGCCGCTGTAGCTGTGAATTGCGATTGGCCTTGTTTTGCTGGGCACAAATTCGCCCAATAAACCGTTCGCCTGACATCACCTTGAGTCCTGCGTGCTTCGTCTCAAGTGCTGCGTGTGTCACAACCACGTTACATCGGGTGGAGGTGCTTCTCGGTCCATGTACAGTACGCCCCCGTCCAGCCGTGAGCCAAGCCCAAGCCGCCAAGAGGACGACTCCAACCCGGTGCTTCGAGTTAGCCGCAGACAACAAGGACACCCGCCCGAATACCTGCCGCTTCCCGACAAGGACAAGAAAACAAGGGCTGCAACGAAATCGGCATCCACAATGGCGGAAGCAAGATCTCCGGCAACCGTGGTCGTGCACCAGCCCAAAGAGCCCCCTACCTTCCGCGGATCGTCATACGAGGACCCGGAAAGCTGGCTGGACATCTACGACCGCGTCGCAGCCCTTAACAAGTGGGACCCCGACGATAAGCTGCGCCATGTATATTTTTATTTGAAGGACGCCGCAAGCACTTGGTTTGAGAACCGCGAGTCAATGCTTCGAACCTGGGACGACTTCCGCGCTGCTTTCCTGCCAACCTTTGCAAGCGTCGTGCGGAAGGAAAGAGCCATATCACTGCTTGAGACTCGTATGCAGCTCCCCAACGAAAACCTAACGATGTTTACGGAGGAGATGACGCGACTTTTCCGCCACGCCGACGCCGACATGTCCGAGGAGAATGTTCGCCTCCTGATGAGCTCTTCGCCGGACTAATAAGAAACCCGCCAAAGACGGTTCAAGAGTTCCTCTCCGAGGCTACCACCATTGAGAAGACCCTTGAAATGCGGAGCCGCCAATACAATCGGCGCAAGTCCCCAGACATCGCAGAAGTCCAAGGACTCGGCCGCGACAACCTACGAGGAACCATAAGGGCTATTGTTCGTGAGGAACTGCGCTGTATGTTCTCGTTGTCTCAGCCCCAAGTCGCCTCCCTCGAAGACATCGTTCGCGAGGAGGTACAGCGCTCGCCGAGTGTTCCCGAACCACTGATACTCCAACAGGACGCGATGACCTACGCCGCTGCTGCACGATGACCCTCGCCGCTCCTTCCCACGCCAGGACCCGACGCCTCCGCAGTTTCGTCACCAGCCACCACCGCCACCTCCGACTCCATCCCGCTCGCCAGTAATCCAGCGCGCGCCGAGGAAAACTGACGTTTGGCGCACCCCCACCCACCGATTATCGGTGGCAACAGCGTGATTATCGATGGCAACAGCGTCACCGCCCTAGTCGATACTGGCGCCGACTACTCTGTCATCAGTGGTCTCTTCGCTGCCAAGCTGAAGAACGTAAAGACTGCCTGGGAAGGACCAGATATCCGAACAGCAGGGGGCCACCTTATAACACCGATTGGAACCTGCACGGCAAGAGTGACGATTGACAGCCAGACGTATTCGGTGAGTTTTGTTGTCCTGCAGGAATGCTCGCGAGACATCATTTTAGGCATGGATTTCCTGGACCAGCACGGCGCAGTCATCGGCCTAAGATCCAGGTCAATCACGCTGTCTACGGATAATGCAAGGCCGTCATTCTGTAACGTCGCTTATCATGGCTTGAATGTGACAGAAAAGCAGGTAACCGTCCCGCCACTGTGCAGCGCCGTCATTTCCGTCGGCACCAAAGCGCCTACCAACTTACAAGGCGTCATCGAAGGCGACCAGAACTTGCTCCTATATTGTCAGATGTGCGTCGCAAGAGGCACAGCCAGACTGCATAACGCCGAAGCCAAGGTAATGTTGACGAACTTCAGCAACGAATACAGGCACCTGAATAGCGGTACGGCGGTAGCGCACCTAAGTGAATTCGTGGAAGCAAGCAATGCCTTCGCCCCCACCAATTCTCGAGGACCTGCCACTACGACCGCAGTGTCCGCACCCGCCTTCGGTGTCAATCAAGTCCTTCCCAGGAAAAAAGAAGAGGAGCTCAAGGCCTTACTCCAGGAATACAAGGACTGCTTCTCGTCGTCATCGAGGCTTCCTCAGACCCCTCTCGCGAAACATCGCATCATAACAGAGGAATATGCCCGTCCTCTACGTCAGAGCCCCTACCGAGTTTCGGCACGGGAACGCGAGGCCATCAAGCAACAAGTCGACGAAATGCTGCGTGACGACATCATTCAGCCGTCTACGAGTCCGTGGGCATCACCCGTGTTATTAGTGAAGGAGGATGGAACCCTACGTTTTTGCGTCGATTATCGTCGCCTGAACAAGATCACGAAGAAAGACGTGTATCCTCTCCCACGGATAGACGATGCCTTGGATCGACTCTACAATGCAAAGTATTTTTCGACGATGGACCTCAAAACCGGCTACTGGCAAATCGAAGTAGACGAGGGAGACCGAGAGCAGACTGCCTTCATAACACCAGACAGCCTGTTCGAGTTTAAGGTCACGCCCTTTGGTCTTTGCTCTGCGCCTGCGACGTTCCAACGAGTTATGGACACAGTTTTGGCAGGCTTGAAGTGGAAGACTTGCCTCGTCTACTTGGACGACATAGTCGGATTTGCTTCCAGCTTCGACGAACACCTCCGACCCCTTGAACCTGTTCTTCGGATAATCAAAGCCTCCGGACTTACCCTTTAGCCAGAAAAGTGCCGCTTCGCATACAAGGAGCTTTTTTTCCTTGGCCACGTTATTAGCAAGTCAAGAGTGCGCCCTGATCCGCAGAAAACAGCTGCAATCGCTGACTTTCCTCCGCCCACCGACAAGAAGGTAGTACGCAGATTTCTTGGCCTCTGCACTTATTACAGGCGCTTCGTCAAGAAATTTTCTCGGATCGCCCAGCCGCTGACGTACCTCACAAAGGCCGACGTCGACTTCAAATGGGAAACGCGCGACTTGCGGCGTTTCAAGAACTAAAGCGATGCCTGCAAATGTCGCCAATACTCGCGCACTTCGACGAAGAAGCGGACACTGAAATTTACACGGACGCAAGCAGCACAGGGCTCGGCGCCGTGCTCGTTCACAGGACCAACGGACTTGAAAGGGTTATCAGTTACGCTAGCTGGTCACTTTCGAAGGCGGAAGCGAATTACTCCACCACGGAAAAGGAATGCTTTGCCATCATCTGGGCTACAACAAAGTTCCTTCCCTACCTGTACGGCATGCCTTTCGAAGTCGTGAGTGACCACCGCGCCTTGTGTTGGCTAGCTAACTTGAAAGATCCACCAGGGCGCCTTGCACGGTGGAGTCTCAGACTGCAAGAATTTGACATCACCGTCGTCTACAAGAGCGGACGAAAGCACTCCGACACCGACTGCTTGTCTCGCGCCCCCTTCGATGCTCTGCCCCAGGGTGACCAGGACAACCACTCTTTCTTGGGACCCATAAGTACCGACGACTTCGCGGAACGCCGTCGAGCTGACCCAGAGCTCAAGAGCCTCATGGACTACCTGGAAGGCAAGACCGCCACACTGCCGAAAGTATTCCGCCGAGGACTGGCTTCGTTTTTGCTGCGGAACAACGTCCTCATGAAGAACTTCTTGCCGCTGCGCGCTGACCACCTCCTCATGGTGCCTTCAGCGTTATGTTCAGAGGTTCTGGAAGCTTTACACGACGACCCGACAGCCGGACACCTCGGTTTTTCCCCGACACTGTCAAGAATACAAGGAAAGTACTATTGGCCTCGCCTCACTGCCGACGTCACCCATTATGCAAAGGCATGCAGAGACTGTCAGCGACGTAAGACGCCGACAACTAGGCCAGCCGGACTTCTGCAACCCATCGAACCACCTCGACGGCCGTTCCAGTAAATCGGCATGGACTTACTGCGGCCATTCCCGACATCGACTTCTGGCAATAAACGGATCGTCGTAGTGACTGACTACCTCACCCGCTATGCCGAAACAAGGGCCTTGCCCAAGGACACTGCCACCGAGGTCACCAAGTTCTTCATGGAGAGCATCGTCCTGCGTCACGGAGCGCCGATCGTCACCGACAGAGGTACGGCCTTTACGGCTGACCTAACGCAGGCGATCTTGAGGTACACTCACAGGAACCACCGCCGGACCACCGCCTACCACCCGCAGACGAATGGCCTCACCGAGCGTCTAAATAAGACCATCGCCGACATGTTGGCCATGTACGTCGACGTCGAACACAAGAATTGGGACGCCATACTTCCGTATGTGACCTTCGCGAACAACAAGGCCATGCAAGAAACGACGCAGCTTCCTCCATACAAGCTTGTCTACGAACGCAGCCCAACAACAACGCTTGACGCCATGCTACCGTTCGGCACCGACGAAGAAGACCTCGACGTTGCCAGCTACCTGCAGCGCGGCAAAGAACCTCGATAGCTAGCCCGCCTGCGTATGAAGAGCCAGCAGACCGTCGACAGGCGCCACTACAGTTTTCGACGACGCCACACCGAAAACCAACCCGGTGACCTCGTCAGGGTCTGGACGCCAATACGATGACGCCGACTGTGTGAGAAGCTCTTGCGCCGCTGCTTTGGACCCTACAAGGTACTCCGACGTTGTGGTGAACTGGACTATGAGGTCGTGCCCGATGGCTTAACGTCATCCCAGCGACGCCGTGCACGACCCGAAGTTGTACATCTGGTGCGATCGAAACCTTATTACGTGCGGTGATTAACAGTGACGTATTGTTAATTAATTGCATGTACTCTAACTTGCATGTTCTGTGTTTAGCATCGGGATGATGCTTTTCAGAGGGGGTAGTGGCACGTGCCTTTGGTTTTGTGAACGCCGTTATTACCTTCTTTTCGTTGTTTCCGGCGAGCGCAGTTATCACTTTCCTTTATGCCCAACGCAAGCCGCGTTTATCTTGCATGTCACTTCGGGAACCGTGTCGACCATTCCTGAAACTTTGCATGCTGACGCGCACACTTGAGTAGCTTCTGGAATTCCAGAGATAATGCGAGAACGTGTTAAGCTGTGTGTATAAAACCCGACGCACTGCGGCGCTTGTCAGTCTTTACGTCGACCGACGACTGTTTACGCCGCTGTTGCTGTGAATTGTGACTGGCCTTGTTTTGCTGGGCACAAGTTCGCCCAATAAACAGTTCGCCTGACATCACCTTGAGTCCTGCGTGCTTCGTCTCAAGTGCTGCGTGTCAGAACCACGTGAAAATATACAGATACTGCCTTGGAGCCCAGGCGAAGCAGTATGCTTGAACCTCTCCCCTCCCCACCTCCACACCCTGCAACAGAAAAAAAGGCGGTTTATCCCTCTGTCATAGGAATCGGTATAACACGAAAGTGAAACCTGTCTTCGCGAAGTTCTGGAATGCAGAAACAGCAATCTGGCGAATTGAGGGGCAGGAGATTAAGGCTTCGGTACTATGATCATGTGAACGTATTACACGTAGGTACCAGCGGTACCTCGACACGGCACAGGGATCTTCGGCAGCTGCACACGAGGGAAAGTTCTCCAAAGACACACATTTCTCCGGAGACGCTGAACTGCACGCGCCAGAGCCCTGCACAAATCTGGCATAAACAAGGAGCGTCTACACCTTTCAAATACAACGAAGGGATTTCAGCTCATCGTTTTGTGAATGCGCAGCCCACTGCAACGAAAGGCGCATAATTTGCTTGTTGAGGGCCGTCCTTGCATTCCTGGAGCAGTGCGCATCGTAACTCAAACCACCTGGCCACGCAAGTCAAATTTTGTAGCGGGTGGTGGTGGTACGAACATTTATTGGAATACAAAGAATTCAGTGGAGGTATGCAGGGACCGCCCTTTAAGGGGACGGTCCTTACAAACACTAGGTGGGAATCCCTATTACAGGACCCCATTGGCATCGGCCGCCGCTTGGGCTCGTCCCACCAAGGCCTTTTGGGCCTGAAGGTCAGTGCAGCCAAGCAGGGTTGCCTCCCAGTCCTCCCTGGTTGGGTTGGGGATAGGGGGTATAGCGGGATTAGAGGGGCAGGCCCACACCATGTGGTAGATGTCTGAAGACTTCTCCCCACAGTGCAAGCAACTGCCGGAAAAGGCGGGATCGGAGTGTTTAAGAGCTGCCGGGCACAGCATAGTGTTTGTGTAGAGTCGGGCCGCGTTTGTAGTTCGCCCGAGGAACGCACCGTATTAACGCCCCCACGCCCCTAACTTCCGCGGTGGTAGAGGCGCGAAGACTACCGAAACGCTGACTACCGGCGCGAATTAGCATGACAATCTGCTTCGCATTATCTGGCGTTCCTAAATGGCGATACACCGGCGCGAACCTAAGCGAACGAAAAGTGCACTATAAGGAAGGCGATGTTAATTTAAGAGTAATTTTGTTTGTTAAACGCTATACATCATTGCACTAAACACCTTTGCTTTAACCGGAAGACAGTGAAACTTGTAAAGCGATGTAGTGGACACATCAGGCCCATCTGTTCCATATGTGATCAATGTTGAGGTTGTGTGTCAGTAGAACATCGAGCAGCTCTCTTCAAATCCTGGTTTAAGGTCTGTTGGAGTCCGACTGGGTGGACTTTTTTATTGCGAATGCGTGTTCATTTTTTTCAGAGATTCGCTTCCGTTACGGAAGTACGTCACTGATTTCTTGTCGACCCTGCATAAAACACTTTCGTGTTAAAATAAACATTACAACACGGACAAGAGACTGCAGAACCCCTGTATAGTGAATGGTAAACAACGGCTAGCCAGAGAGCCTACGCCGTAGGTCAGGACGCTGGCACTTTTGTTCTCTATGATGACAGAACGAGTCTACGCGCATTAACTTTACAGCTGACTTAGTATCATAATGATGAAAAAAAACAACGGAGAACGTCGGATACGTTCATTGCCTATGCCCATGTAGTGTGGCATGACTATATTAAATATAAATAATGTCCACAAAATTTTCCACTGTTTCCAGAGAAATGCCTTTCATAAGAATAGCACACAAATATCCCCATGAACAATCTAAATTTGAGAAATCTTGTTGTAGTAACCCACTGCCACAGGCAGCAGCATAAAGGACCCGCTAGCTGGTGGTGGAAAAACGTTTTTTGAAGCACAGCTGCAGTATATATTGCGCAGGGGTGAAAGTGTTTGGGCAAGGGAAACCTAGACGATATCTGATAGAAGCAGGGGGTAAGGAAACAAAGTGCGAAGTTGTGCGCGCGCACAGCCGGCTTGGTTGGTTGGCCGCAATGGACAAAGAAGAAATATAACACTATTTAAATATCCTTTGGGATAGATAGCGGTGGATGCCAGGAACGGCGAGAGTTCCCATGTTTACACACTGGAAGAATGGAAGCAGGAGCTCGGAGAAGATGTAAGTGTGCCCCTTTTTTTCGGTAAATTTGCGGCTTTTCCTGAGATAGTGCTCCTAGAATTTGTTCCGCATCGTCTACATAGTCTGCGCTTTGGCGTTTATATGGGATACGGCAACTGAAACCAATCAATATTACAGTGAGTGTCCTATCACAGCGTACCATATACACTGAATACCTTTTCTCAAGCACACGTTCCCATGACGTCGTTTCCATCAGGTCATGTTCAGAACGACTTTGTGCAGATTCTGACACCTATGAGCATCTGCCAATTACCTTCAGAGAAAGACCTTCAGAGGCAAGATCAATATAGCAGTCTAAGTGTAATGTGCCTAGGCAACTGGAAGCGACAAAACAACTTAAAAATTATTTACTGGCCTAGCTATATGAAACACTAAGGCTACAGTACTGGTTCATTTACACTAGCATGGATTTCCCTATTATTGTTCGGGGTTTACTTTGCCAAACCCCAATGCTTGACAAATAATTTGCGTATAGGCTCAATGGCTGTAGTAAAGACTACGAAAAAGAAAATTGGTACCCTTTCGTCGGTGCTACAAAGTTATATACTAGAAGCGGGTGGTTATGTTCTAGAGTTGTTATGGTATACAAAGCAATAGGCTTTGTAAACCATACACAGAGCTATAGGCGACAGAGAACGGTAGTCTCAGATTGGGGCAGTCAAGAAGGAATTACCATTGATAAAACGGGCTTAGCCGACGAAGGTGAGTACGTAGAAATCCAGACACATCCAATCATGTGTGTGTGACAGCATGTGTGAACGAACGAATAGCTGCCCCTGAGTCAGTTCTTGACTTTCACGCCGTTTTCTTGATCATGCTTAGCATCTGCATCGGCATCCTCATTTCCGTTCATGTCCCAGTGGCCTGTACGTGACTAAAATATTATATCGCATCTTCTTTCAACTACAGGCTGTCGTATTTTTGTTACTTAGAACACTAGCAAGTCTTTTGCACTATGACATAGCGATCAGTAGACTCTGGAAGGCTGGTTTAAAAACAGTAAATATGCCAAATTATGCCGGCGCCGACTTCACTTATATCTTGCGAAGTGCAGCGCGCGCGCAAAGAACTAAAGGCAGCCTATGTTCTGCAGCGAGATGCCCTAAAAAGAGTATTTTCGCCTTTTTCGTCAAAGATCGCGTTCCTGCAGATTCTCAAGAGGAAACCGGGCCAATTACCCAAAGATGAAGGCGACCTTTGTAATGTTCGTGCAGCATTTGTAGACGCAACTGCTTTGAATGGGGTGACCATCCTTATGCCTTCATCTTAATCCCCTGCAAATGTGAGCCAAACGTTAGGAAGACTGAAACATGAAGGAGAAACCAAGAGTCTCTCAACACGTGGAGAGTTTTTAGCAAGGCACTCGTGGGGACCATTATTACCTTACGAAAATACCATGAGGTCTTTATTCTAGAAGTTCTTCCTTAAGCGCTTTCGTTTCCCGAGATATTTTTTTATTTTCCAGAGGAAGGACAGGACGGGCCATATAGAAGGGCTTGCCCGCCCTTCTAACTCGAAGAGGGATGGCAGGCCATGCACTTTGGAAATGCATAAAATTGGTGGTTGTACAAACACGTACAGGTCTACCTATGCTGCTGAATAAAGGGTGTTACAGAGAGATGAAAACGTTAAATTTTGAAGAGCGTAGTGCCCGCCGAGAATCCAGACAAAATAAGGGAGAATTTGCGAAAGAAATGCCACAAATATTAGCGCCAGGAAAGGCAGCAACGTAAGCGTCGCTGAAGCTTGCTCCACTAGCTTCGTCGCCTCTGTTCAGGCAGTACTTCAGGTGTCGTGGGTGTCAGCCAGACTGTTCGCTTCCCCAGTTCTGTTACTGCAACTCATGATACGTGGTGTCTGAAAACTATTTCGCTTACTTCAGTGTGTTAGCAAAGTATGAAATAAAATCACGCCATGCAAACAAAATTGTCCTGCTTATATAAGCTTCGCTGCCTCTCGTTTAGCTCAGGAAGAGAGCAGCTCAAGAGGGGTGCTAGCAGCAAGCAGGCGAAGGAGCAGTAGAAAGTGACCAAGTGAATGTGCCTGCTCCATATTTTGGCGTAACTATTGGGTGCCGAAGCCGTACATCGCGAACGTCAAAAAGAAAACTTGTTGGCACAGCACGGAGCAGGCAATACTGGCATTTGCAATTAGAAAGAAAACATCACAGTTTTGTCAGAGCTGCGAACCAGTGACTGCAGTAGAAGCAAATTTATTGTACACTTAAATACTAGTAGTTTTAGACACGTGCTGCCGCTTTGTTCAATCGGACAGCGGAATTGAGCTGTAGCATGTCTAATGCGCAGCGGCACGTTGTTTCTGCTTGTGAAGTGTGGACACGAATGCAATCACGCTTTTCGCTCAGCGCAACTAGCCTTTCGCCGCAGCTCTTCAGCCGGTAGTCCGCTCAACGCACTACTGCGCAGTAGAAACACCTTCGTTGACCCTTCCTAACAAAGCGGTGAGAGTGAGGTGCTATCTCGTGAGAAACATGTGGACATGGGCCTCCTTGCGGAAGCCACTTTAGAGATTCTGGCATCTCGGCAGCTTCTTGCGCTACGTAAAAATACGTCCCACCTTGTTCCTTAAGAAGATCTGCCTTTCTGCCGCTAGGTCTGAGACCCGCGTCTCGGCAAGGGGAGGTTGCGCGTTCGATTCCGATTTCCGGCGTCCGGCATAAAGATCGGACGCGCGTACTGATAAGATCAGCGCGGATGCGCATCAGTGATTAGCAGTATGTTCTGCGCACGCAGTCGTGCCTTTATAAGCTGTGGCTCAATAAACGTTGGGGGAATTCTTGCACTGACCATCATGCTGTCAGCGTCGTCCCTATGTCCGCTGCGCTAGTCGTACAGTTGTCATGCAAAACTGTCAGCAAGAAAGTTGCCAATACTCAACTGTTTGGCATTCATCTAAGTACTGCGAGCACGGTCATTGTCTCTGTGTAAACTGAGCAGTTATATGTGCACTATGCGTTTAGCAGATACAATGTGAACAACACTTGTTTAGAGCAGTCAAACGGCTGGATGCGTGGCGGCGACCGCAAAAGCGCCACGTACAGATAGCCAGTAGGCTTGAGGTACGTCAGCTACGAGAGCGAAATTACTGCATTCGGTATGCCTTCTCGTGGGTACATTTTGTCACGAGCGAAGGTGAATCAAATCTCCCCTTTTCCTTTGGCTTCTTTAGCTCGAGAAGCCACCGCCGCGACTCATCAGGGAGCCAAAGTTAACCACGGTTCCCTAATGCTTTCGTAACTGATTGCAGCCGAACGATTTACAGAATAATTATCGTCATTGCTTATGGTGAATCACGTGTGGTTCGACACACAACAACAGACAAGTGTAACTCGGAGTCTGCGACCACAGCGGTGCGGCGACTAAAGGGTAGCTTAAGAGTACGACATAAAGCCGGCACCTTCGTAAGTGTATATAGGTGTCTGTAATTTAGGCCTGCATTGTGCACATCATAAGCGCCATGTCTTTGGGTGTGCCCACGGGGTCGAGCGATGCTCGACCAAAGCATGTTGGGTAATGGTAGGGCATGCGCATTGTTCGATATTTTAATATTCATTTTACTTTAATGTTCCATTTGAGTTCCATTCCAACCTCCGTAACGCCTGGTAGGTTCCGTTCTTTTCTTACAGCACACTCATCTCTGTCAGGTTGTTATGTCTACATTGCAATAAAAAGCTCCAATAAAAGATGTACTTTCGGTAAGCCGCCAAAACGTCTTTCGTGTCAAAATTTTTAAACGCTCTTTTGCTTAGCCATTCACTTGCTAAGCCGAATTTGAATATTCATTCAGCTGTGGTGCATACCCACGTGCCCGGAACCAGCATTACAGTATGAGCCACATGACATCATATTATCGTTAATCGTCTTCGACTTGACTACGTGGATCTCCGTGGTGCCCAGAATAACTATTCCTATCTGTACATTGATACCATGCCATGTCACTTTCTGGGCACACAAAGTGAACGAGAAGAGCCAGGCCTGCGGGAAATCGCAGGACAATGAGAGCGTAAGCTGGAGGAGCGATTTTCTTAGAGGCCATTGGAAACGCTTAGGGAAACTAGTGCAAATTGAGATGGTAGGTGTCCACTGCGCCATAACTCTTATCATTTCGCCAAGTACGGAAGTACCCACTACGCCATAATACTGCGGTATTGTAACATGCAAATCTGTACAACTGCACATCTTAGAGAGTCCCTTGGCGTCTTTGTCCTGAGAACGAACCGAACTCTCGGCCCGGCGTCGACGGCGAGCTGCGGTTTGGGCTTCTCTCTGCACAGATCTCTGTTGTGCCCGACGCTGCTTTGCTGCAACCGCGCGCGTAGCTCTGTGATTCGTTTCTTCAGCAGCGGTCCGCACCTTACGAGGAGGCGCCATTAAGCCTATCGAAGAGCCAAGTCAGGTTGCTCTCGGGGCTGCGCACGTCGCCTGGCGCATGACGCATGACACAATACGACAAAACTGTTTTATGAAGCAGTGCTTCGTAATAATGATGACGGAAATGTTGGAGAACATTGTTTCATAATGATGACGTTGATGATGCCTCCATAATGGGGGCAGAGCTACAAAGCACGCACCCCTGTGTTCTTTCAAACGATTCCTCGAACTCGTTATGCAATCCACTTTCCGCGACGCATAGTGGCGTATTTTGTTCTACCACGTAACATCACATTTATTAATGCGAGTCCTCGACAGGCCTTATACCTGTTTAGGTCTTCTAGCGATGATTTTTCAAGCACAGGCGTAGCTCAGAGGTAGAATGCTCGACTGCCACGCAGAGGGTGGGCTTGAATCCTCCTCGGTCCTGGTTATTTTTTCTAAAATTTGCGCGATAGTGGTTACGGACACTAGCGGCGGCGCCGGCGGACAACTACGGCGCCGAAAACGGCCCTTGTTGTGATCTCATGACAGCGTACGCTGTAAAACAAGAAAACACCGAGACCTGGAGACTGGAGTGATATATAGATACAGACCATGTTGTTCGAGTTCGCCTAGAATTCCTTGGCATTAAAGATTTTCTGAAGATTTTCTTTACGGATGGGCAGTAGCTACGTCCGTTGGTATTCTGAGGAAAGCTAAATGTACATGCACCCCTATGTCAATCAATACCTGTGTAGCTTGTAAAGTTCCACAGACGCACACCACAATGTGAGCACTGGTTGTTACATAGTCAACTACACATTTTATTACATCCTTCATTAGATTTCTTCACTTCCAATACATTATAAAGGTTTGCGAATCAGTTGACTTTTTATGGACATTTTCACTTCTATATAATCTCAGAATTTTCTTCAGCAGAGACAAAGCCCGAACTTTGTACTCTACCTCTAACAACAGTCTCCTGTCTCTTTTACAGCTTCCCGTACTGAAAGCAATTCAAGTTGACTTTAAGAAAGCAAAGGCTCACTTTAACAAAACACAAAAAATTTTGGTTCACCTTCCAAGGTATTTCAAATCACTGGCAGCGTACCTTAAAACAGTACGAGAGTAAGTTTACTGTGTGTACATTTTAGTGCAGCGGATTTAGCCCCCGCAATCTAAACTACCTTAAGTTTCCCTTGGCTTGATCGTAGAGGTTGTCCCGATTAGAGTGGTTACAATATTAGTAACCCAGCTGTAAAAATATCGTCAAAGTGCTTTTAGCCTGCGCTCTCACGTCAACAAAGATCGTCTAGGTCAAATGGATGCCAACTCCTTCAATATGGTGGAAGCAAGGCTTCCACTTCGCCTCCTATAATGTCATATAAGTGAACGTCGGCAACTACCTTTTCTCTGAAGCAGTCTTGCCTTCAAGGCGCCATTTATATTGTACAGCGTTCAATTGTGGATGCCATTGGATGCCATAGAAGGCGTAGCTACATAGAGCGTTGCGAGCATTTTTCGTAGCTATATATCTTGACTTTTTATAGATCGTGTTTTTCAAGATGTACCTGATTTATGCAGCCATTCTCACTAGCACCCACATTTCCGTCCTACTGAACACGTAATGGCTCATGTCAGTGTCTCAGGCGTTTCCTGGAGCGCCGATGTTAATTGCAATGCAGTGCCATTGCGCAGGAACGAGGACGACGAGTTGTGTTTCATCTGCGCTATTTCTTTAAGATGTACGATAATGAACTCGCCGAAATGTGCCTCATCCTGCGCACTACAACGCTCAGTACAGTAGCAGCACTGTGCCGCGCCGGGCTGTAGTACGTGTAGGCCTGGTAGTAGAAAAAAAACGCGCCCCGTAGGACTGGTAGGCGCAACGAGAGGTTGAAAGGAAGATATAGTCGCCTCATTGCACACAACGGTCGGAATGTCATTACTTATCGAAATGGGTAGGCTGACTGTCCATGCCTCACAAACCCCTAATCAGCTTGTCTCGTGCTGTTGACTCCATCAAGACGTCTAAGAACCTGCAACATCATGTCTGTCCATCCTCGTTAAAGGTCCCTGTGGTACCTCCTATGAGGATCTCTGCAACGACTTTCTGCTAAACGAAAATGGGTGCATATCCTGAAATTCAGATGCGCCCTGCAAGTACTTCCCGAACGTGTTACATCAGCGTATACCACCATGAACACACACGACAATGTGGTCTTAACTCTTAATACCCCACAGCTCTCCATTGAAAGCCATTAGCTTTTAGTGCGCGCGATGACCCATTCCACGACACAATTTCCCCTTAGTGTTCCCCTTATCCGACTTTCTTGCTATTATCACACCACGGCATTTTCAAATTTCTTTAGCCCCAACTTGGTTGTAATGATGCAGGGCGCGGTGGCACCAGCCATGCCCATATTTGCCGCGTTTGTCTGAGACAGAGCACCACATAGCCCAATCGGAAGACGCGAAAACACAGGATATTGATGTAATCTAACCTTATGTCAATCTTCGGGAGTCTGCAATGCTACTTTAACTGTTAGGACCGAAGACAAAACCTCGCATGTGTGTGTCCCATGCTGCTTCCTTGACATGCTTACCAAGTACATGTATGATTTGCCCGGATTGAACGACGCACTTGATTCTTTCGAGGGCTCTGCGTCCTTATTCTTCGGCACACCTTTGATTAAAGGTAATTTAAGTGGCGCTAGGTGTCTTAGGATCACCAGGAGCATTGGTGGCAATGGACTACGTTGCCGTTGCCACCAATGAACGGAGGAAAGCCGTTTACAGTAAGCATGCAAGGCTCTGCTAGTTCAAATTAATGTTTCTTGAATTATGTTAAGCGCCAGCAACACTTCAACGAAAGCTGGAGCCGTTACGCCGCGGTATCAAACGGTCCACGTAAATTTCCTCTCTGAATGATCACTTTATGTTTTCAAAAGGGGAAAGTCATCTAGAATGCTTCCTTGCCAAACTGCAAATATTGCAAAATATCAGTATTCTAGGGAGCTCGTCAAAATTCCACTCGGCGCGGGAAGGCCGCGATGCTTCGCATTATTTCTGATGCTACGTGCGTACAATCAGTTCTTGCGAAAGTAGCGCTGCTACAAATGTTCGAACTCGACGCCCTTTGAAAAATATCCAGCTGTTCTTTCTTTTGACCTCCACCCGTAGTTTGGGCGCTTAGTCAACTCTTCGCAGCAGCAGCGCAGCCCTAACATGCTTTTTTAAGAGGTCTCCCTTCGGTGCGTTCCAGGTTATGCGTTGGTGCACTGAAGCACTTGTTGTAAATGAGATCTGCAGAAACCCGCACGGTGCAGTAACGTTTATGAAATAGAAAATTTGCATCCACACGCCTGTAGCACAAGGCTACAAGGAAATCGATACGGATTTCTCAGAAATGAAAGCTTTCTCCATCCGTTTTGCGAAGTTCAGGTGTCTGCCCCTACGCAACCGATGCCACTGGCTTTTATCTGCTAACAGTAACGTGCTCGAGGTCGTGCTATTGCATACGAAAGACACCCATTTTTTGTGGCTGAGCTGCATTAACAAGAAGAAAGCTTTAACTTGCTCTGACGATGGGAGAACGCGGTGTCGACATAGCGGTAGCACCAAAAACCGAAGTTCGCATAATTTGCGCATCTTTCGCTTGCCATTTAGGATAAGCGGCATCGAAATGGGCGAATGTGCGATAATATGACCAATAGGCCATCTATAAGTACTTTGGATTGCTTGTAATTTACATCTCAACATTAATCAGACGAAGTACGCGGCATACTAGATTCCACATGACACGCGAAAAGAGCTGATACAACACCAGTGCTGATTTGTGTGCACTTCATTTATTCTTCAAGCAAAAGTGACAAGCAGCCGCGATGCTTAAAAATTGATACCTACATTTCGCCTTCACGTGCTGCGGGAGCGTAACACTCGGCGTATTTTTCTATCCTCAAGAGAGTGCCTTGCACTTCCTTGGGCGTTGTGTAATTTTCTGATCAGCTGTGTGGCAGGGCACCCAGCGTTTTAAGCGACCATTCCGCTCTGTGTTAGTTAGCGTCCCTTAAAAGTAGCACTGGTCTCCATGGTCCTTCAGCATTCAAGAAGAACTGTATTTCGACGGAGGAGAAATGTTAAGGCCCGCGTTCTGTGTGGTGACAGTGCACGTTGAAGTGCTCAAAATTTCGGTGCCCTCCACTATAGCATCTCTCATAATCATAGCGTGGCTTTGGGACGTAAACTCCCAGAAATTTATTATTATTATTATTATTATTATTATTATTATTATTATTATTATTATTGAAGGAAGACTACAACCATAGATGTATACAAGTATGGCCGCTTGCACATGGACGCTGATTAACTGTCTAAAGTTGTCCTGCCGACCAACAAGTACCTGTTCTGAAGGTCACCATACTTTGTCTATTGAACTCCTTACGCTGCTGCTGTAAAAGGCCGTGCCCTTGAGGTATTCAATATTTTCGACCGCCTGAACTTGCCGACATTGGATTCCTCTCTGCATCTGGAGGTGCTGCGCGAAAAACATTGCTCTGCCGCAATTTCCTACCAGATAGTCTCACTTCCTGAATTCCGATTTTTTCACGTTCGGTGGTGGACTGCTTGGCCCAGCTTCTCGATACACCAACGTTGTGAGACATGGGAGTGCATTGCGCCTGCCAAGACGTATACCGTCGTTTCAATTGTCCAGGTGCCTGCCAGGGCCAGGCGTGCATTTACCGTTATGTGGCCTGGTGCGACCATTGCGACGATAAAAAAAAGAAAGCATGTTCCCATATGTCAATTATAGTCATTTAAGGCGTACTGTTGTTTGAAATGAGCGGTTTCTTCTTTCCGGCGTCAACGTACAGTGCTTGTTTCCTTCGTCTAGCTCATAAAACAGATGCAGCATAGAAGTTTCAACCCCACGTGCACATTTCTCACACAGTGCCACCGACAGTTTTTCACCAAACGAGGTAGAACATTTTTTTTAATGTCACTAGTCCCATATGAAGTCCCGCTCTGCAGCACTCCACCGGACCATCGTCTATAATGTATGGAGAAATAGCTTAACAGCATACTTGAACAGATCACTTGAGCACGTCCTGTCAACGTACGTGCCCACAAAGCACCTTGACTGCGACACTGTATTGCGGTTTGCAACATCCACGTTCAAGTCCTAGCGGGAAGCCGCTAAATATTTGCGGATTTACTGATATTTTTCGAAATCACTTCGTTACTACTGGGCGCCCTCATCCTTCATTCTGTGCGGCCTCCGACCGAGTAAGCTCAAGAGGCTCCATGCAACCACGTGCCTCAAAAAGCGCTCATTTCATTCACCGCTTCTCAAGGCATCAAGAGACACGAAACAATAATCATGAAAGGTCCACCTGCTATTAAACTGTTATCTCGTTTTCACCTTTGAATCGCCTCTCAGTACCCGTCCTATCAAAATGATTGGGTCCCTGTACCGTCCAAATCTGGTTGCGTCGCCAAGTTACGCAGACGAACTGTAAAATTATCCCGTTGAGGTCGTCTTCAAGAAGTGAGCAACCCACCGACGTCGCCAAATCGTCCGCCTGAAGCTCCATCAAGCCCCGACTACCACCGTTCCATGAACAGGGCGGACTTTTCTATGCTGCATTTCTTCGGGTTCAGGGGGATCCGTCACGGAGGCCGATGTTAGAAGCGCATTACTCGGTGAAAAATCAGAAGAGGAACGAGGTTTTCGTTGGCTTGCTATTTTAGGCGCCGTGACCGTGCTCACTGTGTTGGTGTCAATAAATTTTTTCCCGAAACATCACGTAAAGAGTGCTGAAAACAGCTCAATAAAAATCGCTCTGCAAAGGTGTGTTGGAGGCGAACATTAAAGTAAAGTACACTAAATATACCGTAACATTCGCTGACCTCGAGAGTGTTCAAGCCTAGGCATGCTAAGCACCCGGCGCAGTCATCGTGGCAGCACCACAGACGCCACAGTGCATCAGTTTTGCTGGGCAACAAACATGCCTGCCAGTGCACAACGCATTCTAGCACTAAAAAAATAAGGCGACGTTCCACAGGTTATTCATTCACTAATTACTTTTTCGACAACATGATAGCTCAGTTAGGGTTTATGGAGATTTTTGAAATATAAAGCATCTTGCACTATATTGCTTAGGCGGAGGATTGCAGCACGTAACATAAATCTTCATCTTGTCCTTTACTTCCTTCAGGCGAACGTTTTACAATTATGCGGGATGGACCTACATTCGAGAATTCGCAGATGCTCTAACTTGTGACATTCGCAAAAAGCTTAACAGCTTTCTTGAGACCACGCCAAAGGCTGGGATATCTGTGCACTTTAACGAAAACACGTGCGTGAAACTTCTGATAGGATATTATGGCCTGATGGAGAAGGGCATCGCTCACTTATATCTGAGTGAAGATTTCAAAAGTCCGTCTATTCATAAGGTAGGTAAACATTGTTTCTCTGTCTACACGCATAGAGATATATATCCAAGGTTTGACGGCATCCCTTCTGGCCGGGGAAGTGCATGATGAATAGACGTGAAGAGATACATCCACCAAAATAAAAACTGAAATTTACTTGACGTTTAGGCACGCCATACGGGAGCCTTGTTCACAATAAAATGCCATAGGAATGGCACAGCATATATAACATGGTGTGAGTACATGAAGTGAGCGAGACGGTAAGCAAAGAGCACCTAACTACGCATGAGTATATGACGTAAGCAGCGAGAGCACATTGTCGCAAGTGTCCCATCAGTCCTGTTCAACGCGTGCACTGTGGTTTGTATGTGAAATGATCCAAGTGTAGGCGTGATGCAAGCTTCTTTTCTTTGGCCAGAACACGCGCACTTGACCAATCACTGCTGTGGCCTGTGAAATCCACGTGTTCGGCCAGGGCGTTCCAGGCCACGTGTCGTTTCCTCATGTCATCCTCGTGCTTTTTCACCCTTTTCTTTAAATTGCCTGTCTCACCGATGTACTTACAGTCACAGTCATGGCGACCTATGGCGTAGACTACACAGGGGAAATCTTCACTGGGCATCTCTTCTTTAACGTTTATTAGGACATTTCGCAGCTTCCGTGTCGGTACATGCGCAATTTCGATGTCGTACCTGCGCATGATGCGGGCGATGCCACAGCTTATTGATACATGACTATGATCTTACCCAGAGCTTGAGAAACAAGAAGGAAAGGGATTGTTGCTGTTGGAAACAATCAACTACGCCTGACAACACGGTCATTCCCGGAGGGGTTTTTGCGTGGCGCCGCGACTGACATAATAGTGAAGCGCATAGCCAGAGCGCTTCGGCCCTCACGAGAGTTTGTGCTTAAAAGGTCGCTGGCTGCGGGCCGTGTAGTTTGATTTCTGGTGTGTTACGTCCCAAAACCACAATTTCATTATGAGATGATACTCTGTAGTGGAGGGCTCAGGAATTTTCGACCACCCGAGTTTCTTTAGCGCGCACTGACATCTCACAGTATACACGGGCCTCAACTTATCGCATCCACCGAAATGCAGCTGCCGCGGCGGGGATTCGATCCCGCGACCTTTCGGATCAGCTGCCGAGTACCATAGCCACTAGAGCTCCGTGGCGGAGCAGGGAGAGGCCTAGTTTAGCGGATGCGCTGCAAGAGAAATCTACTACGTCACCGCCAAACTGTTCACCTGTGCCGCTCTGTGTAGTCGAGCCTCCAATATATAAACAATGTGTTTGGCTTACGCACGTTATTCACTGCAGTTTTCGCTAAACACAGCCTTTTGCCATATTCCTTTTTCTTTTTGGGACGCCGCCGCAGAGACGCGGCACTTCCAATACGGGGCATCGGTGAATGCAAGTGTTCATCGGCCGCGAAAGCTGAGTTCAAATATCCAGTGTGGAATTCTGTGTGGAAGGTACATTTCACAAGAATAGTGTAAGAGTTTAGAGTGATCCATCTAACACATACTTTGCTGTATCCGGGTTAGTGTCAGAATGGTTCGACTGCTCATGAGCGATTGACAGCCTACTGAGTCACTGCACGGTATATGTATGCACACAAGGGTTTTAATATAATATTTTAAGTGCGTGCTGTGTTGTGTATGTAAACTTTGCCACGCAACGAAACAATTACAGATAGGGGGTTTAATAAACGTTGAGCCAAATTATATGTTATATCTATTCAAGCAAAAACTGCTACTTTTCAAAAATATGGCTCTGCCCTTATAGAAAATAGAAAGCAAAAAAGAGAAACATCGTTAAAGAGAGCAGCACGGAATGAAAGCAAATAGGTACTCGTAAGCGGGCGTTAGGTACTTCTCAATGTTATGCCTATCTGGTTTTCCTTTTGTCAACGAAAACGTTTCCTCCTCTCTTCTTTAGATTATTTAGTTATGGATACTCATATCAAGAATGGCAACAAAGAATGGGATAATTATAAAGCAACAGGGTTCGCTAAAGAGATGACCGCAGCATAAATTAGCCCCACTTTGGTGTCTATGGCATTCCGCTGCTGGTCAAAATTTGCCGAGATCGAATCCCAGCCACGGTGGCTTCACTTAGATGGAGGCGAAATGTTGAGGCCCATGCACTGTGCAATGTCAGTCCACGTTAATGAACCCCAGGTGTTGGAGATTTCCGGAGCCCTCCATTATGGCGTCTTTCATGTTCATGTCGTACTTTTGGCATGTAAAACTCCAGAAATCAATCAACATAAACCAAATAAGGAAGGGCAATGACTGCGATTAAGTACAGTGTAGACGACAGGGATGCCCCGAATGGAAGTCTGAGGGCAAGTTGAAAATTGCAGTATCTCGTTTGAACACATGGATATGCCGACTCAACCAGCGTCAAATTTCCTTCACCGCGCAATCCTGCACCGCCGAAACAAGGTTGAACATATTTAGCAGTAAATCAGATGGTGACCCCAATGTGACGAATTCTCTCCAAGTTCGAGCACAATGGGTGACAAGAGGGATTTGATATGTTCCCAATAATTTATTTTTTGTAATGCCATCAGGGCATTATGGTCTTAGATTTGACGAAGTAATATTTAATTTTGTTGGCAGTCGCAACTGTCATAGATATCCACGAACCTATTTAAGTTTAACAATGTAGATAAGCATTTTCGTAGACGTTTTCTAACGGGAAAAAAAAACAAGTATGGCTCTGTAAGAGAATATATTTTAACCTTTTCTTTTTGTTCTATGAGCTGATAAAACGAGTTTACTCAATTTCCCTAAAAAATTACCCACATGTTCCAGACAATGAACATTGCAAAACGCGTCGGTGAAACCTTTGATTCATTTATCACAAAGAATTCATGGATGGAACAGGAAACACAGCAGAAGATGTCTGACTGGGTACGTTTTATTCATACGGCACCTATATATTTTGAGTGGTACCAGCCTGTGATTATTATGCAACTGATAATATTTCTTTCAGTATGTAATGCAATCTGCAAAGTGAACTGTAGCAAGCAAGAATTTACAAGACAGGTCTGTTTGCTGCTCGTTCGTATCCTACATTCTCTTCCGTAGCAATTTGTAATCTTTAGTTTATACCGAGCAAAAACATGATAAAGGAGTTGCTTTCTTTCCTAGTAACACAAATTTTTGCGAGCGGTTCAACTTGGATTAAGCGCAACTTTCATGCTATATTTACTTTCCTTTAGACCGGTGATGATCGCTTAGTGGCTAGAACGCTGGCTTGCAGAGCTCGACGGCGCCTGATCGAATTCCAGCAGGGGCGACGTTATTTCTTTCCTGAAAATAGCGAAAAGGCACTCGCGTGCGTTTTTGCGTACATTAAAAAAAGCTACAGGTGGTCCAAATTAAACGGGGACCTCATAATCGCGCACCTCATAATCGCAAAGTGCGCACCTCATAATCGTAGCTGGTTTTCCAGCAGAGAAGATCGATAAATTAGGAATACTACCGTTCTTTGCTAGTGTTCAATTTCGTGTAAGCTGTGAACGTGTCAATAATAGAGCTGAATATCCTCGAATTCCTGTGACTGTGGCTATGAGGGACGCGGAATGAAAACGGTTCAAGATCGAAGTCACAGTGGCAAGATAGCGGAGCCAGCGTAAGCGTTGTGGACGGCACTCAGGTGACTTTAGGAGGCCCTAACAACGCCTGTGGGGAGCACAATCAGGTCTGAATATTGCATAAACAACGAAAGGGTTCCCAGAAGTGGAAGCCGACCCTGCGCCGAGTGATATAGTACATCATGAAAACCTGCTCAAAAGAGAAGAAATCTTCTCCTTATGGAGCCAACGACAGTTGTGTAAAGTTATGTGATGGCTTTAGCCTGGCAGAGTGCCAAAGACTTATTCCGTGCAGAACACACTGCTGATGGCACCCTTCTAGTAATTTCAACTAGAAACCAGTTGTCGCAAGTGACGCAACAAATCCATTCATTCTGGGTGAAGAGTATAAGCCCTTGAATGAATGAACATCTGTTCTAGCTAGAAATCATTTATTGTACCATTACTAGAAACCTAATCGGACTGCTACGGTGGGCGTGCGCATGAGCGCATTGCCGAAGAGTCATGTTTGCTTTTTATTTTGTTTTGTGTATAACACGACAGGCTGATAGGGTGTTTCCTATCGGTGTCCGTCTGTATCACCATACTGTGACAGCACTGACTGCACAGTATGCAGTTTCATTAGGATGTTTCCATCGATGTTACCATCGATCCATTGATCCTTCATCGATGTTTCCATCAATGTGAAATAGGGGAATGGTCGTAGCCTGCTAAAACGGCAAGGCAAGGCAGGCTCACACCGGTGGATTCCAATGAGCTATACAGCTCTAAATCAAGGATGCTTGGCTGACTGGGGTATAAAAAATCACCGCCTAAGCTATCCGTACAGATGGTTAGCCAGCGAAGCTTCAGCTTGTGGCCACGGTGTTTGGCAGTGGTTTAATCCCGACGGTGTATTGAAGCCGTTCTCAGTTATACTGCTCCAATCCACGCTTTGTAGGTGGTTGGACCGCGAAGCTGTAAACTACACCCACAGCGTTACCCACTGCTGTGGGTGTAGTCACTTAAATTTATTTACCAGGCATTTGGACTGTACGCGTGCAGTCGGCGTCCTGTGGCAGAGCTGCTTGTTTTTGGCTACGATGCTGTTGAGGAAGTCATTTTCGTTATTTTCGTCGAGCATTACATTCACGCTGTTCTTCTGGCGGTCTCATCGTGGTATGTCCATGCTAGTCTGCACTGAAGTGAGTGAGTTGGCAGATCAGTCTCTGCTCTATGAACCTGCCGAGCCGCCTCTAGAGTCATGGACCCCGGGCGCGTTCGGCGCGACCGCGGGAAAACGCGATCGACGTCGCCTGCAGCTGTTCGGGTACAGCTATGGCCTGCTTCACTGCTACTCTCTGCGTCGCTTCTATTATGCTGCGCTACGCTCTGATGACGACGCTGCCAATGGCACACGGGCTTGCCTAGGACGCCGAGAACGACGTCACTGGACGGTCCCGCCAATGGAGAAGTCTCTGTGCACAGGAGATGAACGGATCTTCGTTTCACCTAGACTTGAACAGCTTTCGCGGTAAAAGTAACATGCCCCTTGTTAGAGGGTGCTAGATGGATGAACTGAGGCTCCAGTTAGCCCTCCTTTCTTCCGGAGATGCTGGACGACAGTCAGTGAACCGACATAGCGTGCAAACTTCCGTGCGAGTAATGTCGAGATATGGCACGCCGGTCGACAACGCACGCGTTAATCACACGGCTTCCTCACCTTCAATGCCGAAGGCTGCACAATACCATTCCCGATCTTCCTGTTATGAAAGAAATATTCCAGCAGAGCAAAGTAATCAGTTACTCACTGTAAATCTGCTAAGTTGCTACAAGGCATTCTGTTAATCTTTCATGTTCGATAGGTCTAGATTTTTTAGCTCAAATATGAAAAATAGGCGAAGGGAGAAGAGAGGCGAAGAAAGAGCCACCATTATTGCTTGTGCGCTCTTCACCTATTTTTCATAAAGTGTCGCGCCACAAAATAATGACCTGCAGCAAGTACCAACTCACCCAAGAAAAAGTTATTTTTCATCAGCCAATCCAAGAAGGTAGCACTTCCTTCAGGAACTGTGTTTCTGTATGTAGCCTGACGTAAACCATGTGCATGCAGCTCATACTTGTGCCTGCAATTTTCTTTCTTTTAATATGCTAAAAAACTGGTGATAGCGTGGACATTTTCTCTCTTTTGAACAAATTTCCGTGGGGAGTGCGATCTGTCAAGACATGCAATCAAAGTTTCTGATGTCGATCATGCTTTTTTAAACGCTGAGGTCACATAGAAAACTCGATTACGTTGCTGCAAACGCTGGGGAAGTACTGGGCTTTCTGCGACGCAATGCCAGAACTTTTCTTATGACTGCTAAAGAATTATTATACAAGACCGCTATCAGACCTATTCTAGGAAACGCCTGCACAGTTTAGGACTCTGCATCTAAGCGACATATTTACAAATTAGACAGGGTCCAGAATTTCGCTGCTCAATTTGTAATGGGAACTTACAGTAGAGTTATCACATAGCCTAAAGCGTTAGCGCCTTGGATGAGCGACGAGCTACGCGACGACCCTTTCCTGCAGAAGCTGCGTTTCGCCTATAATTCGCTTTCTGGTAAAGGGCACCTGCTTTTTGCTGTTCAAATGCGTGTGATATGGGGCACGAAGAGTAGTAATTTGGTTAACCTAATTGGATTGACTGGGAAGATAGAAAACCAGCCAAGCTCATTTAAGTAAATGTACATCATGAATTGGAAACTGCTCATGTAGCGTAGAAGGTACCAGTACAAATAGATATAGTGAGATACGGCCATTGGTTTGGTTTGTAGATTATTCATTTTATCCTCGGCGTTTCCGCACGAGTCATCATACACTAACCTGTTTGGGCCAGCCCCTCTTTCGTTGTACATCTCTTTCGGTTTTCCTTACGAAAGAAAAAACCTACATGCATGCACGAACACACGCACTCTTTACAGGGCCAGGACTTATCTGTAACTCACACGGTTTCGCATACCCGCCGGGTTGGGCCCACTTTGTTTTCAGCGTAAAGGCAACGTACGGGTGAATCGGCTGACCATGAAGAGCGACTGTCCCGTATCCTTGTTTCTCTGCCCATTTTGTTACGCTCTTTTTTTTCGTTTCAAGCATGAACGGATTCGCCCACAAACATGTTCTGCTAATCCGTATACAGCTTTGATGTAAAAACTGAATACAGCGATATATTTTCTGTCCGCCTAAATTTTGAACGATTTTACTGCTCATGTGACTTGCCCTCGTAGGCATTACCACAAATGGAATTGTTAGTTTGGAAATGTAAACGACTCCTGACTCCTCTGGTCTAGCCATTCGTAGTTCATGGCAAATGACCTCACTGATGCTATTTAGTGTATATCCTGGGTTCTCTTAATATTAGGTACCGCTTGAGAACAAAAGGACACAAATGCAAGTAAATGCTAGAGAAAAATCAACGTCTTAGACAGAAAGATATTCGCACAGTGAACAAATTTACCAAGTCTGACGCGTGTTTCATAGATACGCTGTAAATTTCGATGAGTCTTTCGCTTCCAAATTTTACTCTGTGCTCGGAAATATAACAAATTGTAAAGCCAGATCCGCGCCTGGGAAATCTGAGCAAACAGCTCAGCTGGAGAAAGGGTGGAGTTAACCATCATAACATGTAACACCATCCCTATTCCTATCACAAGCATGTAACAGGGGGCTGAGGGCAAGGGTGTGGGTAGTGGCTTGAGGACAAGCACGGGCACTCTTTTCTGTTCTACACAAGTACCCAAGTTTCACTTCTTTATCTTTACTTCCTCTCATCCTTTTTGTTTTTCTTTACGTCAAGCGTAGCTATCATATTCCCTTCTGTGCAGCCAAAGAGTTATCTTTATATTTTTTTTCATTTCTGTCTTTCTTCCTTACTACTTCCCTTCTCAACTCTTCCTATAGTGTGCTTCGCATAGACACTCATGTTGCTGTTTGGTCAAGAGCTCGAGTTGGTGTGCTTTTCACTTGTGCGTGACAGCACTGTTGTTAAAATGCCTCACCACGGTGGTTTAGCGGCTAAGGCACTCGTCTGCTGATCCGAATGCCGCGGGATGGAAACTCGGCCGCAGCTGCTGCGTTTCAGTGGAGGTAAAAGGTCGAGGTCCGTGTACTGTGCGATGTCAGTGCACGGTAAAGAATCCCATGCGGTCGAAATTTCTCGAACCTTCCGCTACTGCTTCTTATAATCATATCGTGGTTATGGGACGTAAAACCCTGAAATCATTCAATAAAATGGGCTACTAAATTAACCTTTACAAGCACAGTCGAAGCGGCAAAGACACTTCCATGCAGAATGTGCGTCATAATGTATTGAAAGGCATACTAAAGCGAATGGCAGTATTAAAACTTCTTAAACACAAGGTCCATGAAAGATACAGAAAGCACACGAGCGCCCGTGCGTTCAATGGTTTTTCTCCTTGTGGTTACTGCACTGAAAAACTGCACTTGATAAAGGCCAACAAGCGCAGCTGTCGTCGCTTGTAGACTAAAGTGTAAATTGACTGTTGTGGTATTGGTATGTTAGCTTTTCACATACCAAAAGCAGAAGAAAATCTTGGAAGAAGTATCGCTTAGTAAGTTAGAAAAAGCGAAAAACAAAATTTGTGGCGACGCTCTGAAGTAACCGCAACAATATACATGAAGTACTACATATGTTTATCAACCAAAGAGACATACATTTCATTGAATGGAGGCCCCACACATCATACATCATTTTTGAAAAAATTGCACCAGGAAAATTCTAGGCAATACGAAAAAAGAAAGAGGAATGGGCCTCTGGCGTCATAATTCACAACTTGAGCACAAAATTTAGAAATGCAACATTTAGAATAATTTTTTATCAGGATGTGACGACCATACGATCATAATCGAACATGAGTTATGAACTCGAGCAATTAAACAGGAGACATAGGGTTAGACACTTCGGCTTGATACCTTTAGTTCTTTCGCATTAGGGCCTCATGAAGACATCTCGAGGATTGCGAGTGTAGCTGAACTATGGCCTCGCTTCATAGCGGACCACCTGAATCTCGTAGTATTTTTCGCTGTTTAAAAAAACAAACAGTAAGCTTCGTGATCCATATGCAGGTTCTTTTTTCCTCTCACATTGTTTGGTATTGCGACGTGGCTCCTGCGACCAAAGCAGCGGCATTTTTCATCACGCCATTTGTCTAAGACGTTAATAGCTGCTAGGGAACTGTGTCTGCTACGCAGCAATTGTTACAATACAGTACGATCCAAAACACCCGCTCTCACTCGTCTCGATCCAGAAGCGTTACCTCAGCCCCTCGCGTGGTTATTAACACCGTTCCCATATTTGTCTAGGCTTTATCGCAGGTCTTTCAGTTTTAGCAAAACAATCTTACTTTACGACTGACATTATTGCCGTATTTGTAGATGAAAGTTCTCAACTACCATGTCGGTGCATCTGAAGCCCTCCTTGATGAATCGGTCGTCCGTAAACAGTATAACCTGGTAAGTACTCATTTCTGTAATTACACACTGCGCAGCATTTACTAACACGCACCCGAGAAGACGCTGGACTATGTGATGACGCAGCAGTAAAAGCCGATACGTACGTCTTGAATGCCATATTCTCGTCGATTACAGTGCGAGTGATTTTTTTTAGTGCGCACAGCTTCTCACGTTATAGATTTCAATAACGACTGTCATCCGCGAAACGGCTTACTATCACCTTCAATAAATAAGTGCCACTGCACTTCTTTTTTGGAATGACCATCGTACAGCACTTGTGCGCACTCTTGCGCTCATGTCGCCACCAACTGCTACAAAAAGGTGGGTGTGCGGCACAGGAAGCGGGTATGTTCCAACCAGGCCCTTATATAGCACGGCCAGACATTACATATTATAGCAAGGGGTAGGGAAAGGGAATTGGCGAGGTGTAAGGTTAAGGTGCCCTGCACTGGTGCTGACCGTAGTGCTCGGCACGAGATATGCGGATATGCGGTACAGCTGATTGAATCTTACCATCGAGACTTCGTAAATCAATCATCAACCAAATAAAAATTCATAAAACGCTTTCTGCGGGTTAAACGCTAAGGGAAGACGTTCCATGTTTCGTAGCTTGCACTTGAAATGTAGGTATAAAAGCAAAAAAAACTGGCCAGTGTAAAGCTGCCACTCGTTAAATAGATAGGAATAAAAGCCGGGTTGTTCAAGACAAGCACGCTGCTTTTCCACGGCTGCTCCCCCAGCTCTTCTCGTACTGTTAGTCAACAGTAGTGGTTATGTCGCTTGTGCTCAGTTTGCACACAGATGTTGAGTAACACTTCATAGTCGTAAAACTTGTTATAGCACTTTGTTGAATGCCAAACAGTTACGCATAAGCCAATTCCTCACTGATTGTTCCGCAAGACATCGATTTTTAGAATGTGCGGATCAGTATAGCACCAACCATTGTCCCGACCGCTTCCGAACTGGAGCACACATAGTGTGAAAAAACACTAACGAGTCTTTTCGCATTCACTCCCGCTTGTTCTCCAATCAGACATGCTCACTGCAGTCTGCAGGAATTTTCCAAAAAAATTACTTCTTGTGGATCTGCAGACCCAGCGAGGTGCACACGGTTCATAGTGATTTGGCATTCTGTGCAGACTACATCGCACTTTGAGTCGCCGCACTTTTGTTGAGCTTCTGAAAGGGCCGACTCCTTTGTGACCTTCGGGTCACATTAGACTTCTTCGTTTTCCCACAGCAAGAGCAGAGGATACGAAGCGTGATTCCCTTAATATAATGCATTTCTCACCTTCTCGAGGCGCTTGTCTAAGCTGAAGAATTTCTAGAAATGCATTGCTTCTTTGGACTGTTTCTCCTTTACCAAAGGTTGTGGTTTGATATTTGGAGATTGACTCGCGCTTTTTCTTTCGCGTCTTCCTTTCTCTCTCGTCTCGTAACCGCCGTCTGGTTAGTGTACTGCGTCACGCTGTAAGAGGAATCGAAGAAAACAAATTACAAGAATGTCGTCAGTGCTAGAGCTAAACAGGCAAGAATTCTTGCGGATGTTGAGGTCGCTAGAGTAACACAATGGCAGGGTGCATGGGACCAAACCATTTTATATAATATAGCATGTTCAAACAGAAGCGCACTGTCCCGAGTGCAAAGGCCTGCAACAAAAGTCCGAAAGGACACAGGATTCCTGCGATTCCTGCGCACAGGATTCCATGCGATTATACGTATTATAGAAAGAATGTACCGCGGATTCAGAATATTTTATAATAGTCAAACAGATAAAAGCTAACGTGGTTTCCCACTGTACAGCTTGCTACTCTTTGGACCCAATGCCTGAAAACTACGAATTCACCAGCCATCTAGACAAACGCCATTAATGTAGTATTGCCTAAAACGCGAGATCTAAAACAAGCCCAGAGGCACACGCCGACCAGTGTTGCATCAGTATTATACAGAATATTTGGAAGTAATATAAAATAGGACAACAAACCCACTTGCGTTCAGTCATTCAAAAGGGCAAGCTGGCTACTGGAAAGGGTATTCTAAAATGAACTGAGCTCCTTTCGAAATACACTAATTGAGAGCTCCACTAAATATCAGAAACCCCCTCTCCACTGGACTTCTTTGACTGCGTAAAGTGTTAGACTGGCTTCCGACACCAGTAGATTCAGAAGTATTACACCCCCACACCCTAAAAATACTTGAAACATACGAGTATAAGTACTATGCGTGATATGCACAACACTCCATCGATTCTTTACTCCCAGGACATACTGAATAACAATCGTCTAGAAAGGAAACGCGGTACAATACAACCTCTCCGCTATCGCGGTACAAGACAATCTCTCAGTGGCAGAATTTTGAATAAATACGAACAGGTATTAAATTATACTAACCGAGCACCCTGAGGGCTACGGTCATATTCACTTCAGAAATGATGGTGACGAATGGCATGTGACAATAAAATGACGAATCCACTAAAGCATTAATGTTGCGTAAAATATCCACGTGGATATTGCCACACAACGTAAGCAGTCTGGTAGTTTAGCGAAGGTACACTATGTGTTATCAGGCGCATTAAACAGCGATTTTTATGCGGTTTAATCAATGCTAATGAACACTTTCAAAATATTAGGGTCAAATCTTCACACACTCGTCAGCTGAATGGGAAACAATATCGTAAACCTTGGCGTCTTGAACGCAAAATAAACACATAATCGGCAGAGCTAGAAAAATAAGAACACCAAGCATCTTTCGTTTATAATCCCCCACCTCCTGCATCTGTGGGTTGCTCGGAAGCCCAAGAAACTAAACGACGAACTTCACCTCCGTATTGCGGTTGTAATGGAGAAGGCTCCCGAAAGTGCCACCCAGCTTGCTCATACAGAGTGGACCTACTTTTGCGGCAGCCTGAAAGCAATGCTGGGCACAATAGCTATCTTGACAGCTCTCCTTGATGTCACTTCAACTATAACCAGCATGGGACTACTGCCAATAGTTTATTCACTTAATGGAGCAAAAGGGCGGAGATATTAGGGCACACAAAGTGTATCTTATTCCGCAGCGCATACCTGGACATGAGAACCCACCCATTTTAACATATCATCCGGGCGAAAACCAAGACACAGATGTCATGCTCCGTGATTATCCAAGTCACCGCACAAGGGTCTGACCAGATAAGGCAAAATGTCCTAGGAACTTAGATGATATATCTCTGCAGGAGCTCCCGAATCTTTTTAACAAGCTCTGGCGAAACGGCACCTTGTCTCACGGTTAGAAACACGGGCCGAATCACATTAGCAAACAGGGCAAAATATTACGCCTTTAGAATTTACGACCTGTTGCTAACGAGTTATGAGGAAAACCTTTGAGCACGTGATTCTAAGGGGAATAGAACCGCACTTAGAGGCTAACCATTTTTCGCACCGCATACTTATCTCTCTAGAATATCGGCTCAGGATGTCCTCCTGTACAGTGGAGACCTTGTTCTAGTACAAGCGATTCACGGCCCGCAGGATCGCCATACTAGCAATAGAAATACGAAACGTTTTTGCCAATGTAGCGCATGGATATATCCTGAGGCGCCTTACCACCACATAAAGGGGTGGATCTGGCAGTACGTCGGGATATTTTCGAAAAATACACCACTGAGGAAACATTAGCTGCACTCGCATACGCCATTTTTGCGCTCTCAAATAGGGGCACAGTCACCAAATTGCTGCTCTATCACCACTGCCATTACGTTTAGTCATGTTCCCACTCGCGAGGGAACGCTCTGGTATACCTAAATGGCATAACGGTTTCTATGAAGACGATAAGAAGCTCGGGCGCCACATGACTCTACAGAAGAGGCCCAAAAAATACTACAAACAGCTATCAGCATCACCGTGAGGCTTATTAGCACAACGAGATTGTTACGCTCGCCGCAAAAATCATAATTAATCAAGGATAAATCACGCACCAGTGACCAAGATTTGTTTGTGTGTGGTCAACCAGTGCCTAGGTATGTAAGATAGGATCCTGGGCCTGTACGTCCAGGCTAACCTAAACGTGCATTGAGCCCGATAGAAGCTCCGCGATTAGCTAATGAAGGAGATCTTAGAACTGTCGCGCAATCACGGTCTGTCTCATAAAGACACCATGGAAATGATTAAACCTTTGGCAGTAAGTCCCTTCGCCTACCAATTTCGCTATCGCTACTGCATGCAAAAATGGTACTAACATTCCAATAAGGTGGGAGCTTGAGACCGCGCTATGGCTAACGGTCCGCACTAGAGCTCCCGGCCTCATACGAACCCCTCTCTATAGATAAAGGAAAACGTAGAGCAACAGAGGAGTAACCAGCTCCAGTGAATGTCCCTAACATAGTCCGAATATGGGAATATGGGGTCCAAGCCAACCGGCGCCATCCTGAATAAAGAGCAGTGGTTCGCAATTACGGTGAACCTCGCGAATCACATGCCACTCAATGCGTTGTCACGAAGCGAATTCGCACTTTTACCAAGACAATTCAGGCTCTCACGCTATTGCCCGACACTATCAAAATCGCGAAGACGGCCTTTACGACGACGTTATGCCCGGTATGCTAAAAGGAACGGCCACGGCTGCTGCCATGACGGAGGACCGAACGCATTCACTAAATCTGCTCCAAATACAACAGTGCGCACCTAAGTGGCTCATGGCGTCACGTTAGCCGTAGAAGTGTGGGAACGCTAATTCCACCAGGAATCTGCATCTATTGCAAAGTGCGCATCGGTACTTACTTTAAATTATAGTGCCTGAGGCTGTAGCAGACCTTTTTAAAGAACAACACTTCCCTTTCTCCTCCGCTGACCGTCTCTTGGGTGCCTAGGCATAGTTGTGTCTCTGGGAGTGAGCGCCTTAATGCGCAGGTTCGATGTATTTCCTTCTGGACCCCAATGTTGTGGAAAAAAAACCGGAGAGATGATCTACGCTTAGCACCATGTTAAACATGCTGCAGGGAAGGCAGACGAGAACTGCGTGCCCCTCACTAATAACTGAACCTTCAATCTGGCTGCACACACAAAGCATTTATTTCGTGTTACCTGCAGCATTTATTTTGCGTTTGCCGTGGTACTTCTCAGTGCAGTACCTGGCGAATGCCCAGGGCAGATCCGTCCCAATGTGAGCGTAGCCGCTGCTAGCTAATGGGGATTTGACTTATACCCAAGTTATCCCGTTCATACTTCGAGGCAGCCCGAGGCAGCTGGGACGACTAGCGCTGGCTGGCAGGCTGTGCCTCCCTGACAACGTCGGTCATGTGGTTGCCGGACATCTATCGTCCTAACCACATTTATATGAACACCCGAAAACTTTTATCAATTATTTAATCCTCTATAGCTCTACTTTCCTGGAGACACTGCGTCTGTCATACGCATGTCCTTGATACCACCAATTTGACTGTCAATAATAGCATTCTGATCGCTTCTAATGCTGGCCACAAATTTCTACCTGCAAGCGATGCTGCTGTGAGCGCAAGGCTGCTGGGTTCAGTCTGTATGCCATGCTGCAATATAGCGCGAGAGCTAAAATGCTTGAGAGATCTTGCTCAGTTGAGGAATCGCGCAGATACGCTGAATCATAACTACAAGGTACATGAAATGTGAAATGACACGCTAGAATTGATAAATACACATAAATTACTCCTCAAGTGAGCGCTGACAAGCCCTGTCATAGGGATGCCGCAGGTAGCTAGACGCCGGATGACGAAAGTGCAAGAAAAGTATGTTTTCTTGTCTTTTTCTGGTGTATGACTACGTGTACACGCTAATAGCTAGCTAGCGACGTGTGCGAACCGGTATTTTTGCCCGAACGCTGAGCCCCATTGTGCAAGGAACGAGCACTACCATGTTCACAGGCGGTGAAACGCATTTGTGGAGCTGCGCCTTTTTATTGAATGGGCGTGGTAAACCGTAGCATCTGTGCCGTATCGACAGAACATACTGCTTAATACAAGTAGACGTTCCTACACATAATGTTCACCTGATGTCACATCCGCCGGTCTCGCCCTCACTAGCCATTCATGGTCGCCATTGCTGGGTAGCTCCCCGGGTACCTAGCTGCCGCAGTTCACGTGCTACAGTCTACCAGGCATGCCGGTGGCAAATGCCGGAAGTGGCGAAGCGGCGCTCGGTGATGCACGTGCACACTATGTGTACAAGGCGTAGATGATGCCAGGGTGAAACAACACATCCTCCCTATGCTATAACACGGCCCCTGTAGCATTCAGTTTTAAACAGCAGCTTCGGAAACGCTTTGCGGACAGTTTCCATTTAGCTGTGTGTTTGGAACGGGTGGATAATATTATTTATACCATAATCATTACTCCGCCCTGGGCAGTACTGTAGAAATCATTTACAACTAAAACTCCCACTGTGTGAGTGTTGAGCATATCTTCGTTTTATTTGATAAGCCTTCCATGGATTTATAATTTCATCTACGTAATAGCGATTACAGCCTTGCCGCCACTTATTTAGTGTGGACTAATAGATTTTATGCAAATGTTACAAATAACACTGGCGCATGGCGCCTACACTCTGCATGTGTCGAGCATAATTTAAGATTCAACGCTGCTACTCGTTTTCTACATGCAGGTCACTCTCACTTCTACGAGTTCATTAATTCATTGCTTTCATCAGCTACGAGAAAACAATTACTTGCAAAAGCTCAAACTCACGAAGACAGACTACGACAAATCGAAGCTGTGAGTACTAATACGAAGCTTGGTATCAGTTACATACTCCTCTAGAAAAAGTACACGCTGCCCACCACACCTTACGCCCATGGTAGCCCTAGCCATGTGACGCGTCAGGCCACTACTTCTTAAAACAAAATACTCATGCAAAAATATGAAATCTATTGTTGACGTTGACATCTACTACGTAATGCTGAAAGGCTCGAAATTGGCTTTTTACTTTTTCAAGAAAATGCCATCCCTGCAAGTCACTATGGGTCTAGTACCAAATTAACTACTTTGTTAAGAAAAGGACTCTCGTGTAATGAGCCGATAAGGTAGGAAACCGTGAGCATCAGAAGCAGGGAGGCGCCACTCCGGGGAATGAGTGGACAGTGCTAACGGGTTATTCACTCCTCTTCTGGTGCTGGCAACGCCCAGTCAAGATGGTTGGTAATAAACGACAGTTACGTATACATAAGATGGACCCTGAGCTCTTCAATTATTATAGGCTGAACCCATTCTGTTCGGCCCATTGATATACCTCGTTAAGTCCAAGCTGAACATTTCGATCACATAGTTTAAGCTCGCATATTTAAAAGCATAGCCGTTCACCGTTGACATACGTTGATCGAATGTTTCACATGGGGCGCAGAGCTAGGCTTTCTTTCTTGAATAAAGAAAATACAGCTGAGCACCACACCACGCAGCCCTTTACTAAACTATAACGTATGCAAGAATTTAAGAAATAGCTAACTGTAACAAACACAACGGTGTATCGTACGCCTTTTCATGGCAAGAAATCTAAACAGGAACAACGGCGTGGAGAAACTCATGAGGAATTGCTGTGTAAATACGGTATGATATGGTCATTGTTGGATAAGACAGCGCGAAACCTTCACCGCTATGTGTAAGAAACATCAATTTTAGGAAGTGTTTGGCGTCAGCTGATATATTTCCGAAAATTTCTCAGAGGCATATTGTTTGCTCTATGCAGTGACCGGAAGTATCGAATATACGTGTAGTGTAGGTACCATCTTAAATGCTCTTTGGGTATCTTGTATTTCTATAATATTACGTGTGCAAATAACGTCATCATTATCTGTATTTACGACATGTGAAAGAATGTATAGCGCATCTTAAATACATGATAACGACATCGCAGAACCACCATGCCAATTTATAAACGTCGACTTAACTCTTCTGCTACTTCTGCTGCCCATGAGACGCTTCAAGATTTCGCCCCTGAATATTCGGCTAACAGTTGAAGGATGCCCTGCACCGCTAGTAGACAGAACAAGGGTCATAGTATTGCACCTCCAGGGCAAACCAGCAACTCAATATACCTTCCAAACACTACATTTGCCCGTTGATGAGACCCTTCGCTTCATATAGAGGATTTCCAATAAACACGGAGGTCTTTGAGAAAAACAGCTAATCCAGCTATTTAAGTCTTCTGTTCGGAACAAAATCACTTCGCACTACCATATCTCCCAGTCTCTCGAAAGCAAGTGGATAATGTAAACTTTTTCATTCACAAGATACACAAAGTCGATCTTGGCCTTCCATTGGCACGTCTACATAAAAGGTGATGGCCACAGCTACAATCAGTACCCTACAATAATTACCCGAAATGCACCCATCAATAAAATGCCATAGACTTGCCACCACTGAAGCTAGGCGTCAAATATTGAGGCGACTGATCTATGCTCCACATTCAAAAAAGAAAAGCGACATCAACTTCCTCCCAATGTTGACGGCCAATACGGTTTCCAACCCATACCAAGAAACATGCACCCTGAATTTCAAGTGAATTGCCCGAAACTTCGAGCCAAAACGTTACAATGCAGCTATGGAGAAGGAAAGGATGTCTATTATCTAGACGCTGCAGCCTACGTTTCTAATCATCATTACGCAGTAGCGGTCGCAAACAACAGCAGTAGAACTGTTTCTTCAGCATGAACCAAGGGTGCGTCGGCGAGTGATGCAGAAGAGGTTGCCACTGCCCTCGCATCCGGAGTAACTGATTGCGATGTCATCATCAACAACTGCAAGATTGCTATCCGAAAGTTCAGTAGCAGCTGCATTAGCAACTTCGTGCACTCTATACTTAGAAGCGATATCGCTCTCATTTAAACTCTAGCCCATCAAGGACTCCTAGGAAACGAAATTGCCAATGCGGCGGCTCGAGGGTACATGGGCAGAGCGGCCGCACGAGTGGGTCTAACTGCAGAGCACCATGACACTTCGCTAATTGCAAGACAATAATTGCATTCAATGAAATTTCCACACTAAGCAACAACGTCTCATATATCCGCCTTTATGTGCCTGCCACGTGCGGATGAGAATTACTGTGGCGCCAACTACAACCACGCACCTCAATAATTCCGCCCACTCTGCATTTATTCTTTCGCGGCACGTACCCGACACAAAAATGCCGCTTCTATCCTGTTAAGGCAAATGGTCTCTCCCCCATCATGTGACAATGCACCACTAAATGTCGACCTCACACCGTCAAACCAATACTTAGCAGCTAGGAGATGTGGGAGACTCCAGTGCTCAGCTCCGATGTCGCCATAAAGGACCGAGCCCTTAAGTAGGCTGAGGAGGTAGTGGAGGCCTATCGCGACTGGTAGACTGACGTCTACACAGACTTCACTCCCTCCCCCCAACTCCTGCCCTTCATCAAAAAAGAAAAAGAAGGTTTATTCGTGCATTCATTCCCATTGCCACCGCAGCCACTAAGCCATCTAAAGAAAAGTAAAGTCAGCAATCGACCTCATCTATCTTTCTTCTGCAGTCTTCTAACTACGGCATGTGCAGCGTCTCGCCAAGAACATGCTCCCGAATGTCCACGCGTAGCCGCGTGGACATTCCACGCATAGCCGCGTGGAATTGATATGGCGTCATGGCATTTGAACCATCGTGTGTGCTTTCCCCAGTGCATGCAGTGCATATGCCTCTGTAGTATCGTTGACCAAATTTTCCTAGAGTGGTGCTTTGCTGAGAAGCCTGAAGGATGCTCTAATGGGGTTACCTTGCGTCCAGGGTCTTCCATGCGTGAGCCATTTGAAGGCCGTCGTCTATGCAAACATGGATGCTGTAAACACACGTGGATAGCGCAGTTTACTAGATAGTACTGCAAAAGCCCGCTACTTTGTGATGTGAGCATTGCTTGTGAGCGCTAAAAATCATCTTTTTTTACTCTAGGACACGTGCTAGGAACTCTGCCAATTATGAGAGATATACAGAACGACCAGACTAGCGGTTTGAAATGTTCAATTGCGCGCTGAAACTTATTTTCATAGATTAATCGTAAAAGGACTGCGCACACATTGATGACTACATAGCTCTCAAGCGTCTTAAGGCAAGATATTAGTAGAATATGAAAAAATATTGCAGTTTTATGCTCTCTGTAATCACGATGTGTCGCAAAACGTTGTCACTACCAAGGATCTTGCTGCTGTACCCGTGTCTGCTGACCCTGTATTTAGCAAACCACAATAAATTTTAGGACTAGGTAAGCTCACAGGTACTGGTGACGCATTGCAGGGGGTTCTCATCGTCGTTTAAATGAGCTGCCGAGTCGCCAGCTAATAATCAACACACCAGCGACTGCGCCGCCATTGTGGTCTAGTGGCTGCGGCACTCGGCTGCAGATCCGAACAGTCGGTGTTTTAATATCCCAGTCATTTCGGTCTCAGAAGCCGGGGTAGATTCCTTGAAATATTTGAGCGACACTCGTAGTCCAACCAAGCAAAATGGTTGCATGTATGCATCGTTCCTTATGCGCAATCTGGCCGAATTTCAACGAAGACGAGATGAAAAAACGCCCATTAACTTAGGCGGTCGTTAAAGAACCCCAGAGGGTAAAAATTATCCAGAGCGCTCTACTTCGGGGCGTACTTCACTTTTATTCTCACGCAAAACCTATCCGTCGTTGTTGTTCTTGTCGTTGCCGTCGTCGTCGTTGTTGTTGTTGCGGAGGACAGTGCTAAATATTGCGGAAGAGTAGGTGTGGGCAGGAAAGGTTCTTGCTAGATATGTTCTGTGGAAAAGTTCGGTGGACAGGTTTTTGCAAGATATAATGTGGACCCCGTATCACACAACTATCATCATCGTTTGTGCTGGCCCTTAAGAGTATGCATCCCCCTTGTCTACGCGAGGCCCAATGTCAGGCGTCGCACGCAAGCTTCTTTTTTGTCTTGTGCTCATGACCTAAGCCTACTACAACACTGGCAGAACTGCGGCTGACGATTGCACGTGTTCCACATGCAAAGGGCAAAAGAAGATGACAAGTCCAGTGTACGTGAATTTAACGATGCACAGCGTCTCGGAAAGCTGTGTGTTTGTGCATAGCTTCGCCGCACGAGAGCATGCTCCGTCTCATGGTGCGAAGCTATGCACAAAAGCATAGTGCAGTGCGGCAAATGGGTGGCAGGGCGTCAAGCCGAGACTGCGCGTGCCGCGTTCGCCACAGTGTGTGGTTCGACGCGAACATCTTTACGCTAAGATCAGTGCGAAACGACCAAAAGCGTTTGTTCGGCCTCGAAGTGCTTTGCGAGGCGTTTCCTGAAGCCTCGGACCACGACGAAATGCCGGTGTGCCGGACACAAATTTGGACCAGCCAAGTGCCCATCAAATTCGCGGCTTCTCTAGTCTTGCGCCACAAGTGCAAGCTTCCCTATTTTCCTTTTATGCCTTTCACAGAGAAGCAACTGAGAATAACAAGAGCGAAGGGCGCGGTACGTATCACGCGTGAGGCGTGCAAAACCCGCAACTCACCATTCCCTAGTTGAACCATAAAACGATCAAGAAAACCATAAAAGCATCTGAGAAAGAAATCGATCCAATAAGGGACTCACGCGTCACGGCCACCGTTGCCCTATAGGTTTGCTTGTGCAGTGAAACCTCCATAGACTAGATATGGTGCTGGTAATCGATCCCTG
The DNA here is from genome assembly GCA_013339685.2 of Hyalomma asiaticum. Taxonomy (NCBI): domain Eukaryota; kingdom Metazoa; phylum Arthropoda; class Arachnida; order Ixodida; family Ixodidae; genus Hyalomma; species Hyalomma asiaticum. Next base: position 66,377,694 of record CM023488.1, read on the forward strand.
CATGAGAAAAATGCATCTGGGTGAAGTTGATAAAAGGTGTTCAATGAGACCAAATGGAACTAAGCTTGTTAAACAGCACCTGAACGTCTCTCTGGTGACGTAGTGTTACTAGCTGCCAATGCTGGTCCGTTATACTTCAGTACTATCGCGGTTTTCTCAGGAAGTAACAAGATCGGAGAGGGTTTCCCTGTTGAGCTTTTAAGTGTGGTAGGTGCACACAAAATTTTGGATGGCATTCGCATCGAGGTCTGTCGGAAGGCTTCTTTCGTTCTACTGCGTAATTTGAGCCATGCTGATAGTAGGTTGCTAAATGTGCACAAAAATAGTGCTGCCTAGGATTACATAACCTTTTTGTGGGATGCCGCGTCCGCAGAAGAAGGAATCGCACATAAGGACACAAGTGGTTGATCCCGTTAGCGATTTGTGCCGACGAGCGTTCCGAGGCTGCGTCCCTCTGGGTAGCGAAAAACAAAAAGAATCGTTTCCAATGTGGGACGCCTGCTTTTGTAGCCACCGTCGGTGATGACCACCTGCGGTGACGCTGCGGTACGAAGCACAGCGTCCTATCGGGCACGTGATGCTGCGTGTAGCCGGGTTCCACTGGACTGAATAGTACGCTGCGTGGAAATGTGCACCGATCGTGTCGCTACACCATGAAGGCCTTCGAAAACGTGACGTTCTTGCTTTGGGAAGCCGCGGAGGGAGCCTAGCGACTCATTAGACCTTTGTGCGTGTCAGAATACGTAGACTGACCACCTTGGAAGCTCCTGCAATATCTCGTCATTAATAGAATAGTGGGTGCGCCGCTGCGGGTAGTAGGTCTAGAGAAAGCGTGGATCTGGTTTTCTCTCCTGCGCAATGCGCGCCTTTTATTCTATTCATTTTTAGGGGCGAAGCTCCTTAAAGCGGCACCCGTTCGTCCCTCGTCGTAGTCGTAGTAGTGCGTAACCAGTCTTACGCTTTGACCTCCAAGGTGGTGCCGGTGGGAGATTTCTCCTGTGCGTTGTTGAACAATAAAAAATTCGCAGCGTGCGCGTTCACTAAATGCCGAATTCTTCTGTCTCTCATTCCCCATTAGCAGCCATTTCGTGCGTCCCCGATGTATGTAGTAGTAGTAGTAGTAGTTAGTAGTAGGTAGCCACCGGCGCGTGCCTGCTGGAGCGCACGCACGCGCCGAGGGCGAGCGCGTGGCACTTGGCGCTCGCCCTCGCCGCGAGCGCCGGGAGCCACGCGCTCCCCGGCAAACGCGACACTGCCCCGGCAAACGCGAGAGAGATACCCGCCGCGGTGGTGTAGTGGTTACGGTACTCGGCTGCCACCCAAATACGCGGGTTCGATCCCGGCCGCGGCGGTCGCATTTTCGATGGAGGCGAAAATGCCAGAGGCCCGTGTGCTGTGCGTTGTCAGTGCACGTTAAAGAACCCCAGGTGGTCTAAATTTCCGGAGCCCTCCACTACGGCCTTTCTCTCCTCTCTATCTCTTTCACTCCCTTTCCCCCACCCCCACGGACGCTTAGCCGTGCTCCCTACATGGGCTGCAGAAATTAGCGTCCTTTCCTAACCGAACCACAATCATCATCATCATCATCAAACGCGAGAGACAACGTTGGCGCAGGCAGCGTCTCCTAGCGAGTTTCTTGATTGAGAAACACCAACTGCTCGCGTTGGAGAAGCGTTCACCGGCAAAACCCATATATATATATATATATATATATATATATATATATATATATATATATATATATATATATATATATATATACTGGATCTTGACTTGCAATGAAGTGCCGGTGGGAGATTTCACTTGTGCATTGTGCATAGTTGAACCGTGAGGATTCGTAGCATGCGCGTGAACTAAATTAATCCGGAACTCGGCACGATCTACGATGCACATCCCGAGCTTCGCCCACTCATCATCATTCACTCCGTGGATATGCTGTAATTTTTTTCTGTTGGTCCTTTCTTTCAGCCTTGTTTTGACTTCTTTCTATGATGTCCTTCGTAATGTCACTGTCAAGTAGCTCTCTCGGTGACGGGTGAATGTAAAAGCGGGACTGCTGTTATCTGGGGACCACAAAGTGAAAAAAAAAAGAATTAGCGAGGTTCTAATACAGCTAAGCTGCAGAATATGTTAAGCCGTTCAATACACGTTCAGTCGGTGAATGCGGTAGAGATCACGAGGAAATGCATCATATTTTATACGATTGTTATGCCTCTTCGGACTGTTATTACCTGTGGTCTTTGTGCACCAGAGATGTCTTCGCTCATTTCGCTCTTGAGGGTGCTAAAATATACTCTTAACATACGCGACCTCAGGCTGTGTGCGGAGGTTTAGCGAGATACCGGATGGCACATACCGGCTTGCATAGCACTGCTTTCAAACTAGTTTTCGCAAGTGCCCTTTCGGAGCATGCTCGCAAAGGCGGCGCAGTTGTTTTTGCTCAAGTGCCGCAGCTGCGGAGATTAATCAATACAAAGGAAACTTGCCGCTTATGTTCAGCGCGATTCTGGAATCCAGTCCAAAAGGTTAATTAGCAGAAAATCACGAGTGGGTCACAAACACCTTAGCCGGCTGGCCTTTCTTAATTTTCAGGTGTATTGAAGGCCAGGGCAGGGTACTATAGCACGGGCGTTGATGGCAAGGCACGCGCTTGCGTACTCCACTACCGGCATTTTGGTATACGGAAAGTATTTTACATGTACTGCACACCGGGCGCGTTAAAATTTCCTGATATTGCGCGCAAGAGCGCAGCCACGTGGTAGCTTTTACAGGCTTGCAAACTTCAAGCCTGGAAAGTTACAAGCACAGTGCGCACTAAACAGAAATACGCAGTGTGGCAAATATTTACATTCTTTGGAACTACTTCATTGAACGGACTGCATATCAAGCAGGCCTCCATATGGTTGTTGAATTTTACTTACAGCTTTTCTGTTTTCTCCTTTCCTCCTCCTCCTCCTACTTATAGCTTATTAGCTAAGGTGTCCTGAAGAACTATTCTGAGATAGTAAACAAGACCTTAAACAATATTCATACTGCTGCGTACTCGTACTTTCACGAGCGTTTTTGAAAACACTTTGATGTCTTAACTGAAACACCCACTCTCTGAGCTTTATCCCATTAAATGTTATGGATTGGCATTTTTCACAGGCAACTCGAATGAGAAGTACATCCATAGTAGTTAAACTGCTCTGTAACTTGTTGGGCAAAACTCTAGTTCGAACCATACAGCCCTCTGCAAGTGGACAGCTATACACGAATTCTTTTTTGTGCAGATGGCCTCTATCTCCACTTGGAACGATGAGCTCATACTATGAGTCATATACATCGCTAGGTAAGTGCTGTAAGAAATAAGAAATAAGTCCCTCAGGTACGCTTCTTGAGCCCACAGGTCTTTAATTACTTCTAGTAGAGCATTCTGAGCTGCTTCTCCAAGGTTGTGGAATTCTTTCCTGGGGCTAACCGAGTGCGACCACTTTTAATTGCTGCTAGAATTTCTCCCATGCTAAATGGGTGGTCAATATCTGGATCAGGTTCCGGTATGGCGCAGGCATTCGGAGGCACAGGCGGAGGGAGTGAGGCATGGGGAAAGTTGTGACGATTTTCTTTTCTACTGTTGCGGGATCTGCTTTCATGACGAGCTCGGTCAAGGGAGAGTTACGCCTTTCTTTCGCGCTAATGCTACGAAAAATGCCCCAAAAAACCCTGAGTCCCGCGACGCGGCCGAGCCGCATGCAGGTGGATTGCTACTCTTCGTTTTGACGCTGGAGCTGATACTCATTGATAAGTTTAAAGTGGTGCTTGATTCTCACAAGGTCAGTGCATCGTTTGCCGCGTGAGCCATGTCTTGATACTCAATAGTCTCCTCTTTTCCATAGGTTCGCCGAACCATTGTCCATCGGATGGGTATCATCATCGCGTGGTACTCTTTCTCGTGCTAGTGAACGGGCGTGCTGAAATATATCCAGGAGACCCTCAATTCTCGCAAACAATCCAGTAACATAGGTCCGAAAGGTTCCCCATTTAGTTATTTCGGTGGTCGTCTTAACGGGGAGTCATTTACGATTAATTGTTAAGAATATGGGGAGGTGGTCACTACCCCATGACTGGCTGTGGGCAATCCAGTGCCCCACGAAGATGGGGCTGGCAAGGGTAACATCAAAGGTCGTCTGTTGCTGCGCTTTATGGAGTCCGATTTTCGGAGGGTGTCGGGGGTGTTACAGATGTCTACAGAGGAAAGTTTGATGGCTTCGTAGATATCTTCCTCGTTGATTAGGCTTTCAGAGACTACAGGCGGGGTAATGGGCATTAAAATCACCTCAAATTAGCAGAGAGAGGTTCTGTGCCACCTTTTTAAGCGTTTCCAGCCACGTGTAGGGTTCAACGAAAATGTTTCCCGGGCGAAAGTACGCAGACACAAATGGCTTTTGCCCAGCGGGACAGATTTTAGCAGCTATTATTGCGCGATTCTTAGAACAGAGACAAGGAAGGTCGAGCTGGGTGGCTGGGCAGTCATTTCGGACAAGCAATGCTGCTTGGCTCTTGGGAATGTCATTTGTTTGACGATGATTGATGATGATTGTGGTTCGGTTAGGAAAGAACACTAATTTCTGCAGCCTATGTAGAGAGCACGGCTAAGCGCCCGTGGGGAGGGGGAAAGGGAATGAAAGAGATGGGAGAGAAAGGCTGTAGTGGAGAGCTCCGGAAATTTAGACCACCTGGGGTTCTTTAACGTGCACTGACAACCCACAGTACACAGGCCTCTGTCATTTTCGCCTCCATCAAAAATGCGACCACAGCGGCCAGGATCGAATCCGCGTTTTTTGTGGTGGCAGCCGAGTACCGTAACCACTACACCACCGCGGCTGGTAGGTGTGAGAAACGCACGGTAGCCAGGGAGCGAGCACGGACATCGCGTTTCGTCGTGGGGATCGAGGCGCCACGCGGGACAGCGGCGGTAACTCGGGCCTCTGCCTGTGTTTCCGGCAAGTCGGAGTCGTGCAGACTCGGGCGTCTGCCGGAGTAGCCAACAATCCTCGATGGAAGTCGCGCGACCCTGCAAAGCTTGCGACAACTACTAGGGCAGACGCCTGGCGTAGTTGTGCTCAGGAAGAGGGCAGGAGGAAGAGAGCTGTTGGTAACCCGACATCCTGGAGGAGAAGAAATAAGGCGCGATGCCTTCGCACATAATTGAGGATTGTGGAACACGCCTGATTGAAACCGTGACAGTTCCACTGTACCGCATGAGGCCATGAGCTCATGAAGCTGGCAGTGGTTTGCGGCGCTTCCTGTCATCAGTCATCACATTGTGCTGCAGTTCGTCATATTTTGGAACCGAGTCTGCATGGCAACTAACGATTGCGTGAGGGTGTTGACAGCGTCTGATCGAATCCCTTGCTCCAATTTATTGGATTCTTGAGCCCGTACTTGTCTTAGCAAACCAATTATGTGCTAGTATGCAGGGTCCATGTCAGTCACCAGTTTGACACGGCGTGTCGAACAGCAGGTCTTCCGCTCATTTCGGAACCCACTGAGCTGAGGTGTTGGTGACCGATCCCCGTTCTTCGGGTTTATTACGAGATAGCGGAATGTCTGATTTTCTTTCAGTAATTCCTCGATTTCCTGGCGTAGACAGCTGATAAGCTGACTCAAATCAGAGGAAGCAGCTGCTTGCGCCCAGGTGAACTGATTCGTCGGCAGTGACTCTGAGTGTACGGGAGGAATCACATATGCTGATTTGGTGTTATGACTGGGAGCTGCTTTGGAAATATCGCGTTGAGGACATTGGGGGCTGAGTGCAGTGTGTGTGGACGCCCTAAGCCACGCAGTGCGGAAACTGCTCACAATTCTGGTCGACTTCGTGCGCAGGTTTGGCGCAGTCCCGGCATACCAGCGGCAACGAACAGTATTTGACAGGATGGCCCAAACGGTTAAAACCGTAGCATGTTTCCGGAAGGGGCCGATAATCGTGGACACGGATAATAACTTCGTTTTAGAACACCAAGCGTTGTGGTATGCGTTCCGTACCAGATGTCAGAAGCTCACATCGAATATGCGCTTTGATATACACGATTGTGAGGCCAGCTGTTATCTTTATCACCCCGCGAGGGCTGCCTGCTACATGTGCCTGTAGAGGCGATGTGTGGACGTCAAACGTGCGAAGATTGCCGTTAATGGTTGCAAGCAAGCGCGACAGTGTGCAAAGTTGGCGAAAGTAACCATCGCCGCGAACAGTGATCCGTATGCAGTTACTGTTTGTGTCAAATCAAAGGATTGCTATTTCTGCAATAAAGGCTGATGGAGCGCTTTTTTTGTATGGCGTCTGTGAGCGCCTGCTTCGGAATATCTGTTACATGTACTTTGTTTAGCGGCCTGTTCGGGACGATGTAGCGGGGCCGACTCATCCATTCGGCGTACAGTCTCTTCGGTGACACTTGGCGTCAGTAGTAGACGGTATTTCGCTGCCTCCCGTCGTCACAAGCTCCAGCGGCCCTGATGGAAGAGCCCGCTGCCGCGCTTGGAAAAGCAGCCCGTCCAACGGCTCTGAGAGCAGTGGACACAGGCTGGCGTCCATGGTGTCGTTTCTGTCAGATGAAGCTGAAAAGTCATTGCAGTTCGCAGGAAGACCCGTGCTTTCCGTGTTCGTCGTCATGATGGGCGTCTTGATGAGAGCCGAAGTGAAACGCGCCGGGCGTATCAGATTCGCCAGATTCGACGCAACCAACACAGCCGCTGCCTGCGGCAGCCCTGCCTGTTATGCTTGTCCTAGGCGCGACACTAGGCCTAGGCTTGTCATTTCACAAAAAAACAAGGACGAAACTTTTCCAACAAAGACCGACATCATGGCGTCGGCTCGCCGTCTGGTCGAAATTCAATCATTCACTTAAAAGTAGTAACAAATAAGCGGAAAGCTGGTCAAAACGAACAGAAAAACAGGAGCTCAGCTGAGGCGCGTCTGCCTTCGCCAGCGGTACCATCATCCCCCCCATTGTAGTCTTAACGTAGCTAAACCTGGCTATAGTGCCTGTAGTATCCTCAAGACAGACACAAGTTCTGACTTGCGCACATTAATTTATAGCTTCCGAAAAAGTTGTAATTAATGCGGCATGTTACGCACCAACGCTGGCTATATATTTTATTCTCTCAAGCCACGTCGGACTGACGTTGCTTCGCCTCATCTCTACGAGTGAGCTCACGAGGCTGCACAAAACCTCGTCTACCGCACTGCACCTAGAAAGACCTTGCGAGTTCATCTTGGACGCAGTAGTTATGGCACTCAGCCTCGGAGACTTAACCGAGCTCAAGCTTTGCCACTACGCTTCCTGCAAACGTACACTTAATCTAACCCCTTCATTTACATATGATTTATCCCGATAAAAGACGTATTTCAGCCTAGGAAAACAGACGAACACAGGAAAAAACACAGGGAAGACAGGAAAGCAGCTGACTACCAACTGTTTATTCACCGAGCAGCACACAAATATATACGGTCACGCGGCCACAAGAACTTATTAAGATTCATCCCGTACAACGCTTTGCATGTACTGCCTGACAATGTGACTCCCTCCCTCTCACGTGATCCTTTTTCGGCGATTTCAGTTTGTTAGGCTGATAAAAAAAAGTTTCCATGAAGGTCATTTCCTTGCTGCGCAATGTCACGGAGCTGTCACTGCAACATGATTTGCCTTTCTTAGCAATATGAAAGGCTTCAAGTATCTCACGAGCTGTTCTATCGCGACTTCTGCCCAAAATATTGATTTTATCGAAATCCGGATCGCACTTCCACTGTTTGCAATGAAGGGCCAAATTAGATTCTGTTCCTTTTTCTAGTCACTTCTAGTGTTCCCAGGTTCTATCCTTCAAACAACGACCCGTCTGGCCTACATAGACCATTCCGCACGTCAATGGTATTTCGTATACCACCCCCATAGCGCATTTAGCCAAGGTATGCCGGTGGTTCTTATCACACTGTGCCTTCTTTCTCCCAATGCGCGCGCATAGCCTACCTATCTTTCTAGGGGCAGAAAATACAACAGGAACGCCAAACCTACCGGCAACCTTTTTTAACTCATGCTCAACACGGTGCGTATATGGAACTACTCGTGGTCGCCTTTGCTACGGCCAATCTCGGGTGTTATTTCTTTTTCCTTTCAGCTTCTGTAGCAACGTTTCCGCAACGGCACACACAACAGCACTTGGAAACCCCGCGTTTTGCAGTCTGTCAACCTGAAGTTTAAAGCTAGTCTCGAAAATATGGACACAGGACTTGGTCAAAGCTGATTCTAAGCACAGTGTACCAACAGCCCTCTTGATCGTTTTTCAGTGCGCAGATGCATACGGCAACAAATCTTTTTTTGCTCTTGGCGAATACATCCAGCATGCCTGCCCTTCTAAACACTTAATATTTATGTCTAAAAATTGTAGGCAATTGTTCTTCGTCTGTTCATGGGTAAAATTAAGGCCTTTCCCTAGCGTTTTAAGTCGCGATAGAAGATCTCGTGAGATACTTGAAGCCTTTCATATTGCTAAGAAAGGCAAGTCATGTTCCAGTGACAGCTCCGTGACATTGCGAAGCAAGGAAATGACCTTCATGGAAACTTTTTTTTATCAGCCTACCAAACTGAAACCGCCGAAAAAGGATCACGGGAGAGGGAGGGAGTCACCTTGTCAGGCAGTACATGCAAAGTACGTGATGAATCTTAATGATAAGTTCATGTGGCCGCGTGACCGTATATATTTTTGTGCTGCTCGGTGAATAAACAGTTGGTAGTTGGCCGCTTTCTTGTCTTCCCTGTGTTTTTTTCCTGTGTTCGTCTGTTTTCCTAGGCTGAAATACGTCTTTTCATCAAAAAAAAAATTAACCAATTAGCCCTACGACGTGTTTTACTTATATATCCCGATACTTACACCACTTCCCACGAGTGTGCAACGATGGCCAAATAAGAGCAGATGCCCTGGCAGTGTGCTAGATGGCGCTTTTGGCAGCAATGACCCAGCCGGGGAGGCTGAGGCCCGCTAAAACCCGCTTCTTGCTGACCGACTGTGCGCAGCCCAGGAGGCCGCGATACGGCCGAGGGGCTTGGCCTGTCAGTCGCTACGTAGGAACGGACCCTTAGGGACACGATAAATCAAGGTCAGGAGAACAAATCTTCTTCCATCCATTCACCCATCAATCGAGTGAAGTTTCTTAATGTGATGGGCAAGCAGGTTTTCAAGAATCTATGCCAAAGACGCAATGAAATTAGCGAAATTTTCCTAGGCCTATTATTACAGCCATTTCCATTAAGTTTCTGCTTTCAAGCTTTGATGTGTAAACTTTTTATGTCCCCTCTTTTGGACGCTACCATTGTTACCCGAGACACCCCACTGCGCTTCATCTTTTACAATGCTAACACATGTTTCATTTCGCGCCTATCACGCATTATATCCCTTATTCTTGCTAGTATAGATAATAAGTTGTTTCATTGCGGCGTGTCATTTGTGGGCATGATACAAGTGCCTTTAGTGTGGACGGTCATCAAAGTGCTCGTGGCCATATTTTTGTACCTTTTTGCCTCAACATATAACATAATACATAATATATATTTTCGAACAATCCAGCGGTGCAGTCTGACCCATGTCGATTGTCTTTATTAACTGAAGATGATATTCTTCTTTTTAAGGGTGTTATTACATCAAAAGTTTGTATTTTAGTATGCATAGAAAAAATTTTCCTCATTACCGAATTTCTTCTTCAGAAATGCCTGCTGGAGCACTTCAATCACCAATCTTCAGAGTAGGGGCCCCAACGTGAGTAGGAAGATGAAACCTTATGCGTTTTTTTATTTAACCAATTAGGTTTCATTGTAGCTGTTGCCTGATTACTCTATATCACGTAACATTTTCCCGCGAAGAAGAGAACGCTCAAACTGGGAGCTTTATAGAGCTGATATTTAGAGCAGCGGTTGCTGTGCTGAGAGAATTAGTTCAAAGCCAGAGTCAACTCCGCTAATCCTTTTCTTCACTAGGGTGATTTCGCACGAGCACATATTTCAGTCGGCCAAACGTGACATGCTTTTAGAAAAAATTTCATGTCAGAGACCTACGGGCGCTCTAAAATGTCAATAGTACCGGCAGTGAATTAAGTCTTCAAAAGCGTGTCGGTGTCGTCGGCCGTACACACAGTGTTCACCCTATGGGGAAGTGAAAATTCTACTACAGGAAATTTCACGTGCCTGGGGAGCAAGGATATTCGCTTCTAGACCATGTTCGGCGCTCGATGTCGGGAGAACGGGTGGTTATGGGTAATGCTGGCTTACGGAAGCAGAGAAAAAACATTAAGATGTGATCGGCATTGTGAGAGAGCGCAAAACTGCAGACAATCGTGACATTCGATAGGGCAAGATCCCGTTAAGCATGGTCTGAAACCAGATACTTGAGAAGCAGATCTGCAAGACTGTGAAATAGGCACATTGTGTGACGATTTATATGCAGGACTTTGTATGCTATTACCCTATTCTTATCCTCCTAGTTATCTCAGCCTTATTTTTTGAATGAGGGATCATTATCTGGCCTAAGTATACATATTCGCTTATCCCTTCCAGTGCATCGCCCCGTATCTCGAACCGGGCGTGCGACAAGGGGACACAATCTATCCAATGTTATTCACGGCATGCTTGAACGAGGTCGAATATTTGATTGGGAAAAGGCGGGTGCCAGGATTAATGGCCAATGTATCAGTAACTCAGCTTTGCTCATGACATTGCCTTGCTAAGCAACTTGGAAGCCTAACTGCAAGGCATGATTACTGTTCTAAACAGGCAAAGTAGAATGCTGGGCCTTAATATAATTATGTAGAAAACTAAAGTATTTTCAGCAGCCTCGGGCGAGCAAGGCTTAGCGTAACACAAACTGACTGTTTCATGGTGTAACGATAATTGACGGGGTTTTCCTTTGTAAAACCAGCTGCGATTGTGATGCGCGCCAAGAGTGGAGGTGCCCGGAGGGACACCTGTGTTTGTTACCTGTTTAACTATATCTAAGTACACGGGTGTTCTCTGCATTTCCGCCCAGCAATGCGGCCCTGTTGTCGAAATTTGATCCTGCGACTTCGAGCGTCGCAAGCCAAGGTCTAGCCACTAAGTTTCCAAAGGGTAGTGCCGTACCGCTCATAACTCTGTTAAGCCTATGTGTTCCTATTGTCGACTACACTATTGTGTATTTGTAAAGATCGCTTTGTACCATCACGTTTAGCTCTCATACCTATGGATCATTGGGTACTCTGGCTGCTGCAGTGATGACCCATGGCTTGACGAAAGAAGGTAAGTTGTTGCGACTGGAGTTCATTACTTTCGTGGTTCTTAGCCATTACATAATCTCTAAGGGAAGTGGCGGTAACTTAACCCCCGTATGCTGAGCCATTCCAAACAGATAACTTGTAGCTCACTCCCCAGGAAATGGCGTAGCGAGACGTCACTGTATCTTGATCAACTTATACGCAGTGAATTTTCATGGTTTTAAAGTAAGATCACATTGACACTAATCACCATTCTCACAGAATAATAGGAATGGGGAGGTAAAACTGCACGCGACGTTCTGCATGGCTTTCCTGAATTTCACGACAAACGCTCATAGTGGGCACTAAAAGATCTGCGTGGCATTTCTCAGAGATGATACCAGCACTTCTATTCGCGATACTACAAGCACAGCGGAACACAAGGACGAGAAAATAGAAAAAATGGGGCGTGCTTGCACTAGTGGTGCAAGGCTAGGCTGCTAGGTCACAGAAGAGTTGGTGGGCTTGGTGGTCCTGCTTTCTTCAACAATCTTTTGATGATCTCGGCTGCTTTCTAAGTGAGGCCATTTGACGTAGAAACGTGGGGGAGGGCAACAACATGTGCAAAGCCAAATATCTTGGAAAAATCTTTTTACACTTTCGAGGCGAACTTCGATTTTTATTACGTACAGAGCTGTTTCCGTATGGCGTATCCATCAAAAATGCAGTATAATTCTATAGCACTGCTCTTGAAGGCGTTTCAAGAACTGCTAAAATTCCGAAATATATGAATAAGAGTCATATACAACAATATAATTTCTACCCACACACTCAAACACGTCTGCTCCTGCCGGTACCATGGATTATCAGGTGCAACGGTTCATCATTGCAAACGCAACGGCTCGTCGTCATCTCCGTACACATGCGATTGACAAAGAGGGAACTGCTCAATGATAGCCGTTATGCCGTCATTCATTCGAGGCCTGTCATAGGGGGTAGACCTGGCGCTTTGCACTTTCCAATGCCCAAGTGACTGCGGTGCTGGCGCTCTAACATTTCTTTGGGCATTGAAGTGGGAATTCAAATTTCTGTTTTAAAGTAGTATGACTCTGACTATGACGACAGCTCATTTACCTCGTTTCAGCTCACCGTCGATGTGGTGAGGCGCTTCCATCGCTTTTATCGCCATATATGGTGCAGGGTCCGTTGTGGTAGCATCAACTACGTTCTCCTATAGTTTCGGACTAACTATAAAATACAGGGCGCGCAAAGCTTAAATTTCAACGTCTTAGAAAGGAACTACTGCCAAATCTGACCCCTGAATACGAGAAGCATCTCAGCTATTATCTTCTCAGAAGCGTGCTGCAAGTGGTAGTCATATTTGAATGTGCGCAAGAAAAATCTATGCAATCTCAACGTTATCTCACTGAGCCCCTTCTTAGAAGCGGGTGTAATGAAGCTGGGATCAGTTTCTACGATTAGCTGCCTGCCAAAGACAAATTCCCTAAGCTTTTCGCGCCCGCAAACGATGCTCATTGCGCCCTTCTCTACATCCGCTCACCTGCGCTCCGTGAGTATTAACATTTTGGGAGCACAGCCTACCGCACTCCGTTGTTTACCATGCCTTCCAAAAAGTGTGGCTCCTATAGTGAAATGCGATGCTGCGGCGGATAAGCACTGCAGGCAGTGAAGCACCTACACTGCAAGAATGTTTCGCGTAAAACGTTTAATTCCGTGTCAAGCTGTGCTGTGCATTTAAAAAGCATATCTCGCCGCAAGGCGCAAGCGCTTTGGTCTAAGGGACAGATTTGCCAGGCAGAAGAAGTACTTCACAGCGCCTGAGAGTTGTTGCAGGTCTTCTTTCGTTGATGGCGTTGGGAACTTCGCGATGTATTTCCCTATGTTGTCCCTAAGTTCGATTCCAGCAGCACTGCTTTTTTCCCCCTTGAAGTCGACTTTTGAAGTTTCAATCATGCACTTATCCCAGTTAAGAGCTAACCCAGCTGCTAGCACAGCGTTCAAATTGTTATACAGCCTCTCGGTATTCTCTTTCAGCATGGCTGCCCAAATAATGATATCATCCACGTGCGCATGCACGTTGGGAACACTGTCAAATATTTGTGTCATCATGTTATGAAAGACTTCAGGCGCCGAAGCTATCCCATATCGTAGTCCTAAAGGTCGGTGACGTCCGAAGGGGCGGCTGAACATGTATGTTCGCGAAGTTTCCTCATCAAAAGGGATTTGATGAAAGCCGCTATGTGCGTCGAGTTTGTTGACACATTTCGCTCCCGCGCGCTCGCTCTCAATCTCTTCCCTGCGTGCAAGTTGGAAGTGGTTCCGCTTTTTACTCTATTAAGTGTTCTGGTGTCCATGATAACACGCAAATTTCCCCTCTTTTATAAAACTACCAATGGGCTTATTCAGTCAGAGGGTTCCCTAGTTTTCGCGATGATTGCAGCTGCTTCCAGGTGGTCCGGCCTTTCCTTGAGTTTACGCCGGTAGTTCTATGGGAGCACGTCTTGTAGACTTTTCCACTGCGCGTGCGCCTTCCTTCAAGGTCACTCTGTACTCAACACTGCAGGTTACCGATAGCTTAGGACAAGTCTTTAAACTCGATTTGTATGCGCTTAGACAGGTCTTTTCCGATTCCACGTCGCCAACTTGCCCAACACTCTTCAAGCCCACATTCTCACTGGCATCAAGCCCCAGTATAGCTGGTCATGCTGTTTCACGACGAAGAAATCGACCGGGTGACTCTGGGATCCTGGTCAAACAATCAGGCTGACTTTTCTAAAGTACGCAAATTTTTTCGTAGCTGTTCTGGCTGGCTTTTGTTGGCAGCGGAGGCTGTCCGGAATGCCGTGCTTCGAATACAGCAAGTACAATAAAATTAATATGAGCACCCATGTGAAACGCCATCGGCCATACCATGCTGAATACATCGGTTCTCGTCCATGTGAACATTAAGCTTTATATTGCGGCAAAGTATGCCGGTACTAACTAACCAGTTGCGCTTTGACTTCACCATGCCGCTGGTGCCTGGCTGCCATGAAAATTTCGAGCACTTCGCTGGTCTACGTTACCTACCTTTGGCGGTTTCTTTAGGCAGCACACAGCCAAATGTTTTTGTTTGCCGCACTTCGCACAGGTTTTACCATAACCAGGACATTGCCTAGCCTTGTGCATTCGGTCGTAAAAGCCGCATCTCCGTTTACTATGGCGTCTATCCTGCTATGTGTCATTGTGTTTTGCCTCAAAAACACTTCTTTCACCGCCCATATTTTAATGCTTGCAAGGAGAACTTCCTCTCTCTTGCTCATGTACGGACATAAAGAGGGTCAAACTTTTTTTTTTCGCCAACAGCTTTTACCGTCGGCTCTTTCTAACAGCTTAGAACTCTGGTCTAGCAACATGGACTCGCGTAGTGTGCGAAAATTGCATGTCGTTACCTTAAATTCCTGTGCCTGCAAAACTGCTCAAATAGCTCTCCATCCGTTTACACAGCAGTCCACTGTTCAAGGGAGCACCGGAGCGAGTGATGTTTCCTCGGCGCCATCGCCGGCCGCCGGCACCAACCATATCGCAAAGGAGCAGAAAGCGCTGTGGTCGGCACTCACTTGTCTGGTACAGTTGCGGCCGCTCTTCGGCTCGTCCGCGATTCGTCGAGGAAAGGAAAATCCTTGCTGAGACGCTACGCCACCTTGACGATCGGCCACTATCCTTACAGATGCTACTCGAACACCGCCCTCATCGCTCGTCGGCCCACGAGGCACTAAAAGCACTTTTACGCTTTTAGGGGCGAAGCTCTTTAAGGCGTGGGTCGTGCGTCCCTAGTAGTAGGTAGCCACCGGCGCGTGCCTGCCGGGAGGCACGCACGCGCCGAGGGCGAGCGCATGGCTCCCGGCACGCGCTCGACCGCGAGAGACAACGTTGGCGCAGGCAGCGTCTCCTAGCGAGTTTCTTGATTGAGAAATACCGACTGCTCGCGTTGGAGAAGCGTTCACCGGCAACCCATATATATATATATATATATATATATATATATATATATATATATATATATATATATATATATATGCACTGCATCTTGACTTGCAATGAAGTGCCGGTGGGAGATTTCACTTGTGCATTGTGCATAGTTGAACCGTGAGGATTCGTAGCATGCGCGAGATGTTATAAAACTAGATGGCGGTACTTGTAGTGGATGATGAAAGATGCGAGATCTTATAATAGTTTGATGACATTTACTCAAGTGTTTCACATTTAATTGTGGGGCGAATTCCACGGAAGAGTTTCACGGTTCACCGATGATTCCTTCCGGAGCTTCGCCCCACTCATCATCATTCACCCCGTGAATATGCTGTGATTTTTTCAAGACT
Source organism: Hyalomma asiaticum (assembly GCA_013339685.2). Lineage (NCBI taxonomy): Eukaryota > Metazoa > Arthropoda > Arachnida > Ixodida > Ixodidae > Hyalomma > Hyalomma asiaticum. Next base: position 66,393,327 of record CM023488.1, read on the forward strand.
GGTTTGCGTGAATGCCTTTGACAGTGGGACTTGTCCGACAACGTCTTTTTCATTATTCCCCCTTCCTTCTCTCTCTCCCATCTTTCTATTCCCCCTTCCCACTCCCCCAGTGTAGGGTAGCCAACCGGACGCCCTTCTGGTTAACCTCCCTGCCTTTTCTGTTTTCCCCTTCCTTCCTTCCTTCCTTCGGCTCGCGGCAAAGGAAGCAGCCCGCTTGCTTCGCGACGATCCGAAGTCTCAAAATCTTGAAAAGCGGCGCTTTCCTTCGAGCACGATGGAAAAGGAGAGAAATGATATGTAATCAGATAAATATCTCCTGACACTTTAGCAGGAGTGACCTGCCATCTTTAACTAGCCTTCTCGTTAGATAAGAATTGCCCGCTTCGAGAAATGTTCCCTATGTGCGCCGATTCGACGATGGTTCAAGTGCCATAAGATGAAAGGCAGCGTATAATTGAACTGTAACTAAGAAATTCGTAACGCACAGGTTATTTAAGACATTGTAAAGAATTGTTCCAAGCGTACAAGGTCGACTGAAAGGATAAAAAACAACACGTTTCTTTTGTCCTGTTAACTAGCAAAGCTATCAGTGAAGTAGAACTTTCTTCTTTAACTCGCTTAATTCACGTTCAGCTTTGCGACGCCTTTCCATACGAACGTTACCATGCAGTCCATGCCCAACTTTCAAAGCGCGTGGACTGCTCGCTTCGAGGCGATGTGAAACGCGAAAGTAGGCGGTTGCAGACGAAAAATTGACGGCAGATCCACGAGGTGAATGATGATGAGATTGGGCGAAGCTCCTGGAAGTAATCATCGGTTAAACCGTGAAATTTCTTCCGTTAATTCGCCCGATAAAATTGACGTGAAACGATCGCTGACGTGCCGCTGCAGCTTCTTGTTCACGTACGGCGGGATCTTGCCGAAGCTGCCTTGCTGATGCGGCTTCTTGTTCCCGTACAGAAGGATCTTGCCGACGCTGACGTGCCGCTGCAGCTTCTTGTTCACGTACGGCGGGATCTTGCCGACGCTGCCTTGCTGATGCGGCTTCTTGTTCCCGTACAGCAGAATCTTGGCGGCGACGTCTCGCAGCTTCCCGGCGCGCTTCTGCCTCGCGGGCTCTCACTTCAGGGTCCTGTCTGCGAGCGCGCGCCGCCGCTGCCCTGCGCGCCCGCCTTTCGGCATCCTTATCCATACGAGCACACACCGACGGCAACGAGCATCGTCAACTACAAATCTGTATCGCGATATGGTTTTGATTATAAAACCATTGCTTTAGAAAACAGCTGGCGTCTTTCGTTAAGCAGCTGGCGTCTTTTCGTTTTGCTTTAGAAACATCTGCCGTCTTTTCGTTTTGCTTTTAGAAAACATCTGGCGTCTTTCGTTGGTTTATTTCATCAATCAACGGCGTTTTGAACATTAATCACGCACAGGAGAAATCTCACCGGGCACTACCTTGGAGGTAAACAATGGCTGCTACTGGGAATGAGAGACAGAAGAAGTCGGCTTTTAGCTAACACTTACACTTCTACTTCTACTAACGTTTCCTACTGGAACATGCCAATGGCTGCTAATGGGAAATGAGAGACAGAAGAATTCGGCTTTTAGTTAACGCGCACGCTGCGAATTTTTTATTGTTCAACAACGTACAGGACAAATCTACCACCGGCACCACCTTGCAGGTCAAAGCGTAAGACTGGTTACGCACTACGACTACGACGAGGGACGAACGGGTGCCGCTTTAAGGAGCTTCGCCCCTAAAAATACCACTGCCCACCGCTCTGAATCCGCCTGCAGGGGGGACATGTTGCGCCTTGCTCGTAGTTGAGCGTCCGCGCTGTCACGTGCCGCCACCGTGGAAGCAAGGACAGCGTACCACCGGCAGCCGTAAAGAAATGCTAGCTAAGCCTTTAAATAACATACTACTTTGTAAATCCTCAGATCTTTTCGCATAAAAAAATTCACAGCATATCCGCGGAGTGAATGATGATGAGTGGGCGAAGCTCCGGAGGTGCATCGTAGATCGTGCCGAGTTCCGGATTAATTTAGTTCAGGCGCACGCTACGAATCCTTATGGTTCAACTACGCACAAGCGAAATCTCCCACCGGCACTTCATTGCAAGTCAACATCCAGTGCCTACATATATATTATATATATATATATATATATATATATATGGGTGGCCGGTGAACGGTACCGAGCAGTCGGTATTTTAAATGCGGAGCATTTCTTTGTCGCACGATGTCGCGCTTCGGCATCGGCGGCGCGGTCACCACCCCACTGCGCATGCGCGGCTCGTCACGTGCCGGCGCACCGGGCGTTCAGCAAGCCGAGCACGCGCAGCGGGGGTGGGAACCTCTCCCCCGTACTCCTCTCCCTCGAACACGGGCGGTGTGTATATAAGCGGCGGAGCGCGCGTTCGGAATTCAATCCATCACTCGGGCTGCGCGACGCTCTGCGAAACGTCAACGCCGAGCTGCGGATTCCGAACTTCGTGCACGAAAAGCAGCGGCGAAACGTGAGCAGCGAGCTTTAAGACCCCAAGTACATGAGCGAGAAGCGGCGTGCAAATGTCGTCAACGAGACGCGGCTCCGGACGCTGCTCGTGGACGCAAGCGCCAACCTTGGTGCCGTCCAATACAACGACGGCACCAAGCAATAAAGACACACTTTGACTTTACACTCCTTGCCTTCGCTTCTCCTTCATTCAATAAATAAGGATAATAATTGAGCATTCCCAAACCATACCCAATCACGCAACATTCACGCGATACCCCCACCACTCTGCGACGCATTTACACGAGTTGTCCCCGTGGGAAGATGCGGGCGGCATTTTTTAGGGGCGAAGCTCCTTAAGGCGGCACCCGTTCGTCCTTCGTCGTAGTGCGTAAGCAGTCTTACGCTTTGACCTCCAAGGTGGTGCCTGTGGGAGATTTCTCCTGTGCGTTGTTGAACAATAAAAAATTCGCAGCGTGCGCGTTAACTAAAAGCCGAATTCTTCTGTCTCTCATTCCCCATTAGCAGCCATTGGCATGTTCCAGTAGGAAACGTTAGTAGAAGTAGAAGTGTAAGTGTTAGCTGAAAGCCGACTTCTGTCTCTTGTTCCCATTAGCAGCCATTGTTTACCTCCAAGGTAGTGCCTGGTGAGATTTCTCCTGTGCGTGATTAAACAATAAAAATTTTGTTCAAAACGCTGTTGACTGATGAAATAAACCAACGAAAGACGCCAGATGTTTCCTAAAAGCAAAACGAGACGGCTCGCGCCCTCGCCGCGAGCGCCGGGAGCCACGCGCTCTCCGGCAAACTCGACACTGCCCCGGCAAACGCGAGAGACAACGTTGGCGCAGGCAGCGTCTCCTAGCGAGTTTCTTCATTGAGAAATACCGACTGCTCGCGTTGGAGAAGCGTTCACCGGCAACCCATGTATGTATATATATATATATATATATATATATATATATATATAGGCACTGGATCTTGACTTGCAATGAAGTGCCGGTGGGAGATTTCACTTGTGCATTGTGCATAGTTGAACCGTGAGGATTCGTAGCATGCGCGTTAACTAAATTAATCCGGAACTCGGCACGATCTACGATAAACATCCCGTGCTTCGCCCACTCATCATCATTCACTCCGTGGATATGCTGTAATTTTTGGACGGATTCGCCTCCACAGTCCTGTCACCAGCGAATCTGACCGGTGCACTACCGAGGAAGCAGCTCAGGAGGAGCGCCACCTCGAGGCTGTAGCTTCGAACTGCAGCTCATCGGCAGACAGCATCACGGCCAGCCCTGACGTGCTGATCAGTCCCAAGATTTGTTTGTCTACACAGATTTCAACACAAGAGGCCGCATTCCATCCACGTCCCGCTAACTATGATTACACCGGCCATCCTGGCCAGCTTGCGTGTAAGCCACCTGACGACGACAAGCCATCTGTCATGACTCCCCTGTGCGAGTCTCCCCTGTGTGGTCCCCCTGTGTGGTCTGTGACTCCCCTGTGTGGTCTGCACGTCGCCCCCTGTGCGACGTGCAGACCACAACCAAGGTTTGTTACTTGGCAGGGGATGTGCCACTCATCGCTGTCAACTTGATGCCACCAAACAGGCTTGCCAAGAAAACGCGGAGCCGCGTCTAAGGCCGTCGAGGCAGTCATCGGCCGAGTGTGCTCGCGTTCCCTATTTGCCCTGCGAAGTCCTTCCACAAGATGACAATGTCTCGACTCAGGATGAGGGCACCTCTAAGGACCCGCCGCTACAGCTGCAGTCGATCGGTGGCTGGAAGGCGGAACTCAAACCTCACGATTTGGACTCCGCTGCTTCAGACAGCTCCTTGTCAAAACCTATTGAGCGCAGCTTTCCGTTGACCCTGGCAGCGACAACGCTGTCGAAATGCAAGTTACCTCGCCCTGCAACATGGGAGCTCGTCCATTTGTCGCGGACACTTACGAGAAGACCACATGTCACCGAGAGTATGCGACATCTGAAGGTCAATGGTCGAAAGCACGCTCCTTTGTCCATGTCATATCTGCGGCGGAGGAGCAATAGGCGAAAAAAGCTCCCCCTACATCGCATGCGATACCGCCTGCCAGAGACAGGATGCCTGGCAAGCCTGCCCGTGATGGCCACAGCGTGGCCGAGACCATCGACAGCCTGGCAAAGCAAGTAACCGCTCATTGAATGTCTCAAAATCTTGAAAAGCGGCGCTCCTTCGAGCACGATGGAAAAGGAGAGAAATGATATGTAATCAGATAAATATCTCCTGACACATTAGCAGGAGTGACCTGCCATCTTTAACTCGCCTTCTCGTTAGATTAAGAATTGCCCGCTTCGAGAAATGTTCCCTATGTGCGCCGATTCGACGATGATTCAAGTGCCATAAGATGAAAGGCCGCGTATAATTGAACTGTAACTAAGAAATTCCTAACGCACAGGTTATTTAAGACATTGTAAAGAATTGTTCCAAGCGTACAAGGTCGACTGAAAGGATAAAAAACAACACGTTTCTTTTGTCCTGTTAACTAGCAAAGCTATCAGTGAAGTAGAACTTTCTTCTTTAACTCGCTTAATTCACGTTCAGCTTTGCGACGCCTTTCCATACGAACGTGACCATGCAGTCCATGCCCAACTTTCAAAGCGCGTGTACTGCTCGCTTCGAGGCGATGTGAAACGCGAAAGCAGGCGGTTGCAGACGAAAAAATACCACTGCCCACCGCTCTGAATCCGCCTGCAGGGGGGACATGTTGCGCCTTGCTCGTAGTTGCGCGTCCGCGCTATCACGTGCCGCCACCGTGGAAGCAAGGACAGCGTACCACCGGCAGCCGTAAAGAAATGCTAGCTAAGCCTTTAAATAACATACTACATTGTAAATCCTCAGATCTTTTCGCATAAAAAAATTCACAGCCTATCCGCGGAGTGAATGATGATGAGTGGGCGAAGCTCCGGAGGTGCATCGTAGATCGTGCCGAGTTCCGGATTAATTTAGTTAAGGCGCACGCTACGAATCCTTATGGTTCAACTACGCACAAGCGAAATCTCCCACCGGCACTTCATTGCAAGTCAACATCCAGTGCCTACATTATATATATATATATATATATATATATATATATATATATATATATATATGGGTGGCCGGTGAACGGTACCGAGCAGTCGGTATTTTAAATGCGGAGCATTTCTTTGTCGCACGATGTCGCGCTTCGGCATCGGCGGCGCTGTCACCACCCCACTGCGCATGCGCGGCTCGTCACGTGCCGGCCCACCGGGCGTTCAGCAAGCCGAGCACGCGCAGCGGGGGTGGGAACCTCTCCCCCGTACTCCTCTCCCTCGAACGCGGGCGGTGTGTATATAAGCGGCGGAGCGCGCGTTCGGAATTCAATCCATCACTCGGGCTGCGCGACGCTTCTGCGAAACGTCAACGCCGAGCTGCGGATTCCGAACTTCGTGCACAAAAAGCAGCGGCGAAACGTGAGCAGCGAGCTTTAAGACCCCAAGTACATGAGCGAGAAGCGGCGTGCAAATGTCGTCAACGAGACGCGGCTCCGGACGCTGCTCGTGGACGCAAGCGCCCACCTTGGTGCCGTCCAATACACCGACGGCACCAAGCAATAAAGACACACTTTAACTTTACACTCCTTGCCTTCGCTTCTCCTTCATTCAATAAATAAGGATAATAATTGAGCATTCCCAAACCATACCCAATCACGCCACATTCACGCGATACCCCCACCACTCTGCGACGCATTTACTCGAGTTGTCCCCGTGGGAAGATGCGGGCGGCATTTTTTTCAATCAGGAAACTCGCTAGAAGACGCTGCCTGCATCAAGCTTGTCTCTCGCGGGCACTCCGTGCTCGCGGGTGAGGACGCGTTCTCCTTCTTTGCGAGCTGGTAGCGCGTTCATCGAAGAAAGAGCGTTTCAATAGTCAACGCGCGCCTTTCGCTCTCTCTATCGCGAAAATGCCAGAGGCCCGTGTACTGTGCGTTGTCAGTGCACGTTAAAGAACCCCAGGTGGTTTAAATTTCCGGAGCCCTCCACTACGGCCTTTCTCTCCTGTCTATCTCTTTCACTCCCTTTCCCCCACCCCCACGGACGCTTAGCCGTGCTCCCTGCATGGGTTGCAGAAATTAGCGTCCTTTCCTAACCGAACCACAATCATCATCTGTCTCTCTCTCTCTCACACACAAGAGAGCAGATGGAAGAGTGAGAGAGCTCGCGCGCTGGGAGGCACGCGCCGAGGGCGCGCCTCCCACGCGCGCCCTCCTAGTAGCGCGTTCCTAGTAGGTAACGCGCTACTACAACGGACTGACAGACCTAAACTTTAAGGAGCTTCGCCCCTAAAAGAACTGTCATTCAATTGTAATTCACGAGAAGCGTATTCAGCATGAATCTAAAAATGAGACTTCTTGAATTGGTGACGACGACCGAAAGCGGGCAGCGAGTACCACAAGACTGACAGTCACGCACGCACCATTCTACGCCTGTGACAGTGGCGTGGTTATGTTCAAAACAAGCTGAAAGATACTGGTACTCTGAACGGAGTCATATGACATCATCGCAAAGGTGCAGAGACTTCAGTGGGAGACTCTTGACACGGATTGGTTGAGTTGTATGTTTTTATTCCTTCAGCGAGAAATAGGTAATATCTTTGTTGGGGTTGCACGTAGTGGCAACCTTTTTTTCATATCGGCGGTTATGTATCTTGCGCACATGTACATGTTCTAAAACTCTATTCATGTGTCCCTCATTTCATCTAAACGTCGGTGTCAACCAGTTTACTTGCCGCTAGTGTGTGTGATCAGTGTTGTGCCTTTGCTTGTCCTTACGGCAGGGGTAACCTTCCAAGTAAGTGTGCAAGATGCTTATAAGTCTGCAATATGGAAACAGGATCCAATTACACTCTGCAAACGAGAAGAATTTTTGGGGTACCTGCCTGTAGCGGCCAGGAGAGCACCCGCGATGCAGTAGAACCGACATATCATAGCATATCGTCTGCTTTTCTGTTCGCCAGCTGCCAGTTTCCCTCTTCTAAAGCGCCCTTGCGATTTTAAAAAGTATTTAACCTTCTAAGCAGTTATGAATGTCTACAAACAGCATTGATAGTTCTAAACCTTGAACTGCGTGCATAAAATAGCCAAAACTGTTCAAGTTGTTAGCAAAACAACATTTTTAATTATTATTGCAATTGCATTCAACAGCCAGGCGGCGCCACAATCACTTCTGAAAATCGTCCCCGCTGGTTCAATGGAAATGTCACCGTCTCTGATCCTTTAGGCGTAGACTTGTGAACGCCGACTGTGTGTACAGCCTCCTAACTGTTGAATCTAGACGGTACCACGCGATATAAATTTATTCCATGTGGCAGGTGGTGTATGGACTGAACAGCAAGGAAAGTACACATGGAATGATGAGCAGAAAAAAACGTTTAAGAGCAAGCTGAAGTGTTTAAGTATCCGGAAAGACGGGCAAAATCAAGCACCCAAACGCCAAAATAAGGATCTCCAGGCTCAATACGAAGTAAGAAACGATTCTCATGTGTCTCTTATACTAAATTGTTGAATATTAATAATAGTTAATGCTTTCCAGTGTTAGCAGTTGAGTAAATCGCTGGTGATCTGACCTTTCTTATAAGTGTTACAGCTGACATGAGAAATGTGCAATCTATGTAATCAATACATGAAATGCCAAACGTAGTGAAAAGCTGGCCGACATGATGCGACGCTATCACAAATCTAAATTGAGGCAGTCTATACAAAGAGGAAGAAAAAGAAGACGGGCAGGCCAGGCCCAGAGTCCCATCTTTCTCGTCCTCTTCACCATGTGGAATGTCTCACACTAGAATTTCCCCAGCTTCGAAGGCTTGCGCTTTCGGTGCACACACCGTCTCGGTGCCGTTTAAACCTTGTCAATAGAAGCATTGCGTCATGCTTTTAGACTGCTGAGGCGAGCCTTTTGAATGGGACAATACGCAGGCGACATTCGCGCGCATAGAATCGCAGAAAATGCAGCTGAGAAAAAATTTGGGGTGAAATCTTCTAGCAGCCATGTGGGTAAATTGTTCATTTTTGCAAAAGTCGGCCGACAAACGTCCAACTGCTTGTGTGTTTTGAATACGAAAGCACCTATAGTAATCCGCATCGCTGTGGCTCCTGGCATATGCAATCACGCGCGCTAGGCAGAATTTTGTTCAGCGTAATCTGATGGCGCCCGCAAGGGAAGGGTAGAGTGCTTGATCGCCACCCCGAGCATTTGAATTCGAATTCTACCCAAACCGTTAACTCGCTCTTTTAAAAGTCATACACTGGCTTTGTTCGTAGGTACGTATTTAATAAATTTAATGCCAAAGGGAACATTTTTAAGTGAAAGTTTCATCAATGACGGGTCTAGTTGTCTATCAAACGAGGTTATATTGTGACATCGTCCTTACGTCACGTTATCTAATGTGATTAATTCGCTTGGTCACACGATTTCTGTGAGGGGGCGCTTATTTTCACGAGAGCTATTTATCATATTATATTCAAAATTTTATGTAATCAATATAATTGTCATCAGTTACTAATCAATCCTTGTTACATACGTACTAAGTAGCCATCACCTTTAAGGTATGGGCATGCTGTGTTTGGCTTTTCGCCTACCTTAGGTTACGTGACACATTTCTTGCTATCTCTAGTGCCTTTCACGACGAAGGCATGGTGATTCAAGGACACTTTCCACTGAAGCATAAAGTTTTCGCTTCAACTCGTGTTCTCAGGTGTACGGAGAGCAACGCTGTCGCTACACCAAGAAATTCTCTGGAACTTAGCGTCCAGCCCCAGATCCTGGAACTCCGTACTTGTGCAGCAAACCTAGCTTGCCGATGAATTAAGTTGTATAACGTTACGCAGTGCTCCTAAGATAGGAAGCGGTGCCGTGTAAGGTACCTATGGCAAAAAGTTAAAAGTCAACCATATTTGTCGCCTTCTAGTAGCCTATATAAGAGGCACAAGGCAGAGTTCCAGTTACGAGACTCCCTATATGCCCGATATATTAAAATCTGTACACGCCATTCGGAAAAACTGCGGCGGTGAGCACATTGCCGCGCCGTCTGAGCACGCAGAAACAAATTAATAAATGGCACTTTGGTGTGTTTTGCGCTGCGAAGCACCGAAAGCTCTGCGCATCAATGAAGCGAGCAATGGTTGCCTTATGCAAACGATGTTGCAGCCACAGAGAAAATCCGTCAATTTCTCCACCGCTCAGGCGTCTTCTGCAGAGCAAGGAAATTCACAGACCTTGTGCCGTCGCTTCCAGTGTTGCGGAGTTGCCACTCCGGAATTGGAATGATTCCGGAATCATTCCACATTTTCGCGACCCCGGAATGGAATGGGAAGGGAATTACGTTTTTTTCCGAAAATAGAGCACGTTTGCGTCTACGCGCTGTTTTTCAAACTTCAAACATTAGTAAGTCAGAGCCTCTAATTTAACAATAAAGCAGTGTTTTTAAAATGGCTTGGCTGATTACAAGCACGGTGCATTTATAAGCAACGCGCCCACTTCAATTCTGTCATTATATAGACTGTGTTGCTCCGACGTTTGTCTCTATTCTTGGCGCAACCATCGTGAGGAACTACGGCGGCGGCTTACCCCCTCCCCCCCGGCCCCCCCCCCCTTACGCCTTGCGATTTTTTTTTCCTCATCGGCGCCCCTGGCGCCTTTTGACTCCGCACGCTTCAATTTCTTGTTTTTGCTTCTGTCGCCTTCGGCGACCGACGCATATTCCGAAAGCGCTTCTCTAAGTTTTGACGCGTATTGACGCTGGCTGGATGCTTGTGTGCACTGCAAGCTTTTTTTATAACAGCTTGCGCGCCGTCTCACCTCATACTCCTCCCCCCCCCCCCCACTTCCCACCTATTTGCAATACTGCCCTCCCCTGTCTAGACACATGAGCGCCTTTGCCCGAAACTCTGTCGGCGAATGTCTCTAGGTCAGCGCAGCACACAGTCGTACACGATGAACTGTTTACCCTCCCCCTCCTTACAGAGAGAGAGAGAGAATAAATTTTTGAAATCATTGGTTCGGGAAGCCAGGCGAAGCAGGAGAGCCCACGTAACCACAGCCGCGGTCGCGGTTACGTGGGCTTATCCCTGCGCGTTGGTTCCCATTGATACCCCCACACGAAAGCAGCGAATACTCTATACACACCTGATCTTTATCTCGATCACGAGCATTTTAGTACCTGACACACGTAAATAACCTTTGCGACAAGGAAGACATTGCATACCTGCGCACAGGCGAATAGAGAAATTCCTCCTCACCCCATCCATGCTTGCGAGCCGCGCTTGACAAGCGTGAGTGCTGACGAACAGTGTGGCCCATTGTTCCGTATTCGATGCAAAGGCACAAAATGTCCGAGCGGTGCACTGTTCCAACTAACTAGGGGGTTTTCTTCCCCATAAAACAAATCTTAGTTTTCTCCATATTCACGACCGCTCCAGACGCGTGGCAAAACTGCTTAGTCTTCCTGAACACTACTTTTGTCAGCATAAAAATACGCTATGTCGCCATTTTAGCATTAAGACATTTAAGCTTAAACCGTACTAAAGCATCACCATTCGTTCCAACACGCTGACCATGCAAATACTATAGATAGCGGGAGAACTGCCCCTATGTGAATTAGTGCGGTCGCACTGCACGAGATGTGTCACCAAGCTACTATCTCTCGACCTTGGTAACGTGTTTTGAGTACTTTTGCAGTTCTTAATGTATGTGATGACATCAGCTTTATGGAGCGTTCATTCTTAAGTCGATAAAAGTATCAAGATGCCTTTCCTACGTTGAGGAATTACAGGAATGGAATTGAACTGCTCGGCCATTCCCGGAGTGGGAATGGACTAAGTTTTTTTCATTCCGAGGAATTGAAAGGAGTGGAATGGCGGCAAGTTCTAATTCCCCGGAATGGAATTGGAATGAAATGGAGGCGCCCATTCGGCAACACTGGTCGCTTCTGCTTCTGCACGAACGCAGAGAATTTTCACGAGGCAGTATCGTCCGTGCTCAATGCTCGCATGAAACAAGCAGGAAATTGTCTGTACGGGTGTTGAGGCAGTTCGTGAAAGAACAAAGGTGTCATTCGAAAAGAAAACGGCTTTAAGCGAATAATAATTCAACATTTTTCTGCTTAGAATGTTAGTGTGTCGTTGGGAATTCAGCACAATGAGCAGATTGGGGGAATTCAGCTGACATAACTACAGCTCCGCCCAGTTAACGTAGCAGACTGCTTCTAGCGCAGATCGTGTTGTCTGCGTCAAAAAAGCGTATGACATATGATGTCCATCGCATGCAGGGAAATGACAATGTAGAACGTTTCTCACCTTTCTTTCTTTTTAGTCTTTGGCCATGGTACAAGACAGCTGCTAGCAAGTGTCACGGCGCGCCAACGTTTGCGACTGCTACTTTCATACAGTAAACATTGCCTCCGAGATACATTGAAGGTAGTGTTTCCAGTTACAGCTTCCAAATGCGGAGACAATCTTCTAGCTTCCGCATTACTGGCCATTGGCATGTCGGGATCTCGGAACGCAGTTTGGTAGCTGGTATGATTGAAGAACTCTAGCCTGAGGCAGGGGTCGTGATTCTTACTCTAACTGTTACAATAATTTTCAACAAACATATGTGCGGAAAGCACAGGACAGAGGATCTGTTAGTCAAGTGAATGCAATTTTCACAAGGGGAAACTTTCCGCCTAGAGGTAGCCTTTGTTTGTTAAGACAGCAGTAGCATACTTTTAAATATTATTTATTGCTTGGAACGCACCCTGTATTTTGTTATGGCAGCCATCAGTCATCAAACATGATAAAAGTATCCATATTACACGCATAACGCACCAAAAGCGTCAGGGAAAAATTGAGGTTCTTGTATGATGTATCTTTTAACTCTCAACGGAAACATCTGACGTAGTGCAGACATGCGAAGCTTTTCGTTTGCCCCTGAAAAAGACGTGTTAGCTTTAGTACGCGTTTCCAGGGAGGCAAGCTGACCGGGGCAAAACGCATTCAGCGGAGTTGATTATTGCTGCAGCTCGTTTCGCGCTGCTTAAGCTGTCCGGTTCGTGTATTATTGTCTTCTTTGTTGCTAGGTGCGTGTTTAGATATATCTTAGTGCGAAGAATAGTTACCGCAGATATATTAGGTACACATGTACCTTGATAACACGGGAAGCAGCGGCGTCAGCGATTGCACACTTTCTTTACAGCTAAGTATATTGTTTGCGTGACGTGGGTTGGTGAATCATCAGCTGCGTCTTCACGGAGCTCGAATTAGGCTCACCATAGAAGTTGCGGGGAGGACGAGGCGACGTAAAAAAAAATGTGCACGAGGTTGAGGACTTTTTTAAGCGTATTCATCTCTTTCAAATTATCTTTCTTTATTTTGTGCCGCGGAATATGGGACAGTTGGAACGACCATCCACAAGAGGAACCGAGCCGAACGTGCCCCCTACACAAAACTCATAGGTCCTTTGAAAAGGTCCGGTAGATCCCACCCTTAAAAAACTGCCATATGTGGCTAAATCAGGAATTGGGCATACGTGGCTTTATATGGCACGTTCCCGTACGTGGCCACATTTGCCTAAATCGTCATAGAAGGAAATGTGGCAATGAAAGACCAACTCGAGGAATGTCATGTAAGACTCGGATATGTATTGGGCAAATACGGCCACATACCGACAGCTGCCATATATAGCCAGATATGCGTATGTGACCAGATGTACATATCTGGCTATATATATGGCAGGTGCTTGTATGTGGCCGTATTTGCCCAATACGTATCTGAGTCTTACATGACATTCCTCGAGTCGGTCTTTCATTGCCACATATCCTATCACGATTTAGGCAAATGTGGCCACGTACGGGAACGTGCCATATATAGCCACATATGCCCATTTCCTGATGTAGCCATATATGGCAGTTTTGTAAGGGCACGCTTTGCGAGAATTCTTGTCATGCGAAGAAACGGCATGAAGGTTGTGTCTGTGCTGAACTTTTTTACATTCAGCCAATTGCTGTGAGCACGATCAACGTTTTATGCAAGCTGAGCAGCTGTATGCGTACCATGGGCTTACCACCACGTCCACGCCACTGTGGTGACTAAATGGTGAAGTAACAGTACCACCTATTGCAAAAACAATAGATGTTTAACTCATCGCTATGGGCAAGCGGGGCACTCAACGATACATTACAGAAAGTAGGTGCTGTTGCGCGTCAGAGCGGAGACTGGTGACTACGGCGCAACCCCCCTCCTATTTTACACACTTTCTCGTGAAGCGTTCCCTACATAAAGTTTATACCGACTTTAGAGGCAAAGCAGCGCCGCAGAGGGGAAAGTGCGTGCGCCCCACCCTATTGCAACGTCTCAATGTGGTTAGCACAATTATTACCGAAAGAGCTCAAAACAACATTAGGTCGTCTTCAGCAGATTCCTTCAAAAATGAATAAGCTTGTAGCGATTAAGTGTGGTGTGAATATTAAGTTTTAATATTTCTTGCTTATAACACAATGTATTTCATGGTGTACGCATCAGTTCAATAAAGCGTGCCTTCGCATCACTATTTGTGTTGTCGGGTGCGTAGTATTTTTCGGTTTCTACAGTTTGGGTGTTGGATGTTAGATATGTGCTCGCGCGGTGACATTGGTTGACACGATGGCACATTCGTTCGGTTATGGTATTACTGCAACGATCTTTCCTTCCCTTTGTGACCTCAGTGTGTTAAGCAACGGAGGAGTTAAAGCGGTTTCGACGCAGAAACCGCCTTGGCAGCAGGGCTGTTTGATCGTTCCTCAGCCGAAAGTGGACGCAAAGCAGCTCGGACTGGTAGGCTGTGCATCGATAGAGCTTCCAGCGCTTGAAAAAATGAATCATGCTTGAAGGGACTGTCTACCGTACGGAAATTTTTTCCGTTGTGGTGAAAACGATAACCTTGTCCTTTTGCAGTGACTGAAACGAGCACGCTTTCTGTACCCCATAAAACAAGAACGATATTTACAACTGGCCTCTGAAAGTGTTGAAGAAACAACCAGTGGCGCCATCGTCAATGATCAACATCAATCTCAAAGCGTAATGAAAAACTAAGAAACACCCACTCATGTTGAATTACTCTGTTAAATAGCAAAAATTTATTACTAACAATCGCATTTCACACGCGTCTCGTTGCGTTCATTCACGCTGAAGAGCAACGTTCATTTTTGAATTAATATTGCAAAAACCTGTAACCAGTGTCGCCGGCGTCCCTATACATACAGAAGGGGTGACCACAAAAAGAAAAATTAAGCTTTAAAAATTTCTGCTTCCTTCCCGGCGAAACCACTGCAAGCTTGTACACTTCGAACGATGCGTTACATATAGCGATAAAAAAAAGCAGAAAATCTACGAAGGACGGTACACAGTCCCGTTAACACGGGTGTTCATTGAGTATCGAGGAACCATCGATCGGGGGCTCAGGCACGGCGGTAATCGAGAGGGCTCCGCTGACCACGCCGGGTGCACTGCTTCTCGCAGTTAGGCGTGTAGTGCTGAGAGTGAGCTTCCTTACCCTACGGACGGCCGCCGTTCCTCTTTATGAGGTTCTATAGTCGAGCATGATGAGAAGTTTCCTTCAAAAGCCATGCGATCAGCCAACTCTGATCGAAGGCAGGAAAGTCCTCATGTATCGACGATCATTACAGTTTATTTTCTGGCAGCGGGCGCATGAATGGTGCGCCTCAACGCGCCATTTCAGAGGCTCTGCGTGTACATATTCTGTTGACAGATTATTACCGGTTACTATCGCCAAGGGTAGCTAAAGTTTCGATAGCTGGCAACAACAGCGCTGCAAGATGGTGGTGATTACGATGCCCTATGAGCGGATTCAGTATCGCTTTCCCGATCAACGTCTTTCCCGATCAACGCATGCCAGAACATGTCGAAGTTCAGCGACAATCCGGCGCCCTGGGGATTCATCGTCGGTGGAGATTCTTACGGAGGAGAGAAAGGCTCACACATACCGCATTTGCACCGCACACACGCATAATCGCCACGTGCGATCAGGAAGTCTGCACACGCTGGCTTGGTGGCCGGGTACAATGGCTGATCTCTTTCGGAGATTCTTTTAAGTGCAGTTGCGTCGTTTTAAATGTAACAATGTTTTGTTTGTTCGACAGAAACCAGAGCACAATATTTTATCGCGGGAGATCAAGCACCGCCTCAGCGTGGTTTGGGGGATGGACAAGTGGTTCCATTGATATGGTGACGCTCATGAATCGTATGGAGTCTGCAGAGTCAGTGGTGAGATTACGCAGCCTTAGACACTTGGAGGAGAACTATAGTCAGGCCCCTTGTAGCGCGACATCCCTTTTTTCCGAAGGGAACCGAAGCATTTCACAAATAGTTTCACTCCAAAGAAGGTTCGGCACTTTGGACAAAATACATGAAACAATATTATGAATGTGAAATTTCCCTCACCTCGTTATTTTGGCGACGTATTCAAGCATGCAAAATACACAATGAACAAAATTTAGGTTACGCAGGCAACAGGAAGAGCATACGTAGCGCAATAAAGAAAAATGAAATCCAATACCCATGGATACATCTGTGCTGACCGAAGTGTTCGCTGTAGCTCTATATAAAGCTGAACCTGTCTTCAGATTCATGCTGTGTTACATAATATGAAAAAGCAATCGCCAAGACACCATAAATGTGACAATGCTTCACGTGACCGTTGTCACGTGAAGTATTGTCAGATAATGCATGGTAGCCTACCATTGTCTATGAAAAGGAAAGTATATAACAGCTGCATCCTACCGGTACTCATCTACGGGGCAGAAACTTGGAGGCTAACTAAGAGGGTTCAGCTTAAATTGAGGACGACGCAGCGAGCTATAGTACGGAAATCGGTAGGTCTAACCTTAAGGGACACGAAGAGAGCGGAGTGGGTTAGGGAACAAACGCGTGTTAGCGACATATTAACAGAAATTAAGAAGAAATGGGCGTGGGCGGGCCATATAATCGGAAGACAACACAACCATTGGTCATTAAGAGTAACAGAAAGTTACCCTTAATGCCACGCCCCTTACATTAAGGGGCCGGCAGAAAGTTAGATGGGCAGATAAGATAAGTAAGTTTGAGGGGATAAATTGGGCTGAGTTAGCACCGGGCAGAGATAATTAGACATCTATGGGAGAGGCCTTTGGTTTGCAGTGGGCCTAGACAGGCTGATTGTGATGATGGTGACACTTAGTTCTTCTTTAGTATAACTACCTTATAAGCGAAGTAGTTTGTCCATTTGATTCTGTTACGTAAGCTATGAAAATCTGCCTATCAATTTTGAGGTCTGTTTCTTATTGCAGGCAAGGGGGAAGGATACTGACCTTAGTCTGAAGCTGAAGGAGCACGTCGGCGTACGAACGTCTTTCCAAGTAAGGAGTTCTATGCATTCTATTATTTCACGAGCACCGCGTCAAATAAAGCAAAATTTTCGCTGACCACTTAGAGCGGAGAGCGATAGCAACCTGAGCATCATAATAATTTCGCCGCATACATAACCGCATGTATTGCTTGTCCTCTTTAGTAACTATTTGTTACTGCCATGTGAGATAGATAGATAGATAGATAGATAGATAGATAGATAGATAGATAGATAGATAGATAGATAGATAGATAGATAGATAGATAGATAGATAGATAGATAGATAGATAGGTATCGCACCACTGTATCTGCTTTGCAAAGAAATGTGTCGCCTTTAAATTTGTCGCACGTGATCCGCACATAAAGAGCGACGCTTTCGTCATATGAGTTGCTTAACCTACCACCATCGCTGTGCTGCAGTTTACTTCATTTAGGCACCTTGAACTAGCGACATTAAATTGCTGGCTCAACCTTGCGGAATTTATGCTACCGCTTTCTTACTTTGAGATGTGGTAAAATCAAGCCCTCCTGCAACAGTCCAGCGCCTCTACGCGGATTTTTGACCAGCCGCACCGTCAGTGAGGTATCTGCTTGCTCCTAGAAATAAGAAACACGAGTGTAAATAGCCGATAGAGGGCACTCTGTTCTTTCTACTTCGCTTTGTTTAAGTGTCTACAAATAGGCGCGTCGTCTACGGTAATACATAAGAAATTCCGATGTTATGAACTTAGAGTATTACAATAAAGGCGAACGAGTAAGTCAGTGAGTAAGCAGCATCATTTACTGCAGCAATAATGGCTGCATGACTGAAGAGTTGAGCTATTGCAGAAAAAAAAAGCAATTTCGGAGCCACCATGAGTTTACGTGCACATTGCTGTCATTACTGTCGTTATCTTTGCGATGTATAGTTCATTCGAGCAAATTAATTTCATTGCATTTCATTTTATTACCGTAAAGGCCCCCTTTTAGGGGATATTACGTAATGGATGACGTTAGATGAAGAACAGCAAAAAATAGCTAACATTAAAGGTAATGAATTATGCATTGTTGGCTTTCCTACATAAGGTTTTTTAAGAAGCACTGGCACATAACCTCGACAAACTGCGAATCAAACTAATGTGGGATGGTCTGTAGGTATTTGGTTAGGCAATATCAATTAAAAGGTCTCATTAGACTGCACCCTAAACAAATTGTCTATGAATAGCAGTCACTCGTGCCTTTCATACGAGAGGAGATGCGCCACTGGAGGATGACCAGGGACGATTATACGCAGTTTGTGGGTATGTTAATGAGGGTATGTTATTCGACAGATTGGCTTTTTGTTTTTGTGGCGACTTGCGTCAGTTACACCAGTACTGGCTTGATGCATGGTACGTTCCGATCAATTCACTACGAGAAGCTGCTCTAAAATGTTCCGCTGCCTCGTAGATTTCGTTTTTTTTCCAAGTGCCCCAGGCGTTGCGTGACACCATACAAGAATGACAGGAACTACCAGATTTGCGGTTGTTTTATTTGATAAAAAGAGTGGGACGTCGATGACAATGTTTACTGGCGTGCTTAAATCACGAATCTCAGAAGGGTGCTTGAGAGTAACCTTTGCAGCCCATTGCTCCAAATTGCTAGATAACAAAATACAAAAGGTGCTCAACACAGACTATTTTAGTGCATGCACCCTTTCGACATATGCACCTCCCGGTGGAGTCTATTTCATGTTGCCGCCCTATGCATGGCCATGATTCTCAGCCCTCACCTCGTAAATAGGGACGATTTGTGGGATTTTACGTCCCAAAACCACGTTATGATGATGAGAGACGCCATAATGGAGGGCTCCGGAAATTTCGCCCACCCGGGGCTCTTTAAAGGGGTTCAACTCCGGCAATTTTTCATTGTCCTCGGAACTCAATGAAATCCTCAATACATGGTCTCCGGGGTACTGTAATAATTTATGCAAAGCCCGCCAACTGCCTGCCATTTCCTTTTCCTGAAAGCGAATTTAACAAAATTAGCGGATTTTAATTTGGGCCACCCTGTTTTTTATGTCATTACCTTTAACGCTGCCTACCCTAGCATGCTGGTGGTCAAGAGAAACGGTGACCCTCAGCGCTCAAGCCGCCGCTGTCCAATTCAGAAAAGCTCAGATAACGCACATATCGTCGGGTGACACCGCCGCTTTCATTTTGAGAGCGCCCCGCCACGGTGGTCTAGTGACTATGGTACTCGGCTACAGATCCGAGGGTTACGGGATCGAATCCCAGCTGCGGCGGCTGCATTTCGATGGAGGCGAAATGTTGAGGCCCGTGTGCTGTGCGATGTCAGTGCACGTTAAAGAACCCCATGTGGTCGAAATTTCCGGAGCCCTCCACTACGGCGTCTCTCATAATCAGAACTGGTTTTGGGACGTTAAACCCCAAAACAACAACAATCATTTTGAGAGCGCCAGCTTTAGATTTCTGATGGCGGGAAGGCTCTGACTTCTCGGTCTCGGTTTAAACAGCTTCGGTTTAAATACATCGTCCATTTGGTAATTTATAATGGCTGGTGAGTTTCAGCGCAAACTGCTACAGATGTATCAGCGCAATTTGTAAACACCGACATCAAAATATGGCGGAAAAATTGCCGGAGTTCTTTAACGCGCACTAAGACTGCACAGCACACAGGCCTCAGCATTTTGGCCTCATCTAAATGCAACAGCCGCGGCCGGGATACCTCGAACATAGTAACACGTATTTTGACATCGTGGTATCTCACAACTCCTGCGTGTCACGCTTAGACTATCACTTGTAAGGCTTAATTTTATTTCTGTACGTATAGAGTCTAGGTTTATGCCATTTTCATAATATTCTTCTGTCACCACCAGACATATATCCAGCGTTGTTGCCACTGAGTAAGGTGGTCCGCTATTATACCACGAGGCAAACAATGAAACTGCTAATGCATCACTGGTGCCTTGACCTCTCAATAGCACTGCGTGTGTGTTACTTGCCGCAGCAGTCCAGTTTCAGCTTTCGTGTAAGGTAAAATTTTTGCTTCGCACTTTGTACGCGTAGCGGATGAAACCGAGTTACGTCATAAGTGCGGCTTATAAAGCATTGTATTTTCTTCGAATCATGTGTACTGTCGATTTCAGCGCCAGTGTCTATTCTTTCCCTGTCTCCATGGCTTTGTGCGCGCCGTAATACTGAACAACAAAGTTTGTATTACCACCTTTCAGTCCAGCTATCCTACCTGTATATCTTGGCTTGCTACCATGAGTGCGAGCTTTACGCTCCCCAACAATTATCAACATTCTAATTTATACAACGTCACAGTAAGTAGCAATGATCTGCTCAACGTAGCACTTCTTATTTGCAGGCCTATCATAATCACTTCTCAAAATGTGCAGCGATCTCCCCACACTGGCGTATTGAGGAAATGAAAGGGCGGTGTTCAAGAGGTTTTTTTCGGGCATATGCAGAAGTAAGTTCGCTTAAATAATGTTCCATAAAAAGCGCTCTGAAGTTTTAATGCTTCAGTGTCCTGCCAAGTAATGATTAAGAAAACTATTGCTAGAATGTCGTTCAGTCTTATCATTGCTTTTCAGTGATATATATGTGAAACTATATCTGAAACATTCACCTATTTATTTACCTATTTATTTATTTAAGGATCTCTCAATGCCGAATGGCGTTAAAGGCAGCACAGCCTGATACATACACATTATAAAATGTCTGAAAGGCAGGTTTAAAAGAGGAATTGATTCATGTGTGGGCTTTAACGTCCCAAAACTAGCTGTGATTATGAGAGATATCGTAGCAGAGGGGTCCGGAAATTTTGACCACCTGGGGTTCTTTCAACGTGCACTGACATCGCACAGCACACGGGCCTCAACATTTCGCGTCCATTGAAATGCAGCCGCCGCTACCGGGATTTTTAAAGGAGGAATGGTCTTCGCTACGAAGAAAGGGAAGTAATTCTGTTTAGATGCTCTCTTTTGCGGGAATTATTTGAAGGATGTCAGGTTTGACAGCAGTCATCTTAGTGCAGTTGAATGACATTTTCCTGTAATGAGTAACTGAATGAATTCCACTTGTAGGCTGATAAATTAGGATGAAATAAAGTAATTAAATACAATAATTTCAAGGAAATTATCACTTCCCCGATTAAATTTACTATAACAGGGCACGTACGTCTTATCTTGTGGTATTGAAATATTTACCAAACAAGGAGTGAAAAATAACACCAACAAGTTCATCTGAGTGGCAGACCAACACCAATTCAGAACAAGTGAATGTGATGTAGCATACATACCTGAACGCTGTAACAATGTTGCCCAAAGGCAACGACCTTCCGATGAAGAGTGATCTAAACCGCATCAACGCTTTGACAGTCTGGGTCAGCGCAGTAACGTCATGCAGGGGTCTCAAGCGCGTCGCGAACTTGCACCATCAGAGAGGTCTTCGTTCAAATGAAACTCCAAGAACTTGTGTGGAATCACACTCCGCTACCCAACTGCTCTTTAGCCAGGCAAGGTCACGCAAGCCTCGCAACAGGTTTAGAGGGAAGCGCTACTAACACAAGGACAAGTTGTTACCGCGATTGCTTCGGTGCTGATTTCAATGTATATGTGCAATAAATAATTGTAAATTAGACAGTGCAAGGATATTAACTCTCCTTAACTTGCAATGTACCTTGAAAATAATTTCATCACCATCACTTTCGAAAGTAATAACGATGTAAGATACTTTACGGAAGATTTAATTTGCAATGCAATTTAAACGACTCATGAAAGCCTGGAAAATTACTTAGTAATATAACTTAACTACGTTTCTAACTAATTTTTCCACCTTCGAAGAATATCGCTTAAAAGCTATGCTATCAAATCAATGATCAGCGTCACCTGCCCAATGCCAATGTGCGTTGCATCCATAGATGCAACGCCCGTCTTTGGAACACAAAATACAAGCAAAACAATTCGTTCAGTCATGGTGTCTGTCTGGCTTAACAAATGTGATTTGGGGGTGCCTATAGTAAAAAAAGAGCAACTTTGCAGATGACAGTCGAAGCCCAGTGCGCTGCGTCAGCGGGCGCATAGCCTTGACCTGTTTGCAGGCTGGCTCCACCATGGAGCGCTGACGCGCAAAACGGTCGCCTCTCGCGCTCTCCATTTGAAGAACTGGGCTGCTGTACATGGTAAAGACGGATTATTAGTTGGAGAACTTAGTCGACACCTCACCAAGGTTAGGTAACGCGCGAATTTTTCGTTGGATTTGTTGCGTTCCTCAGCGAACATATCCTCACTTACAAGCGCAACATCCTCAGATGACGCAAGCATAAGTGCAACAATGTTTTGAAAAAGCTTGCTTTGTATACACATAAAACAATTAAAAATGCTCCAGAATTGCTGCTTACGTATAGAAACAAAATACATCACACTTCCCTACTCCAGGACACCAAATTTAGTGTGTTACATACTATATAGAAATATAGATACAGGTGGCAAGCAGAGACCCACAGTTCTAGGATTTTCATTTCGTTATCATCTTGCAAACAGTACGATTTCCATATTGTTTATTTTCAACTTGCCCATCAATCACTGCACAGCAAACACTGTCATGTGTGAAGTCACACTCATCAAGCGACATAAGCTTCGTTTGTAGTGCCGTGCATTGAGAAATGTTTAGGAGGTAGAAGAAAACACGGTAAATACTGTCATCATGTATAGTCAATGTTACAGGCAGATGAAATCTGTTGATTTGTGTAAAATCTCAATATTTTGGAAGAAAAATGCCAGGAATATAAATTTTGATAAAAATATTACTATCGCTTGAAATTTCATTATTGCAAGATTTTATATAAGAGGCTAACACTGCATCGACTCATTGTTAAAGAATATTTGACTTGTTCCATTTCTAGCCATACTGTAAAGCCCTTAAAAATCCTGATGCTGAATACAGGTATGTGGTGCCTACTATATCGTTGAAATTTGAAATGCACGGCCATTCTTGGCAACTGACAGCCAGCGTTATCTATCTATCTATCTATCTATCTATCTATCTATCTATCTATCTATCTATCTATCTATCTATCTATCTATCTATCTATCTATCTATCACCGTCACTTCCTTCTTTTCCTGAGACTTCAGAATGCCTGAACTACCGCGAATGGCATGATATTGCATAGTGTTCAAGGACGTGCTCGGTATTCACGGGGAGGTAGTGACTTGTTGGCCAACATTCGCGAGGTGTTGTGCCATGGCGCGTTGTACTGGTCAGCGTATCACCAACACGTTGTGACAACTCACAAGCGTGCTCACGAGTGCTCGCTAGTGTTGGCTGGCTCTTATGTTGTCTAATCGTAGATGGATATCTGCTATTAGTAGCTAGTGTATGCTAATTTTGGCTGGATGGGGGAGGCTTATTGGTGGCCCGTTGCAAGCAATGCAGCCTTAACTAGCTATCTTATGGTGCATTATTCGCTATCAATGGCTACCTTTGCTAGTCTTCAGCAGTGCTCTCTTGCATCGATATGTACAGGCGTATTGCTGGCTATAACTAGATAACGTTAACTAACTGGTGGTGTGTGTCCGCGACTGCCAGCGAGTTTCGCCTGGCTAGTGCAAAGGAGCCAATCCTCTTTAAGTCTCGGCGAGCATGGACTATAGCTCTCTAGAGCCAGATATGTTTGCTAAGAGTTAAGAAATGCTAGATGTAGCCATTGATTTTAGCATTTCATAGTGATCCAGTACTATGCAATGTTAGCACACGGGGCGCTCTCTACATGTCTATGGTTCGATAATGCTTTCTACCAACGGCTAATTTCTTTGCTTAGATATCGGCCTCTACTTCGGCACTGCCCTAGATCTCCCAATGCCGACATATTAAACAGTAAAAAAAGTTTGCTATTACTGTGCAACTTGTATTCCCTGTTTCTTGACTTCATTAAATCGAGCCAAGAACAAACGTGCTCTCTTTGTACTCTTTCTATTATACCTTCATATTTTATTTGCCGTCCTTCTTGCAGCGTAAACTTCGTCCTCAAGACGTTTGCTAAGTTCGCGGAGGCGTTTCAATGCAAGAGCGGCGAAAAAATGAAAGGAGATGACAACTGTCACATTGTTCCCAAGATATCCGCAGATGAAAACTTAGGAACACCGGCTGAAGGTTCTTAGTGGTTTAGTCATGAGCGAAGAGGGTGGGGGGTTTAAGACTATGAAAGACCAAAATAAAGTGCCTTGAGAAATTTTCTCTAGCATCACCTTGATTGCCTTACATAAGCATATTTATCATGTTTTGCTTGCCAAAATTGAGTAGTTGTAGAAGAAAGACGCATACACAAGCGCAAAGTTTTCGAACACCTGCAGTTCATTAGGACACAGCCATTGACAAATACGCGAGCGTTTTGGCATTGAACGTGAGTCTCGATACGGTAGAAAACCTCAGGACTCATGCGCATTACTCGACTCTCAGAAGCAGAGCCGATAACTCACACAGCAACGAAGATGCATATCACCTAATTATTCACTCGATTTCTAGCAGCAGAGATTCCGTCAGTCATGTCCACAGTAATCAAACCCCCGGAATTTGTTTTCTTGTACGCACCTTAAGCACCGGCTCCAAATTCGGGATCCAGGCACTTCCTCTCGGAAACAATCGAACATTTTCTGCAACGTTTCTAGGTGTATTCGCATTGAGATTTTAACTCTTATGACCTCGTCCTCCTTCCGAGAGATACAAATATTCCTTCTCAGGTATTCCTGGCCTGAAGTGATGCCGATTCTCGAAATATCCGCCGAAACATTCGCCGAGTTATGGCTCCAAGCGTGAGCCATATACATTAACTCTAGCAATGAGCAGCTGTTGTATCCCTAGACCACTTCAACGGAACTACCAAACGCAATAAAGAGGGCTAGATAATTAGTCGTTTGGAACTTCAGCTTTTTATGTGCGCTGCCGGGGCATGCAGTTGAGTGCCCATCGTTAAAGTGATGAGTTTCTTTTATTTTTCATCTGTAGCATGCAATATGTGACGTGATGATGAGCAATGTTAACTTTTTTCTGCGTGGTACATCTTACAAATCGCGCAAAATTATATGCAGAACTTGCAAGGGAACTATCGCTCCGAAAAAAAAAATGAAGTTAACGTAACAGTATATTTCGATATTCAAATAAACACACACAAAGCCATAAGATTATATTTTGTCTGGGGAATCACAGAGGACGCGTGCGCATTCGGTATGCAGCAGTACACCATCAACGAAACAAATCGATAAAGATGTGCCGTGATCGGCGGCTACGGTGTACGCGCTGTCTAAAGTTTATTCAAATCTCGGTGCACCTGTGTCAGCACGAACAAGAGGCACGTACGGATCCTGACGTACGTCTAAGTTTCTAAACTGCACCCGTGTGCTGTGGTGCCGGCGCGCTAGGGCATTGCGAGGACAGGCTTTCTCGGCGATTTTTTGGCTGTCCTAGTTTCTAGAAGTTTTCTTCAAAGCCTGGTTATGTAAGCTGTCCCTCCTTTCCCTCTGTCTTCTTCCATTCCCCTTCCCCTGTGAGTGTTTTTGTCCAGGTGTCCTCTGGAAAATTCGCGTGATGCTGAAATTTTATTGAGTACGCTGTTGTCGTGAAAATGCGGCTGCTGACAGTAAGCGACGGTCCAGGAATGTGCGCAAAAAAAAAGTTTACAAGCTCATCGCGTGAGAGAATTAACTACTTAGCAGCCGATGAAACGGCTGCTAAGTACTTAAAGGAAGTGCACAACATGCATCAAGAGCATGTCTAAGTGCTCCCAAAAAATGCGCTTCCGTACAGTATGATATTTTGTGGCTGGGAAAGCCATACTTACTGCAGGCGTTCCAGCTTTCAAAGTCTACACCATCTTCAGCACAGACGGCAACGCGACTCGGACAGTATAATCTTCCCTAGGTAAATAAGGGGCGGAACTACAAAGCACTATCCCTCACCGGGCAGACAACGTGCGTCATGCAGTGCCTTGCACGAACGCATGGTTTAGCTACAGAACGTTATATGTTCTGGTGCGGCCTAGCAAAAAAAAAAAAACATGAGCGGAAAGCACGAATAACCAACGCCACGTGGGCCCGCCCAGACACTGAAGCTATGAAATGATCCGCCCTCACTAATAAACTGCTTGTCGAAGCTGCGATGTAGAACGTCAATGAGAGCTTGCATCGGCAACGTAGCCATAACCAGCGAAGCCAAGGTGAATGAAAGGAGACACAAATCAACTCGTTCTGCAAGTGCCCATTAGGGCCAATTAAACTGTGAGGATAATGTGAATCCGATAGTTCTTCGCCCGTCGGTGGCGCTTAATGGCAGAAACGGTTGAACTTCACAGGATTTACCGACATCGATAATCATAGATCTGCTTTCAGTGTATTACGCATGGACTGAATCGCATACTAGTACTTTCGCCAAAAAGTGCGTTCGTTGATCAATGATTTGTTTTGTTTTAACGCGAGTTTTGCAATAACACTTTAACCTCTGGCTCTTGTGCCGACCGCTCTCAACTAATACTCCGTCTAGTGAAATAAAGGATGTTGCTGCCATTAGTAAAGGCCGTTTTGCATATTAGCTTATGCGAAGGTACCAAAATAATGAACGTCTCTCTCGAATGTGTCACGAACAGGAAAGTGTATGCTACCAAAGTGTTTCTAGCTCGCGTTCATTAAGAGATCACAAAAGCATAACAATAGCACAGCCAGAAATACTTCGGGATACCGCAAGTGAAAATAGCGTAACAGAGAGAGTCTGCATCCAAACAACCTATTAATGACCTCATGAGAGAGGAGAAGAACGTTACATCATCGTCAAAAAATTTCGGGAGGTGTTCTGACCCAGAACCACCACAACCCTCTCTCACCATCTAAGTGCTTGAAGCTTAAATTACCCACAACCTATTGTGACCAGAATTTTTACTTGATGACAAACTTTACCTGTGAGGTTACTCTGAATCATGCAAAAAGGATGCGGAAAATGCCGTAAGACATTTTTAATCAGAATTTTTTGCCTATGGAGTCTCATACGCGACTCGTGTTGCAAACAGGGGCGGAAAGTGTTCGGGTCTGTTGGCACCAGGTTCTGCCGTGACACAGCGCATGCGCCCAACACCGGGGAGACACCTCGCGGGTGCGTTTCGGTTAAAGGTCGGTTTCTGGTGGCATCCAAGGCAGTGCCGCTTCTTAGCGTGGAGTCTCTTTGCCTCGTAAAAGGCAAATAATCAGTATGGATGCGTTATTAACGACCAACTGTAATTTTAAGCCCCAGTTATATTCATATGAAGGGCAGCGGGTCAGTAGAGCTGTGATCGTAAGTTTGGAGACAACGCGAACCCATGACAAAACGCGCATTCGCGCGACGTTCAACGGCTATGTGCCTGCTGTCGAGAGTGCAGCCCTGTGCATGCGCGCGATAAAATTAGCGTCTATTCCTTTGTATTACATTCACCACTACCCGATATGCCGCCGTCCGATTACCGGAATTTATGACCGTTGCCATCAGCACAGCTGGTGGCGAAGTAGAAAGAAGTTAAACGTGCGACGGTGTGACCTCTCGCACTGGGCATTACTTGATTGCTGCTATTTCTTCATTCTGCTTAGTTTACAGCGCATACGATAGTTCTTTACGGCCCTGTTGGCTGTTCTGCGAGCTTTTTTCGGCACATTGCAGATCATACGTCGTGGTAAATCCTCGAGAATTAAGTCGAATCTTCGCTTTCTTTCACCGACTGGCGCACGTAGGAGCACGCTTGCAGAAGACTGAAAGGCTATATGCAAATTTCATTCTATACATTTTACAGTGAAAGGCTCTTCAAACAGCATATTGTTGGCTAATAGGGAGACACAGAACAGTGAATATGCCACAGCACAGAAGAACGAGCGATTAGCAATGGCCAGCGCTTTACTGGTCGTGACATATCGCCAACACTAGCCGTCTATTGCGGACACGTTTTAGTTTTCTGTAAATAGGATGCCGAGATCGTACCAAGCATTCACAGGCTTCCACGCTACTGCTTCGTGATAAGCACTGCTGGTGCTGGAAGCCATAACTTCCGGAGAACCGTTTGCCCGCGAGCGCGCAGCGACCGAGCTAGCAGGCCACCGAGATAGAATGGACACGCACGCGCACTGCGAGACTCGCGACAGCAAGCAGCGCCGTTCGACGGCGTGCATATGCACATTGCCGCAGCCTCGCGTGGTCGCCGAACTCATGATCGCGCCTGAATCGCACTTGTCAGCAATAGCTAAAAGGAAAGCTGTGGATTGCACCGCTGCTGCGTACAGATAGCCGCTGGGTTTGAGGTGCGTCGGATACAAGCGCCAAAAACCCGCACGTGGGGTCGTTGCTCGCGGCTATTTGCGATCAGCCTGTATATTTTGCCTCGAGCGAATGTGAACAGAATCACAGCTCTTTCTTCTCTTCCTTTGGCGCGAGCTGCAACGGTCGCTGCTAATAATGGAACGGAAATAAAATGCGGTTTCCCTTATACATTCGCACCTGATTGTACCCGAAAAATCGACAAAAGAATTATTGCCGTTGGTTAAGTTGAATTACGTATAGCTGCAACAGCTAGCGCAGTCCGACAAGCGCACATCCAAGCTTATCGCCAATGGCTACTGTTGCGCAAACGACAGCAAGCGCAAAGAAAACAATAAAGGAAGTGAGATATCTTTGACCATCTCCTCTAGCAGAATTTTCTGGCCGATATCGCAGTAAAGCGGCGAGTATACATGCGCCGTGCGGCCTTCTCCTGCTCGCATCGAACATGTCTTGTATCCAGCAGATGCTGATAGGCGGCGTTCGTGCAGCCGTCAACCACATGTTTCACTGCTCCACACAAGTTTGCTTCAGACTGTGCACCACTTTAAAGACTCCAGAACGCCATATCAAGTCTTTACCACTAGACAACGTCACGTTTTAGTTACCGCAATCTTCACGCTCAATTCAAAATATACAAATTCCCTTCAAATCCTGAAAGCGTGCTCAATTCCATAGCTATAATTCAGCGTCTTGCGAAAAGCACTAAGGTCACTTTACACGTTGTGGCCAGTTGTCGGTCCCTGAATGTGCGACAATATCAACAAGACTGCCCCACACAAGCATACTCGCTTCGTTGACAACTTGCAGCGTAGTTCTGCGAATACAAGTTGCCCTTTCTGAAATGGCCGCTAAACTACTGCCGCAAAAGTATATCCATTCAGAAGCACTTGATCGTCTCAAATTTGCATACAGAAGCATAAAAGAACAGGGTATTTTAGCAGTGGAGGACTAGCGTACACTCAGCATGAAATGCCATTCCCTCGTCGTCAGCATATGGTTTAATCTGAAATACTTGTGTCGGGCACCTTGAACCTTCCGTCACGTTAGTGTACGCACAGATCTACCAGCGTAGCTACCTTCGACTCGTGTAGCCCCGTGCAATCCACTACAGCACGGTGTTACCGTACCAAAAGTGGTACGGTACATTCCGGAGAGCAGTGCTGGCGTACCAAGAAGACGGTACACCACCGCTCCTAAAACACTAATAATTTGTCGACTGAAAACATAAGGAGCACTTACCTGGTGGATTACGAAGTTCTGGCAGTCAAAGTGCGTGGTGTCCCTGGCGTAACATTTCTTCGCAGCTTCACCGCAGCTTACTGTCCGTACGGTGAATTCAGGAGCGCATTTTAAAGTAGTGCGCAGTATCAGCGTTAGCCATGTCTTGTGTGCCGGAAAAAACCAGTGGTGCTAAACGACGGAAGAGAACCCCCTGCACACACGAACAGCATACGCTATGACCATGCCTGACGATTTCCCTTGGCCCGCAGAATTAAATTAACTTACTCTACTTAATTGGCGAAGTTTCACAGAGGCGACAGATGCGTCAAACAAAATTACACCGCGCTCAACAGGAAACGCCTCCAGCAAAAGCCACCAAAGGCCACGATCACGCAACCAGGAAAAGAATTTAGTGGTGATCACGTGGTCTACCAACTAGCATTCATTCTGACCAGCGTTATCAGTGCGAAGTCTGTGAAAGTAGGTTCACCCACTGACCGGTCTACTGAGCAGGTTGAACGAAGCACAAATACAAAAATGAAAAGAGGAGAGAGAAAGAAATGGCAACGCAAAATCGAGCTTACACACAATGGCAGCGAAAGAGGAGGCGATTTGCTCAGCAAAAAGGACGGGAAATCTGTTTTGGACATAAAGAACTCACTTAGAACTTTCTCACCGCAGTACATCCTTTCTCACCGCAGTACATCCGCCCTTTCCTTTGCGCTTACGTGGAATGAACTGACCCTGCTCCTTTATATTTCTGAAGGAATGTAGCCACTGTGAAGCGTGAAGTAATACACTTGTTATACATTAACTAAGATGTCGTACGGAACGCGCGCCAGTGATATAAATACGCAAGAGAATTAAGAGCGTAGACCTTGTGCGAACTGATATGGTCCTAGAACCTGGTGATATGTTCGCTTTTTTTAATTTACCTACATATGGGGTTTTTTACGGAAATTCTAGACGTCGGAGAAAAAAATCGTGGGGCCCTTTCGCGGGGCCTTAAGAGTTGAACGCGATAGCGATGCCTGGCCCCATTCTCATCACCCTCTCTTTCGCATGCCATGCTCTTCGCTTGCCTAGCCACGTAATTGTCAGGGCACGTCTTTGTACAAAGCGAGACTTATTGCACATTTTTCACTCGTGAAGTTGAGAATGTCCATTACTGCAACGTAAGGGACAAAGTACGAACTTGCGATGCGCCATCAAAACTCGCCCATGAAGAAGTCAGCATAGTTAGCCTGGCGTTTGTATACAGCAGATCTCGCAGGTGACGGTGCAGCCTCTGTCATGCTGAAACACCTTCAAGATGAGCTTGCCATCTAGGAGCAGAAGATGGACCCGTAGTTTCGTTCTCTTATTTCTTTATTTGCATCTAGCGCTCGTCCGGGGAAGCCGCTCGCTTTTTAAATGACACGAGCGAGACACATATTGCGGTTACACCCAAGGCCACGGCAGCTGCTGGCTACAGCACCGATGCCAACGAATCGGGAGATGCCAAAGCGATGGTTCATGAAAGTGGGCTATTTGCACGACAGCGCATCTACCTCCAATTCTCGCTCACGGACAACGCTTATTTTCCGAACGCAACCAATGTCAGCTGTGGTGGTGTAGTTCCAGGTTCCACCAAGGCATCGAGACCGGTATAATGGAATCGGGAGAATAGCATCACATGAGAGTCTCTGTGTAATTTGTAACACATCACAGTGCATAAGTATTCAACCGAAAATCCTGCCTCTAGAAAACGAAAAGAATCCACGACCTCCTGAGTTCGACCTCCCATTCTAACAGAAGACACGACAAATTGGGGCAAAGAATTTGCCAAATGCTCTCTGCAAACCATGGGAAGAAAACGGTCTTGAACATCTCGGAGATACATGACACAGTTCACAAGCTGTCACTGAAATAAATAGGACAAAACTAAGCCCCCTCGCTCACACGTTCGAACAGAGTTGTTGGGCTTGTCCTTTCCCATGTCGATCGCCATGTAAGTACAGCAAAAACACGGTGAAGTTTACATACACTCGACCGCGATCAATGCTGTAGCTTCAAGACATACCATAGTTTGGTAATAAAGAGCAGGTTGGAAACTGTGGAACGAGAAAAAATTGAGACAACTCTTCCGCTTTCGCCTATTCTCAGATTTCTTTTTCCTGCGCTTGTCATTAGGGATCAGTGTCACTATAATTAACCAAGGGTACACCGAAGTATATGATAGATGTTGGCGCCCACTTAACAATCAAGAAATAATTGAGAGTGAGTTGCGTAAAAAGCGCGCCTGTCGGTCCAGGAGTGAAAACTCTTTTTTAAATTGCATATTGGTGTCTTACCACTTAAGACATGGATGACTGAAAAGGGGTGATTCGTTCCCTGTGGTGTCCACTGCTTCCTCTCTCATAAACAGGTAACAAGGATGTTTTCCTGAAATGCTGGAAGGCGGTGTTCTTCTGGGATGTTTTCCAACGCACCTTAAGGATATATTTTGCTCTGGATGCACAGGGAAGAAGGTATCTGATCGAAAATGATCACGGTTTTTTCGCATCATCGCGTAATCGGTCGTCACGCCGCCATGTATGTCTGTGCTTGGAGGCCGCCGCGGAAGGAGAATGCGCCTTGTAGACGGCTACCAATGGGGAGCCCTTCAGGTTACTACTGCTTGCTCAGACACAGCCAGAGAAATTAGTAGAGTGTCATTGTGGGAAGCGATCAAAAAGGCGGTGTTAATATAAATTAGATATATAGCTGGAAACGCGAGCTCATAATGAAAGATGTGAAGCTTATACATAAATGAAAATCTAATCGCAAACTTAAGAAGAGGCGGTAAAGAATTACTTCAAATGTCGGACAAAGGTTGAGAGCATGTAGTGAGCTGTGTGTGACAACGGCACAAATGAAGTCAAACAAAACTGCTGGAGGGGAAGTAGAAAGCCCAAGGGAGCAGTTAAATTCCCGATGCAATCGAAAAGCGACGTGGATTATCACGGGAGCATAGATACACAACGGAAGCAAAGCATCCGCATGACGATGTTAAAAAAATAGGAGATGCACTTTGAACAAAACAGGACGTATTAAATTTTAGTGGAATCAAAGATGGAAAGTGAAAGGAATCAGGTGTCAGAAATCCACGAGAAGACGGCGCCTATGGCCATTTGGAGCCTCATGAATTTGCTAGGTAGCATGCCTGTCAGGACAAAACAACATACTGTAGGTGAAGGAGGGAACCATTAGAAAAGGTACGATATGAATTAAGTTACACCTGAACAATAACAGCCGGACCTCTTAAAAGGCAAGACGTGGCGTGGAGAATGAGTAAAAGTATACTACAGAACGATCCGGAAGAGCAAGTTCCTGAGAAATTCAAAGTGAATGAGGCGAGTGAAGAAAATTAAAACCGCCCTGCAGCGAGGTTAGGGGGAGTTCACGATAGTGCGGTAAACTAGGACGGAGCAGTAAACAGTTACAGTGACACAATTGCAAATGTAAGCATGAGAATGGGAGTCATCGGGTGATGTTCTAAGCAAATAGGCCGTGTTCGATCGAGGCAGCGCAGAACCCAAATCCTGCTACAGGTCCAGTTAATGCATGCATTTTGATAATGCTGACATGATGGCAGCACCTACATTGTATTTACGTTTCACCTTCCTATACTTTTTCTTTTATTGTTCTTTGTCACTTGCGCAGATCAATTTGTGGCTTATTCCTTATCCTCCCATTGCGCTTTCGATTTTTTGATAAATTTTAATGAGATGCGTTACTTGTGACGTCACCATACGCCTTCTCTTTTTGTCCAATGTTGGCGCACTATTCTTTGTGATCAAAAACCCTGCTATCGGTTTTTACATTCTTGCTCACACCTATATCGGTGACAGAAAG
Source organism: Hyalomma asiaticum (assembly GCA_013339685.2). Taxonomy (NCBI): domain Eukaryota; kingdom Metazoa; phylum Arthropoda; class Arachnida; order Ixodida; family Ixodidae; genus Hyalomma; species Hyalomma asiaticum. The sequence goes on from CM023488.1 coordinate 66,426,653, forward strand.
TGGGGCACACGCAAGCTCGACTGGTTGCCGCAACTGCACCGGCCATAGTTTTTCTAGGTATGGCGGATGCTGTCTCCCACCTGCCCTTTTTTTCAGAGCATCTGGCAACAGCTCACGTATTTCGGTCAGTGGACTGGTTTGTTTGAAAACCAGACCATGGTCAACAATCTACTCCGTTTATTAATGATCTAGGTACGCGAGTGGCTTTGCCTAACCATGGTCTTAGGTTTCTTTGTCTCTCCTTGGTCTAGTGGCTAAGACACTCGGATGCTGATCCGAATGTCGCGGGATCGAATCCCGGCCGCGGCGCCTGCATTTTGATGGAGGCGAAATGTTGAGGCCCGTGTAATGTGCGATGTCAGTGCATGTTAAGGAACCCTAGGTGGCTGAAATTTCCGCGGATCTCCACTACAGTGTCTCTCATAATCATATCGTGGCAAAAACCCCGAAATCAGAAATCAAATAACTCTTGTGCTGGCCTTGGCGAAAGGGAAAGAAAACAAAAATGCAATAAACAAATGCGCCTCCCCTGGGGACCCCAACACTAAGACTCTCTATTATGCGTGATCAATCTCAAGATTATGAATTCGCGGCGCCGTCAAAGAGTCCATCCCTTACACGTACCCTTCACTCTTATTGAAACTGGTGGATGAAGACGGCTGAATCGGACCCCGCACCCTATATGCATTTACATCGATCACGTAGACGTGGTCACCAGTTCTTGCCTGCCTACATATTTCTTCGTTCATGTAAATAAAGCAAAGAAGTTGGAGGACTCTTATGCTTCGCTTTAAAGAGCATCATACCAGGTACATGTCTGGCATTCATTATGCAAGAGTATATACATGTGCATTGTGCCCTTTGGCACGCTCCCGGCTCGATGCATGTGTTCGTGTTGCCGATGGCTTTGAGCCAACTAACGCCTCAGCACTAGCAATAGAGAGAGAGAGTCTTTATTTGAAAATGAAAAAAAGAGATTTTTGGCAGCGTGTGTATAACCGCTGGCATGCTACTCCGTTTAGCGACGGCGATGGGGATTGGAAGAGTCCGGAGAAGAGTCGAAAAAGGGAGAAAAAAGAATATAGAAATATGAATAGGACAGGTAATCCTGATGAGAATATTTACAGGCGAGATTGGCACTTGAGTATGGATTTGTATATAAGAAATGGTGGCAGTCTTTAAAATTTGTCATACGGGCCAATTTCTGGTGAGCCTTTATACAATAAATCGAAAAGCCGGCGATGTTTTGAAGTTCAGGGCAAGGGACCTATGTTTCGTAGCATTAATTGATTTTGGCATACCTCATGCATCTCTCTCTCAAAACATTGTCTCTCGTCGCGCTAAGCAGGGCATTCTAGTAATACGTTCTCTACTGTCTCTATCCTGCCACAGTTCTCACAATAGGGGTCAGGCTGCACCCTATGTCGCATACAAAATTGTTCGTGTGCGCCACTTTCAGTCGAAGACGATGGTACAAAGTCTCGGAGTGTCGAGCAAGTGCTCGTGGAAATCTAGATCTCCCTTCTGGATCAATATAGCGCAGAAATTTGTCTTGATGAGGTGGCATAATGCAGAGGCGATCCTTTTCCTGGCAGGCATATTCTTTGGCAGCGACCCTACAGATAACCTTGGAGTACATTCACAATGTATGCGCAGCCGCTACAAATATGTTCATGGATGGCTCAACTTACTCAACGTCGCTCATCGTCCAGAAATTGTGTGCCTCCTACAGGGCAACCGTTCTCGTTTGGACTCGAGCAACGGACATCATCAAAGACAGCTGAGTTATATGGAATTAAGGAGACGCTTGTGTATATACACCCAGGCAGCAGACGCTAAAAAGATGAGTTATATTCACGGATTAAAAAGCAGCCCTACAATGTCTGTGGAACCGTCATAAGCGATGCAACAACGAACCTGAAGCACTTGACATTGCATATGTGCATCACAAGGCTAAGATTACAGGGATATCTGATAGCTTTCCAACGGATACCTGGTCACGTCGATATTTCTGGAAACGAAACAGGAAACAGGTGATGAAGCTGCCCGAAAGGAACTACCGTACCGCAACTTTAGAAAAATATTTTTTACCAAAGCTGACGCCTCAAAAATCGCTTAAAAGAGCGAACGCTGAGGATTCCTAGGGTCCAGTTCGCATCGCTTTATCGTAACAGAATTCAAATAACAGTCGGCGCTACCATGTGTGTAGCTGTTAGGTAAGTAGTAGTTTGAGATTTCTCTGGTGGATTTTTAACTTCATAAATTAAATTTCGTTCACTAAGGCCCCTGTGACATGGAGGATGGAATGCGTGGCTGGGCGCTTCGGGAAACATGGAGGGAGCTCGAAATTATTATTACCGCCGTGGATGCTGGCGCCGTCGCCTACACTGCATTTCTTGCATCAGGAGCTCCTGAAAGGCAAATGCGTTAAAATGGAAAGATATATACGAGTCCAACGCGACTTCGTTATAACGTTGGTTGTGAGTAGCGCAATAGTTTTACTGGTCACAACATCAAAATCATGGAAATAGAAGCGCTTGTATATCTCTGAAAAATCTAATACCGAGCATCGTATATTTGTCACAGCTGGTCCCATAAAGATGCCTCTTCAGGTAGTACTTTGCGTGACTGTATAAGTAAATCTTAGCTACCTGTCACCGGGGGACATTATATGTTAATCTCTACTGCGTGTGCCTTGTGATATTTTCAATAGGTAGAAATGTCTTTATAATCATATACAGTGTTATAGATGTGTACACCAGAGCAAACATGAGAATATATGCGTGCATGCGTTAACGTAAAAAAAACAAGGCACTATCTTTGTGGCTTTACTCTTTATTGAAAACTGCAGCCTGCATCAAGGCAAGGTGTAACAAGCAAATATCGGTGCCCCTTGTGGAAACAGAAGACAGAAAGTAACATGGCCACTTCAATTTAGGTAAACCGGAACAACAGTCACTTGTCTTCAAGCAACCATGAAAGCGTCAACTTAGGACTCAACAACAAACACAAGGCAGTGTTTGCTAGAGCAGGTTTCTTTAAGAATGGTGACACAGTTTTCCGGCTACCTTGTGTGAACGTACAGTGTAGGCAGAAACATCAGCAAACATCCAATAACAATAAGGGTTTTAAAGAGGTCCATTATAATAAAACACACAGTACTTGGCTTAAACTGAGGAAAAAGGAAACCATACATAAGAAATGCGGTTGAAGCCATACACATATTCTTTCAAAGTGCACGTCCTAACAGAGGCATCAACTCTCACACTGTCGCATCATACAAGAGTTGCAGCTGCAAGCTCTTAATGAACGAGAAAAATAAAGCAGAGGGAAAGGCACTCTCTGTATTTACACTGCACTTTCCCTTTGCAATGTATGGTTTTTCGTAATACGTAAGATGTAGTACTTCAAGAATCTCATGCATATATTGCTGGGGAAAGAATTATGCATGCGCCACTGCAGATAATACCAAATCCAATATAAATAATGTTACCTAGTGTGCCTCTTGCGAATCTACATTAGCGTCCTACAATATAAGCGAGCCGTGAAAGTATTTCGCCCCTTCATTAAACTTGCTACTCATGAAGGAAAGAGCCACGAGGGCTTGGAGTAGCACGTTGTCAAATATTAAGCACACGATCGTGTAAAACATCTCATGTGTGTAGAGCTCCACATGGAGCCATATCATTACTCCTTGTCAACACATTCATTGAAGCCATTCATTTCCGTTCCTTTCAAATCTGCAACTGAGGTAATCAAGACACTAGAAAACGACATCAATATAGCAAGAAAACATCATCTCTAGTGAAAATGTACGCAGCTGTACGATGAAGACATGTATATAAACGCACAACCGAGACTGCATAAGGTAAGTATGCACTTGCTGATCAACTAGGCACTGTTGAACAAAGGACAAAGCAGCTGACATGCCAAGAACTGCTCTTCATAAACAGGTCGGGGAAGCCTGCACTTCTAGATGAAGACATGCAAACCTGAGGGAAAAACTAGCTAAGGACACTCGTCGTACGTCGTTTTACTATGTGTCGAGCGCGACATGTCTAGCACCACCTACAACATAACATGCCATTCCTATTGCATCGTGATTGCTATTGCGCTGTCACTCCAGCGCTCTTGCACAAAATGTGCCTCTTCTGAACAGCATGGCTGTCAAATCACATGGAAGACACAACCTTATTCTCGACAGACTAGATCGGCACAACGATTGGCATTTCTTGTTGAAGGTGAAAACTCGTAAAACGGTGCAGGTATACTGACCAGCACACAAGTGCTTCCAGCGTTTGCACATAAAACATGAGCAATGAGCTTCGACAGTGCAAACTTATACATTTCAGATATGCTTTGCACAGAGGTTCTTCAGTGCTGTCAACACTTACAGCATCGCCTTTTGATAGAGATATTCGCTTAGTCTTGAAAACAAACAAAACTCAGACACTGTATAACTATTTAACATGAGGTCCCTAACATGGCACGTTCGAAATAAATTCTGTATATTAAGTGTGCATAAAAATTTACTGCATATTTTTCACTTATAATGGACTTTTCAGTGTAAAAAATTGGAACGCATAGCGCAACATGGAAAGGAAAAGCCAAATCAAATTAGACTCATTTTAATCAAATTGTCACTTACATATAATTAACAAATTCCCCAAAATCATGTGTTGCAATTAAGCCCAAAGATCAGAAGTAGACAAACAATTGAAGATGATCTTCTAATACAAGATATGGACATCGTTATTTACAGAAACATGACACTATATAACTTTTCAAGATTTATAGATTTTCGCATGTAAGGAAATGTTTCTAACCCCTCTCTTAAAATCAAGCAACATAACCTGCAGCATTATTGTTTTTCAGCTGTCAAAGAACCTCATATTCCCAGTCCTTGCTCATATCTGCATTACTGAAGATCATTTTCACATGTTACATTGCCTACTGTAGATATTGAAGAATTACTATTTCCTGCGCCAGTGACCATGAATACAGGTAGTAATGACTTGAACATCTGCTCTGGGAGCCTTCCCAGCAAACGTGCTGGATGATGATGGATGGCGAAGTTTGAAGCTGGCACCGGTTACCCGGCGCCCATCAGTTCGTCTTCATACTGTTTCCGGAAGCAGTCACCGACAGGGAAGAAATCCCAGCAGCGTTTTTGATACAGCTCCCACACGTACGTTTCCTGTGAAGCAACGTAAAACATACAACACAACGACTAATTAGCTTTGCATCTGTGATCTCCTGCTGATAAAGCACTTCATTCTTCTTTCAACTGTCACACCTGACTAGTGCCTTTGATCGAGTGGAATGCAGATGCTGAAAAATGGCCAATGATATTGCGGTCAGAGGCACCACTAGTTCATTCGCTACAATGCTGCTGAATTGCAGCATCAGCCCTCTCCTCTACTTCTTACCACAATCCTCCTGTCATGCATTCATGAAACTGCCATAATGTTTCTATGAGCAATTTCTTCATGCAGGTCCGGCGCAGTTTACTCAAATAGCGCATTTGCTATCGGTCTGCGTGAGTCAGCTGTAATTTGAATAAGCGGAATAGTGATGCGCCGGAAAGAACGCATTACGACGTTGATTTTAGTTACAGAAACGTGATTGTTTGTCGTTGCGGCATTTAGGTTCTGTCCTTTTCAATGCGAAATTTCGCGGAGCGCATAGTAAGTGACTACTATATTTGATGCTTGGCGGACACGCTACCTACGCAAACACACCAGGCCCGTAGCCAGGAATTTGTTTCGGTGGGGTGGCACTTGCTGAATGCCTTGACTATCTGAGAAAAACACCTATTTTCCTTATTCGTTTTCAATAAAGATCGCAGTATGTACATTGACTTCTTAAACAGAGTGTTATTAATAGGCTTAAATTTATGTTATTAGCACTGCAGTATGTTGTTAACACTGCCCGCAACCAAAATTTCAGCAGGGACCCGGGCTCCTCGGGCCCCCCTGCAACGGCCTACGACACACACGCACACACACGCAAACAAACAAACAAACAAAATCCATTCACACATGGGGTGGTTCAGTTAACCAGTCTGAAAATGTAAAACATTAAGCACCAGATTTCCGCACAATTCTTACGCCATTATTGCTTATGCCCCACCGGCACGCAGTTTTTAAGAGTGCAGATGAAGGTGTGAGCAGTAAATAATTGTAACACAGGAGTTGCCTTTTGAACCAGGATTATGAGCGGAGACAGCAGTGGAAAAATGCGAATTCTGTATATGTACATGGTACTCATGCACGCTCCAACATTTAGATTTTTTTTAAATTAGTCACGTTTGGTTAATTTTAAGAAGAAAAATCGCTAATGACCGTAGTCACCGCAACCTGTAATGACCCGCAAGGCAATGACTATGCACAGCATATACACATCAGTTGTTAATAACCAACGCTCAACAGAAGGACAGAAGTACCTCACCTGGCCTGTATACTCTGTGTCCGGTTTATTGATGAGATGCATTAAGAAAAACCTGCATATACAAAAGAAGAAAGCTTCACATATTTTTCACCATCAAGGCAACTGTGAAGATCAAACATGAATGCCTTTAAACTAGATACAAACAATTTTTCGGCAAAGAGGCCCCATGTAAAAAATTGGGGGACCCTTATGCTTCGCCTTTAAGAGTTCAACGCGATAGCGAAATCCGGCCCCTCGTGTGCACTTCAACCACTTAGTGCATACTTATAATATGTGTTGTTACACACTCACACACACACACGCGTGCGCGCGCCATGTATCTATAGTAATGGTGGAGGTTTTCAATCTATTTAACAGCACTTTTATATCAACTTCATGAAAATATTGTACAGTGATGTAGTCACATGGTCCTGTATTATGAACTGCACGTAGGCGTGACACTTTCAATCCTAAATGGTCACATTCTGTCGTCCTTCGTGCGTTTACTATCTCGCAGCTGTTCGATTTGTTCTTCTGGAGACCTGTTCCGGCCAACCGCAACAAGCATCGCCTTATGGTCGGTGAAATGGCAACTGCACTACTTCACTTCTTTAATGGTGTCGTGAGAATGAAATGCTAAAAAAGTGGATGCAGAGCATCCGAGGAGACCGTACACTCCAAGCCGCAAAGGACGAAAACCGGAGTAACCGCTGCAGTTAGTCCTCGCGACCAGCGGTTAGTCTGGGGAGAGAGTAACTGAAAACGATGCGTGCCGTGCGCAAATCTCATGGTCGAAATGTTTCGTCCTTATTTCCAAAGGGACTAACTGAAGGATGAACGGTGGCACTTCGTCTCTCTACGCGTCGCTGTTAGTCCCTCTGGCATATGTTTCGGCATATGCAATTGTTTTTTCATCCACCGCCAGTGGCTAAGTGGTCGTGGCCTGCTGCAGCGAAGCACGAGGTCGTGGTTGCGATTGCCTGTCGAAACCGCTACATTCCATGTGGTGGTGGAGTTGCGGGGGCAGAGAGAGAACAACTTTAATAAAATAAAGGAACCCCAGTCCTGCCCCACGGAAATCGAACGTTTGTGCAATGTGTCCTCGAGCACATCAAGGGGGCCCTGGTGGTTAGAATTAATACGGAGACCTCCGCTACATTCAGAAGAACTGGACATTGCGAATTCGACACAGGACAATAGACAAAAAAAAAAGAACACTGAAGCAAACAGTCGAACGGTCGAATCCGTGCTATCCAATATTTAGTACTATGAAGTATGAACCAATTAGCGTCGAGCTATGAATTTCGTTGATATATGCTGCATCGTATATTGGTCGAGAGAGGAGGTGAATTTGTGCAACTAAGATAAAAACACAGATAAAGCCTGTCACGCTTATCAACTACTGAGGGCACGTAAAACTTTCATGTACCAGTCAAGGGAAGCTGGTAGAGGTAGAAACAACTTTATTTTGGAGGGAGCAGGGGCAATTTGCAAAAAGCACAAACAAGAACGCATCCGTAGGAGAGCGCTCACCCCTCCGGCTGAGGGGCGCAGACGGCGAGCCCCTTTGTGTACCGAAACTCACATCAAGTTAGTCACAGTAGGCAGTCGTGGTGCGTGCCTGCACGTGCAGTGCTGTAAAAGATGGTGCTTGTGTTTACTCTGTGTATTTCCGCGACCAAAAAGTAGTCCGTTGCTTGCGGGAGCGAAAAACAATAAATGCTTCGGTCGCAGCCTCACGTCATAATATAGTTCTGATCAGCTTAACAAAACACGCTCGTAATTGCAGGGGAAACTATCGAAACGCGCGAGTCTCTGTTTTGTGTAGCTCGTTTGTGTGTCGGAGCGATACACCTCTCCTTTTCTTTACGGACTACTTGCGTAGCCTTCCCAGCGTTGCAGTCAGTGGTGGCGACAGGACACTGTCAACATGCGGCAGAATTTTTGAGAAGTGCGCGCGCGCGGTCGTGGTGTGAATACGGTGGCCGAAGGGTGATGTTACTAAGATGGTGTTTTCTGCAAGCACACGGACACGCCGAACGAGCCCAACAGTGTTTTCAGCAGAGATCAGGGTATCGAGGAATCGACAGCCCGTTGATTTTTCTATGGATTATCGGCTCGCACGCCACGGATAAGACCACGTGTTAGTGTGATGGAGTGAAGTGGCCGTGCGGGGCAAAGTGTACTGTGTTTGAAGTGCGCGCCACCGATCCCATCAACATAGAAGACGACGAGGCAGTGCGTCATTGCGCGTGGTGGCGCGAAACTGCCCAACGAATGAGGAGGCGCCACGGGAGAAGAAAAGTACGGCCGAGGCTTTCCGAAGCAGAGCCAGGCAGACGCGGCTGGGACGTGGTGGTAGGAGGAAGCGTACCAGGGCGCGGGAGTGGCGGCCGAGTTCCTGTGACCAGGCCGCTGCAGGCTCCCACCTGGGCGTGTACCCGAGCGGTACAGCACCTGGCGTTGGCCAGGCTTTCCAGCATCTGGCGTTGGCCAGGCACTCCACCGGCTTCTCATCGCCTGGCGTTGGCCAGGCACTCCGCCGGCTTCTCATCGCCTGGCGTTGGCCAGGCATTCCACCGACTTCCCATCGCCTGGCGTTGGCCAGGCACAACTGCGTCTCCGGTTCGGCGTCCCAGCGTCGGCTGAGGAAAGCCGAGAGGTTGCTGACCCCGACTCGCCCGACGCTACCTTCCCAGCGAGCGACACCTCGATCCAAGTCCGCTCCGAGTGCGTTTGCTGTCTCCACCCCGCCATCTACTATCGTGCGCCCGCCTGAACGGTGACAGTCTTGTTTCTTGTATTGGTTCTTGCGCACCGCTAGTTATTCACCCTCCCATTCATAGTTTTGTTAATTTATCCTCTCCTTCTTATGCTCCGTCTTGTCCTTATCCTTTCTCCTTTTTTTTGCCCCGCCACGGTGGTCTAGTGGCTATGGTACTCGGCTGCAGATCCGAGGGTCGCGGGATCGAATCCCGGCTGCGGCGGCTGCATTTCGGTGGAGGCGAAATGTTGAGGCCCGTGTATTGTGCGATGTCAGTGCGCGTTAAAGAACCCCAGGTGGTCGAAATTTCCGGAGCCCTCCACTACGGCGTCTCTCATAATCAGAACTGGTTTTGGGACGTTAAACTCCACAAATCAATCATTTCTCCTTTTTTACCGTGTCTGTAAATACAGCGAGTGTTGTTTGTTTGTTTTGTTCTGCACAAACGGTCTCGTCTATCCTTTCTCGATCGATGACTGTCAAGCCATCGAGTTTTGAACACACGAACTCAAAACACACGAACCTACACGAGGGCACGCTAATTCGGTAGCCCCGTGACAGTTAGCAAGTACTCTTACGGCTCATCGGACTTCCTATCTCTCTAATCGCGCGTTAAGTATTGCTCATTCTCCTTGTATGTTTTGTTAATAGGATTTTCTTGCGTGGTTTTTTTTCTTTAACCCTCTGGCCCTTTCGATTTTCTTACCAAAGAGGCACACGTGGGAGACGTTTATTCTTTTCGTTGGAATCTTACCTTGATCTTATCGGTGTGTGTGTGTAGATCGTGCTGATGTAAAACATGCAGGACGTTGTAGCGCTCGTAGTCTTTTCTTTTCCTCCCATTGCATGCTTTCTCATGCCCCTAGTCTGCAGTGTTGTGGAAACCTATTGAGGTCATGTGCTTGTTATGCTCGTAGTCTGTGTGTGCCTACTGCAGACGCAAGTTTATGAATATGAATCCGCAGCAGATACACGCAGGCTACTTTTTTTTTACAATAGACCTTTTTCAAGCACCGCAGCGCCACCCATGGGCGCGCAAGTGCTTCTGGGAAATGTGTGTACATCCAGCCGCCCAGCAGAGCGAAGCCCAGCCTTTCCAAGCGCGTCTTTCGCTCCGTGTAAGTGAGTGACATGGGAGGGAGGCTAAACGCATTTTTTGCGTGTTTTCTTTTGTAAGCAGGCGCATAGCTGCACGGGACAATGAAAAAGGAGGGGACCAAGGGGGTCATTCGCGGGGGTCGGAATGGTCGTACGGGGTGTGCGCTGGCATGTCTCGTCAACGTAGTTTCCCGGTGTCTCGGCAGTGTACATGCGTTTGCGAGTGACCATGTGCTTTATCTCCACTCCGCGTGTGCGGAGAACACCGAGCGGTGTCTCGGCAGTGTACGTGCGTTTGCGAGTGACCATGTGCTTTATCACCACTCCGCGTGTGCGGAGAACACCGAGATGTGGACGCTGTATTCCTGTGTAGGTGTTTGTGTCGGCATACCAGTGTGCTCCTAAGCAGGCAACTGCAAAATAGCGATGTGTTTGCGACAACGAAGTAGACCAACGGGCAGTGTGTGCTAAACGAACGAAGTGTGCGCAGTGCGTGAATGAAGTCTGTTGCGGATATCTCGTTCCAGGTACTGTAATTCATTGTTTTCTAATTAAACAGGTATGGTTTTCCATTTACCGCGTGGGTTTTCCCGGCTCATTTTGGTACCCCTTCGTGCTTGGTGCGTGTACTTTTCTTCTGCCCCGCTGGGCTCTGTTCCCGCTACTCGCTACTGTCGCTTGGTTCCCTTTTCAATAAAACTTCACTTTAGTAAAACCACATTTTGTTGACAGTGGTCCTTGATGTATGCTAGCTCCGCCGACGTGCCATGTCCAGCTGTGTCGGTCCAGCTGTGTCGGCGCACATGCGATCGCGTACGCTTTCCTTCGATGCTCTGTAATCTTAACTGCTGCACGAAGAAGAGAAGATTTGCGAGCGCCTAGAGGTTCACACGGACTGCTGTGTGTGTGAACATGTGTGTGATCTCGTTTTTCTGAAATGCCACTTTGTAGTTGTCTTCGTTTGGAAGCACATGGCAAATTAGGCCATCATCAGTAAAGCAACTCAAGTATTCATTTGTGATTGTATTACAAAAGACATTTGAATTATAAAACATGTCAATACAATAACAAACGTGTTCCCCACACCTTGCTGTAGAAGTAAGGCGGCAGACCATTTGTGTTTATTTGATAAATGATGTTCAAGCCCTTCCTTTTTTGTTGTCATTTTCACCAATTGCTGCATGCAGCCAGAGGTCTAGGCCGATGGAGACGAAAAGCCATGTGATATTAAAGGATGAATTATTTCCCTCAGTGGAGGAACAATTCATCCCTGAAAACCAGGTTTTGCCAGTTTAAACTGTTCGACCAACAGGATGAACAGTTGCTCTGTGGGAAAGGGGGAGCATCTGCAGGGATGAACATTTAGTCTGGTGGGAGCATGTGAAATGAGGAAGTTTTACTCCTATGTGATGAACATTTAGTCTAGTCGGAGCATGTGTGAAGAGGAACAGTTAGTCCTAGGGGATGAACTCAGTCTGGGGGGAGCATCTGCTTGGATGAACATTTAGTCTTTTGAGGGAGGAAGTGTGAGGAGTAACCGTTAGTCTCCTGAGGAGTAACTGCTAAGGGATGAACAATTCGTCCCTTAGCAGTCCCCGAGGGACGAATCGTTGGTCCTTTAGGGAGTAATGGTTGTGGCAATGCATTTACCCCCAAAAGGACGAACCACAGACCCCTTTTCGTCCTTCGCGGCTTAGAGTGTATATAGGCTTTGCTGTAGTCGCATGGCCTCCGAGATGGCGGGCGCGCTCGCCGTCTCGGAGGCCATGGTAGTCGAGACATTGCTTGATATGTCTTCCGCTAGATGGACATAGTTGTCCATTTTTGGAGCTGTTATCTTTCACTCACGGCCGATTTTTCGCTCAGAAGAGACGCGTGGAGATGCCGACATCGACGGCGCTATTTCTGCGGAACGAGCTCTCTAACGCTATCGCGTTAAAAAGTTGAGCTAGTTCATTGAAAGCACAGATAGCTGTACAAGATTCTCATGCACCTGTAATGTATTTAAGTTTCACGGTCCGCTTGCTCTTATAACACACTGCTTAGGATTGCTATAGGACAGAGGAAACAAGGCATTTCAAGGGAACTTTCTTAATCATCAGTCCTCAAAAATTTGTTTTTAGAGTTTCTTGCAATTTTCCAGCATATGTAGGACATTCAAACGACTGGGTCAGCTTATATTATGGCAATTTAAAAATTTTAAGTTTACCAGCTCAACTTACCCTCCGAACCTAAATATGTACCTCCAGAAACAAAGACAAAGGACAAATCAGGGGCGCAACAGGTCAACTGCAACATTATGTTTGCTTTCCTACTTTATCCGTTATGTATGGTTATTCCACAAGCCTGTTAGGGTGTTTCTTTTACAGCACAGTTCTATGCTACTGGCTAATTCGTCCATCTGTCGTCTGTGCCCTGAAAACAAAGGTGGCCGCTGCTGAAGGCAGTGCGAAACCTAGTAAAGTGCACACGATTTCAGGGCCTATGGTACGCTTGTGTTTGTTCAATCCATGAGCAAAACACTGTGCGCCAATATGATATGACATACTGTTCATCAGTTCCAGACTATGATGATGGGAGTGCGAACAGCAGCGGTAAAGCATACTTGTCTCTCGCCTCAACCAATAACTTCCTCTGGTTGTCTTCTCACAGACACATGCCGAACAACAGCATGAGTAGATTCATGCTATACGTTTAATTGAACAAGTTTCACTGGTCTTTCATCTTCAAATAGTGAAAAAGGCTCCTGAAATATTTTGTTCTGCTTCAGATTTTACCGCGGCCACCATGAAGTTCATAATTATGGCGCACGTGGTTCTTGTAAGAGTTTCTACGTCTTTGAGGGAAGAGCTGCTGTTCAGTAAACACAGCCACTCTTGACAGTGCATGCTAGAACCCCGAGAGATCTTTCAGTATAGAGTGGTAATTAATGCAATAGCCGACGTTTCAATCAGCAGCGGTACTCCTTATGGTGAGTGGCATAGTAATGCTGTAGGTCGGTGCCAGTAGTAGAATCAACGATTTCTCGTCATGGCAATTTTCTTTAACGCCTGCATGCTAAGGTTACGATTGATCTCCGTGATACTTCACAAGTGCTCCGGACCTGCTATTAGCACAGTAGGATAGCGCGCAATATCTCGGTACTTGTTTGCAGCTGTGTTCAAAAGAGCTGCTATTGTCCTCGCTGAAAAGAGAGGCAATTTAGGAAGAGACGCAAATGAAGAACGGAATTTTTATAATCAAAAGAAGAGGCGTGCAGGACACGGACACAAGAAGAGCAGTGAACACCACGAACGCCGACTAACAACTGAAGCACAGCACAGGGCGAAAAAGAAAGAAGACACACAGCTTATCTGCGCATGCTCGGAATGGTAGCGCCACCTGTCATACTGTTACACGTGCCAGTAACAGTATGACAGGTGGCACACAGGTGTTACACGTGCCAGTAACAGTATGACAGATGGCACGTGTAACAGTATGACAGGTGGCGCTACCATTCCGAGCATGCGCAGATAAGCTGTGTGTCTTCTTTCTTTTTCGCCTCTATGCTGTGCTTCAGTTGTTAGTCGGCGTTCGTGGTGTTCACTGCTCTTCTTGTGTCCGTGTCCTGCACGCCTCTTCTTTTGATTATGGAATGTTACCAACTCGCTCAACTTTCTGTCCTTTTGAACGGAATTGTTGAACGGTTGCTGTGGTGGTGGCAAGTGCAGCGTCAATAAATGTTCACATGTGATGACAAGCAATGAGCTTCTTGTGCGATGAGGTCAGGAGACTTTCTGGAGCTTGTGGCGTACGTCACCAGCCCCGACTGACGATGTGAAGTAGTCATGAAACGAGCCTATTTCTTCACCAGCGAAGCAAGAATACTATGGATGCACTTGAAAGCGTGCAGCCTCACAGCCTTGCAATTCATGAGGAGTCGCCTTCCTGGCGAAGACAAGTTCACTTGTCGAAATGTTGGCTCCTGCGACATTCCCTGTTCTACATCGTTTTTCGCGATCTGTTCTTGGATGAGGAGGGTTAGCTTGACATTGATACTAAGGAGGAGTAGTTACTCGGGTAACTATGTTAGTAAATTTGCCACCGTGAAATCTGCGTGTGTTTTTCAGGTATGAATTGCTTTCAGCTCCCGTCACAGGTGACCTTAGAGTGACTTTGAGCCAAAAGCGAGAGCCGTTAACCGAGCGCTCAAACGAGACTAACTTGGTCCTTAATCAAGCCCATATGAGTATCCAAACGTGAACAAGCGGACGCCCAAACGTAATCATCCAGGCACCCTGACGACTACGTTCGGGCATTTAAACGAGATCTGGTATCGAGGACATCCGGGCAGACCATCATAAGTTTAAAGTATGCGGCATGTGGCCGCGAATCCTTTCTGCAGGTCCGCCTTACATGAAATAGTTGCTGACTAGAAAAATTAAAGAAATATTCCTTCCGAATTCCTTCTATCGTGAATATCACTGAATAAGTAAGATTTAGCACGCTTAAGCTTCATCTGTCATTCCTAATACCAACGTTTAGAATGCACATGCCACCTTACACTTGTCATCTTTGAAGGGTAGTAGATGGCGCAAAATGAAATCTCAAAGCAGGGTGCCTGCGCCGGCACACACCGCAAACGTTTCAAGCCCACCCGCCTGGCTAGCGACACTGCCACGCGCAAGACAATGTCGCGTTCTGCCGGGACGCGGCCACCTGAACGTGCAAGCGAAACATCTGTGGGCTTATCAACACAGGCGCTACGATGGCGGCCTGCACTGTGCCTGCACCCACTCATGCCGAACAAGATGCTAGCAATTTCTCGCGTATATCTACTCTCAATCACAGAAGAGCCTGCCATGTCTTTACATGCGATATAGAGGGCGGATGTCGACTTACATTAGGGTCAACGTACAATCATGTAGTTGTGACACTAGACATCAAGTTGCTGTTTATGAAGAATGAATGGAGCTAAAATATACTTTTATGCGATGCTGCTACAGCAGCTTGTAAGGGGACAAATAGCAAGGGTAAGTCCGGATGAACTATGAATATGCACACGTCCATCCCATTATTAATGTTTAAACATTTCTCGAGGCAAACAATATAATGCATTAGATGTAATATTAAATGATGCTTGCAAATGCACTGGTTTCCCCAATGTTCGCCTCAAATTCACATATGAAAAAATTATGGCGAAGTTGGAAAGGTCTGCAACTACTGGAAATAAAGAGGCATTTTCTTAATATCAGTTCAAGGATCAACAGATGTGCTCACATGTAGTTGGCCAGGTTGTGCTCCTTTTGAACGTGTGTGTCGAAGCCGTGGGGCACGCGATCGAAGTAGTCCTTGCCGATGCCACATATGAAGCAGTTGGACTACATGCAAAAAAAAAAAAGAAATGTCAGTGGCACAATTAACACAAACAGAAATATTACCCCTATTATATGCTTTCTGTTAGCACACAATCACTCTGTTCTAGCGGTGTTATCTCTCGGAAATACGGTTAAACATGGATATAAGACTATGGGAGAATGCACGTTTATATTGAAACTGCGTTAAATCAAAATGAGCTTTTGATGTACTGTATTGTCTCCGGAGGCTGTTTAATTACGCGGAAATGGCGCCGTTCTAATAAAAGGATTAAAATAGATGTAATTTTAATAACGTTTCCAAAAAGTCTGATGCACTAGGGATCCAGCAAATAACGCTCGGCCGAACCCTTTGTCACAGCGGCCCTGTTGCACGCATAAAACCTAAACACAGACAAAACGCACTGTCGTAGGTAATGATAAGTAAAGCGTCCATTCGGACACCTCTGTTATGAAAACATCGGTAGCTGCCCACACGGGGAAAGCAACACCGATGTTGTCAAGTTCACTGAAGCGCTAGCTATTAAGAGCTTGATACCAAGTGGTTCCAGAAAGAAGCAGTGGCGAGTTTTTGCTTTTCATAGGTCACGATTGCTAACAAGGTAAAAACGCGGTCGGCAACATGTGTTTCGTGAACGATCATGATCTCTTGCAAGCTAAGTGAAAACCTGCTGGGTTTACTACGCTTCTGCGACTGTACGTGCTTGTCACTTTGCACACGAAGATGAAGAAAGCACCTATTATGGCGATGCCACACGTCAAGGACGACGCAAAGTACGCAGCTACGTCGATTGCAGAGCGCGCAAGGCACAAGTTGCGCAATACGCGAGGCTGTTCTGATGCATCTGGTGGCGAGGAGGCGAGCGTTCAAGTTCCCTCTCACACTCAACCGCGGGGGCAAGAGGTGTTGCAGTGCGTCGGCGGCTGATGCATTGCGCAGTGCGCAATTTGAAACATACGTTCGCAAGGACCACACGCATTTCGCCCATCTGTACACTGGAACCAGCAGAAGTCTCAATTTATCTCCTCGGTCATCGTTTTTCAGCAGAAGTGAACCTTCTTTATACGTAAATCGCGAATAAAATTGCTTGGCCGAAAGGACGTAATAAATACATGGTGTTACATGAACAGTATGTTGTAAAAAGCTAAGTACTTCGTTATATCGAGGTTTACCGGTATATGTCTTCGACTGCAACGAAAGGTCAAGTTCTTTCCTGAACAGATACTTATCTCGCTTGATTACCTAGGCAGATATCGAACAAATAAGCATCTAGAAGAACAGTCGGAACCGGCAAGAGGCGTTTGCACCGGACATACATTTAAAAGATGCAGATCGTGTTTGGTAGACCTTGATGACAGTAGTGCAACTTAAATGCTCTGTGCAATAATGAAACTGCATCGGACGTTGTTCAAAACAAGTAAAAAGGGAATTCTTTTGTCAATGTCATTGGCAAGAGGCATTAGTAGTTTTGCCTTCTGCCCATTTAAGCGCAAGTATGTTTTAGCCAGCACACATTGCAATTCTTTATAAAATTACTGAGCGCAGGTTACCATAAGATCACCTCTCCAAGCCACTGTGAACAAAAGCAGGTATATATGATGTCTATAGCTAGGAAATTATTTTATAATAATTATTTTTTATGAATGCAGCTTCAGTGGAATATTAATCATGCACAAGAGATGGGCCACTTACCTCCATATCATCGACAACGCTCTGCAGCTGGTCTCTCAGCTCACCAAAGGCATCGATAATGAGACCTGAAAGAGGAAAAGTAGCCGCCTAGGATCCGTAGTGCGAATAGAGGTGTACGTACAGTTTTATTCCACAGCTCTGACAGTACAACAGAAAGAAATGGATCCAGGATACAAGCAAGACAATTGAATTCGAATGGGTTCGGCAGCATCCCACAAGGCTGCGAGAGGGTTAAAAAGGGGAACATTGGTTACGGGCCCTTTGTAGAGAGTGGTTGCAAGGAAGCCCATAAGTACCGATATCCTTGTCTGCAAGGATTGCTTCTTTTTTAAGACTACCGGGAATTACGCATGTGGATTTCATGTAGTGGCATGCTAGAAATGGCCATTTGTTATTATTCCCTCGTATTTACTCTCTGCGTTTTCGCCTTGACAGCACACTCAAGGTGTGAAAAATTATTTAATATTTTTACAGAAAATAACTGGATTACTTGCGTGCAGCTTATAAACATATATTTACAAGTTTCACCAGAACAAGCCGGGTCAAATTAATTTCTGCAACACGATGAATAAAAAATAGAATTCTACATTGCAAACAGAATATATATATATATATATATATATATATATATATTTGAATCAGAACCCGAATTTAATTTAGAATTGGAAATTATAACTGAATTTCAATTACGATGTAACATGAATGCTGGCACCAGTGAGTAAGAATCAGAATCGCACGTTTAGGGTGATCTTACCCTGAATAATGGCCAGCAGGATGACAATGACAAAGAAGAAGAAAGTGATGTCGAAGATTATGCGGTACACCTCGTATTCGTCGCCATCTGGAGGCTCGATTTCATCACCTGGAAGCAAGAACAGCGGTCAATGGGCCAAACATTTACTGCAGATAGTATTTCGTCTGAATAGTCTTGAAAAGGCACAAACAGAGGTAGACATAACGACGGGAATTTACAGGGCAGAGAAAACGATGTTAATTATAGGCGATCGATTTGCACATTAATTTCATATTTTCTGCCACATAACACGACAGTGGCAAAACTACTGTTGCTGCATGAAGAGGTAAACACATATTGTGTTTTACTGGCTTGAAAAAAAAACTATTAATGCGGTAGCTTCTGCAAATTAACGTAAAAGGTGAGAAAAGTATATGTGTTTTAAGGTTCTCGAATATCGCTAACAATGTGGCTCTCAGCACTTACTTTAGCCTGTTTTTCAATATATAATTCGAGAGAGTGATATTCGTTTGGTAGAAAGGGATAAAAAATTTTCGCTCACAGGCAACGCTGATTTTCCACTCACAACCAATGACGCCGGCGTCGACAGCGACGCCGACACCGTAATTTCTACGAAACGAGCTCCTCAAAAACACTATTGCATTCAAATTACGTGCTATAAAGTGTACCAAGGTTGTCAAGAAGAACGGGTTCGCTGCAAGCAATAAATCATGCGTGATGCCAAAATATATGTGTACTGTCTGTGTCAGTTACCGTTTCAGATTGCAACTCTGTGGCAGATGTGTTCATGAATGTTTGCAAAGGTATCTTGTTTTTCAGCGTGTGATGGCACTGCTTTGTCTCGTCTAAAATTGTTAGTTCACTTACCAATTCCACCACCTGCTCGAACGCCTTTGTAGAGGTGGAACACAAAACACTGCAAAGAGGAGAAAATTTCAGGCATGCAAACTATTTTTGCCTATCACGTATATTGTGCACCACATTGTTAAAGTGCAGGCTGTATTTGTAAAAATATAAATGAAGTAAGTGCCATGCAAACGTGGAATAAAAGTGAGTTATCACTGTCAGCTGATGATTATGCGCACAAGTGACACTACGACAGCATTCCCACCTGCTGCAGCCATTAGCCAAGGGAACAAGGGAGTCAAGAGAAGGCCAAGTACTTTTGAACTTTTGTCACGGTTAGCTGTACACAAGGTGACCAAATTAACTGTGCCGTCCCCTATGATGCCATCACCTTTACATTTTCTTTGAGGCGACAGAGGCTATACATGACGACTACGACAGCGCCCCACCATTATTGTGCTTAGCCCATTAATGTGCTAAACATGACCGCACAGAGTTCAATTATTCATTTATGCCTTATGGAATATGTTTACTATGTTCAATATCTTCTAAATCTTGGTTATTGAGTCGTGTAGCTTTAAAAAGGCAAAAAATGCACACATATAAGTTCTCTACGGTGCATTATGTTGTCAAAATATTTCTTCACTAAGTTCTTCTGTTTAGACATTGTTAACAATTTGACTACTTTGCGGTTTCCTTTTTTGTATACATAATTGATTCTTGGATGTTATGTACTAACTGAAACTCTCATATAATGAAATGTCAATAGACAACTCCTAATAATTATAATAGCCTGGGTTCTCTACATTCTACCTAAATGTAGGTACATGCCTGAGCTGTCTGAAAACTCTCTCCTCAGTGTATGGAGAAAAACGTCGTTAAAACCTGAATAGAAAGCAATATGCTCAACAGCGCTATCCCACAGTTACTGATTAAGAGAATAAGATGGGCTAGTGGTTGATTCCTATTGTGGAAAATGACTTTTCGGACATTCAGTAGGATTCGACATGGCCAGAAATACCGAGAACAAACAAGTTAATTTTACTAGACAGAGAGAGAAGCAGCAGATGATGTGCCAACGTCCAAAGGAAAACATCACCACGATACGCATAAATAACAGCAGTCATTGTGCCCTACATTGTCACTTTGCTTTCTTTAATGCAGTTGCACATCAATAATGAAGCAGTTTGAGCTGCTCTGAAGAGAGAAGGGTCTATCATGTTAATAACAAAATTATTTTAGACTTATTTTGCCCAAGAAGCAGGTGCGTTTGGTGCTGAGATGTAGCTGATTTAATGTTACCGCCTCATGTCTTCTTTGCACGGACCAGGTAGCTGTTGATATGCACCATACAAGAAAAAAACAACACTGCATCCATGAAGATTTTGATAATGTGCATTTAAAATGCGTACCAACAGCGGCTTGTTTCTACAGTAGAACCACGTCATAGCAAAATCTATGCAACACGGAACAGGTTTCATTATATCTAATAATTTCCAATAAAAGTGTACTCTTTACTGTTTTAACGATAATACTCTATTGTGTTATGTCTCATTTTATTTGTTATAAGAAAAAATTTGTTATATGTCCGCAATCATCGCATCTCTCTGCAACTGCGACTGCCTAGTGACGTGTAAAACAACTTCAGTGTTGTTTGTGCTACATTCCTTGGTCCCGTACTTCTGTACCTCAGATAGTAGGCCACTGTGGTGGTCGGCCGCATTAAAACATGAAATGCAAGAAGTGTGCTTTTACAAATATGTGCTCTTTCAGTGCTCCTTTGCAAACTTTATTTTAAGCGTTCTTGTTTTCGCTCTTTATTTATAAGACTTGCTCTGCTGAAGTGACGTTACTACGAACATTTGCAGCTTTCGATTCAAACTTATGATCATCATCATCATCATCATCAGCAGCAGCAGCAGCAGCAGCAGCAGCAGCAGCAGCAGCAGCAGCAGCAGCAGCAGCAGCAGTAGCTGCAGCAGCCGTTCTACGCCCACAGCAGTGCAAAGACTTCTCGCATGGATCTTCAATTACCCTGGTCCTGTGCTAACTATGAGTTTATGTCAACGTGTGTTAAATTTGACCTTAAACTTGTACGAAATTTCGGCAGACGATGCCACTCTTTCATTCTGACTGTGCGGAAATGCAGCAAAAGTGCAAAATACCTAGCCGCATAAACAGAGCCTCGAAAGAGCCGGTACCCACCGTCAGCATGCTGTGACACTTCTGGTCAACTTGATCGTCCTCTTCCTGAACGTAGAATTTCCGGAAGAAGCTGAACGCTATCACCGTGTATATGTACACTATGATGGTCAGCAGCATCACTGTCAGCACCAGCTGCAACACAACACACACACATGCTTATTCAACCAAATCAATACAACATTATTCCTTTATAAGAGCAGTATCCCGCAGTTTTGTTCATAACTTATTCATTTTTATGTGTGCAGCAGCCATAATTTCACGTCAGTTCCCAAGTTAGAAGCTGAGAAAAATCACATTTGAAGGTGAGCTCACGGCACAACAGCGAATACAAAATTGTGCGCCAAAATAGTTGTAGTACTGTGAGGTAATGATAGTGGTTTTTGGGATTTTGCATACCACCAGTTACCACAGCTCCAAACAACATGCTTAAATAAGGCGCAACCTCGAAGCCTCCTAACTCGTGTTAGGAAAAAAAAGCTAATATCCCCGACTTGACTGTTTATGCTTGACGGGCAACTTACAACAAACGTCCGATCACCAGTTATTGTCAAAAGGAAGAAAAAGTGAAAACAACAAGCCTAAATGAAGGTGGAATCACTGAACAGAAACGATATTAATAGAAATATGACGTAGTGTTTTTAAAAAGCTTGCATTCATAAATTTCGCCATCTTTTTATTCAAAAGCCACCGTTTCCCTTGAACGGCCTTATACCCCCGACAGACTGGCGAAACTAAAGTCCTTTGTACTGAACCCCTTTTTCCACTCTAAAGGACCCTCTGCAGAAAGTAGTTGCGCCGATGACACACGGCAGCAGGTGAACTTCTTTAGGTGGTTCCTAAGACGAACGCCGCAAAAGATGGCGCTCCTTGTTACAGCAGGAAGGTCGTGAACATTTTTAAAAAGTTCCGCATTTAATTACCCTTAGCGATTGTGGATCGTAAAAATATCGTTTTTATTGCTGATGGCAAATAATGTTGATGGTTCGTTTCACGCCGCGACGAAAAAATAATGACTGCCGGAATCCCGCATGGCGGCGATGTGAACGTTTGAGAGTGCGGTAAAAATAAATCTTTGCGGCCCGACAAATCTCATTACATGGCTAAAAGCTAAAGCTTATACGCAAGGCAAGAAAATAGTTGCGGGGTGTTGTAATTTTGTGAAAAGTTCTCTCCCGTTTACGCGTCGTGTACGCTGTTGGCGAGAGTACGCCTTTACGCTCGAAAAGTAGATCGCCGATCTGCCTTTCTGCAAATGAACTTTGCCGGGTAGGAGATACTCCTTTGTCGTGTGTCACTGGGCATGAACTCCTTTCCAGCGGATGTCCCCTTACCTAAAGTACTTTAGCATGCCCGTGTGTCAGGGGTATTGCACTATTGAAAATACGATTTCAGAAAATGCAGTGAAGCTGTAGAAATAAGCGTAGCGTTAAACAGTGCTGAGCGCATCGCCATGAAGCCGCATGACATTGCATTCAAAACTGAAATCCGCCAATCAGACGAAATTGCATATTGTAGTATTCCGGATTTCCATTATTACTACTATTCCTAAATGAAGTGCTGAGGCACTAAGATAATGCGCATTCTGAATTTAATGTTTTTTGTTTATATATTCAGAATAACTCCTGTAATATTATTCGTTTTCTGATTTATTTTAGCCCTGTCATTTTATTGCTTACTTAGTACATGTTTTATTGTTTCTCATATGGGAATAACCTGTTCTTCAGTTGCTCATTCACCTAAAGTTACCCACTTCACACAGTAGGTAGCAAAACTTCATAGATACGCACGCTACACCTGCGAGGATAAAGCAATCAAGTTGCGCACCTGTTTGCCATTGTGCGTGACTGACTGCAAGATGGTGCGCAGCGTCTTGAAGCCAACGGCCACGTCCAGCAGGTGGGCCGCAAAGAAGAAGTAGTTGAGGTTCCCCATCACCGAGAATGTGAAGTACCATAAGTTGTACAGGAACGACTGCATGTGGTACGAGCAAAGTATTATGCAATGTGCATAAGGCCGCCTGCATGCTGGGATACACGGGCCGGAATCTATAGAGCATTATAATGTGTCATTGAGGTGTGACTGACCGATTCTTGAACGCTTAAGCTAGCAAGTACTTTTAATAATTTCCTTCGTGTTCTTTGAATAGACAGTTTAAATCTTTCTTAAGTAAAAATAACAGACATGTAGCCAGAAACAAAGAAAAGGGAAGCAGGTTGATGACAAAATACAACACACTGTGATGCGCTCTCTATTATAAAAACGAATTAAAAAGCTAGGTGAAGAAAAAAAAATGAACCATCAATGGAAAATTGATAAAAAAACATTATGAAGTGGAATTTTCGCGGCATACAGGACTGTGATTAAGTTTATTTTAGAGAGCCCGTTTGCCATGACAATACGATATAATAATTAGTAACGAGTGTACAACACTGTTATCTGTCTTGTGCTTCTATGACAATGAGTGCAATAACCTGGCCTCTGCTAAACTAAACACACTAATAACAAAGCAAAATAGTTCCAGAAATCAGAAAATGAAAATAGAAAGGTTAAATACACTGTTCTCAATTACTTCTTCCATTAATGCGCTAACAGATAACCGAACAGAGCACTTTGACTTCATGACACAGAAGAGCAAGTGCATAACATGCTATTAAATAACATAATCTCGAAGGAACAAATTTCTTAAGTACCAGTGAGATATTAGTTTAAGCATTTGTAGTAAAGTACCATATGCCTACGCAATGACAAATCGCAAGTGGCCTCAAGATGTGTTCCACTCTTAATCTATTTCGAACACACATTGGTCTCTTTTTCCAATACTCACATTATCAGTGATTGTGACTCCGGATTTCCAGATCTGGTACTTCCAGTCCACATTTGTGATGCTTGATATAATAAAGAAAAAAATGCAGGACAAATAATGTGAGTTAGAACAGGAAGGGAGGGCAACTGACACCGTCAGTGATGTTAAGTGTAATGCCAAATTTCCGGGGGGGCATATAGTAAAACTTGAAGCGGCTATTTCGCCGGTTACCTCTTATCGGGCACAGGCTTGTATACACAATGGCCAAGAACGTAGGCAAATCAATTATATATATACATATATATAATCAAAGGGTCACGTTGAAAAAACATTTATAACATAACAAAACGTAACATTATATATATATATATATATATATATATATATATATGTGTGTGTGTGTGTGTGTGTGTGTGTGTATGTATCTTGGTCACTCAAAACCAAGTGTCCCACGATTGTCTTAGATGTTGTCGTAGATGGTAAAGCGCCAAGCTGGGGCGCTCGACAATATGTTGTTTGTTTGAAAAATGTTCAGCACAATTTCAAATAAAAAGTCTTGAAGTGTGTGAATATTTTTTTGGAAAGCTTGAAATAATGAGTTTGGAAACTCGCCGAAAACTTGCTCTGGCGAAATCAGGAAGAACATGATTTTCCCTTTAGAAGGAAAATAAGATTTTTGCTTTAATTAGATTTTATCGATCTTTACCTTTCCATGGGTTTTCTTTTATGCGACATTTGGTCCACATTAGGAATCTTTTGTGGAAAGATAACTTCTCCTGAACAGTTTAGTTATATGTTCAATAAATCACAGTAAGTTGCACTCTAGAAGACAAATAACTTGAGACGGATATAGCATGAAATCGCCCGCACAGCTACTGATAAAATTTCAAAAAGATTAACTTTAGCACATGTTTAGTCGTAAATTCAGCATTGAAGTATTCTCTGCAAAGATACGCAAACTGCTACATTTATTAGCAACATCTGTAATCTTCAGACTAAGGAATCTTTATGAAATTATCATATGTCTTCAGTGAGAAAATTTTTTTTGTGTTGTGTTTTACGGAGACAAAATGCAAGTGCATCGGAAGAAAATGCAGCTATTACTAAGGCTGTCACTACTAAGGCTGCCGATTCGGACGGCACCAAAGCTCTAAAGCTGTTTTTGTTGCTTGTGTTGTAATGTTTCAGCGCATCCGTGCCCTCTAGCATTACCACCGGCCACAATGCCCCTGTCTTTTCATGTTATAGTTTTCGGACCCAAAAGACTGACGTTGCGGTTAAGAGCAGCAATGGTTATAATGAAATAATGGATCTAACGTAGTAATTGTACATCTCCCTTTGACTTTGTTATAACGATGTTTGAATGTAACACTTTCCATAGGGCATAAGTACTAGTGCGTATTGCATGTGTGGATAAGTTGAGACTTACAGAGGGAAGAGACCGCTGGGTTCCTCCTGTTCCTGAGAGATGGATCCACTCTTGTCCATGCCTAGGACATTGCTCAACGCCTCAGGGTCATACGTCTCCGAGTACTTCTGCCGCACCTGTTCGCCAATCAGTCAATATGCATTATAAACTCGTTTATCCCAAGCATTACGGCGTGTAAAACGTTGTGCCTAATGCTAAAGTGTTATAACCCTTCCTTCCATTTTAATTGAATTATAACCACTAACATGCAACTGGTCCGCAATGGGTACTAGAATGAGATTATTTATTTTGTCCAATAGCTAGTATAACTAATATATTGCACGTCTACTATGTGGTAATAGCTACTAAAAGAATAATCCGCAGAGTGAGAGAAAATATCCGCAAGGAAGAAAATCCCGCCAGAAGTAAATTTCGGAGGGCAAAGTAACTAAAAATAAAAGTAAATTCTCGCAGTGCATGTGACATAGGTTTTACATGATATTGTTTACCTAGGACAAAAAATACACACATTATGAATGTTAATGCATGCACTACAGGTGTAATACTTTGTTTTCAGAGTGTCTCACAGCTCATAAAGCAGTGTTCTTATGGAAACGAACTATGCTTACCCTTTTCTTGACGAACTTGTCCCAGTAGTTCACAGGAAAAGATCTGCAAGCAACAGTGCATAATTTAAAGATTGTATTAGGCCTTTTGAAACATACGAAGTAAATCACAATTTGAATAACATACAAGCTTTGACTCAAATTTCAATTGCTATTAGAGGGAATGACAATACGGACAATTAGATAACAAATATATTGATGAGTAAACATGTCTACAGCGACACTGCACTTGCTGTTCGAACATGGAAGCTAATTAATCTACTGAATTGGTCCCGGGAACTAACAGGCACACTTGGATACGTGACTGCAGTTTCGCAGCAGTCATGTTGAAAATGGCTGTTCAGAAGCGTCTCGTGAGATATGGTAATTTCACTGGTTTATCGCGGGTGGAATGTAAAACACCTGCCGGTGCAATTTCCACTTATGCACTTAGGAAAACGTTCCCCCGTTTAGCAAATGCAACAGTTCTAAATTTCTTTTACTTCTTGCTATGCAACGTTGCCCGCAGCTTGGGGATGACCATTCCTTTGGAGACACTTGCCCATTATACATATTTACTTAATAAAAGTTGTACTCTAATGTGTAAAGCACGTGGCTCACCAAATACTGCGCTACCACGATACTATGACACATACTTTTGTATGGGGAGCACGGGGTTAGAGGGCTTCTAGAAACACGAACTTCGAACGCAAACGCTATAAGTCAAAGAGGACGTACCTGCTTTGAGGTGCCTACTTGCATGTCATAATCACGCACACTGGCACTGTCATGTATGGTGTTTTCGGCACAATCTCACACCGAGCAGTCAGCATCAAACTACTTAGTTTAATGCTGACTGCTCGGTGTGATATATATACACACATATATATATATATATATATATATATATATATATATATATATATATATATATATATATATATATCTAACATTTCACTGGGCACTGAAGCCGACACGTTCCCATGTTTAACCTCTTGGAATACGGACACTTCATGCCTCTGACAATGCTCCTCATGAAGCCAGCATCGTGGGATTCCTGGTGGTAGACTGGCTGCAGGCCCTTTTGCCCACCACATTTTCTGTCATTAGCTGCTTCTAGGAAATCTATCATACTCGCATGTTTTAGGAAAACCATTGAAGGAGTGTTAGTGCAACGATCAGTTTTACTTTTTAATAAACGCCTCAGTGCCTTACTTTTCCTATCATTTCATATCCCATCATTGCATCGCCTGTACAGCAAGGCCGGGCGAGAAAGCGAAACCGGCTAAAGCGGCAATTAAAAGATTGTTATGTCCCCTTTAATTTCGTTATCACAGTGCATATTCGCTAAAGTGTTGCGGCATCGTGTTCACATCGTACAAGAGCACAGCACTCTCCTCAAAACAAGTTTTGGGGCTCAGGGTTGCCTATTCGCCCTATGGCGTATTCCCGCATGTATTATGCTTCGCCACCTACCAACTTATGTACTTCGCTGAAGCGAAAGCTTTCGTACTGGGGCAAAGTTAAGATCCGGGCACTGCAGTGAAGTATAACACTCGATAAACTGTAGCAAAGTCATCTCACTGCATATGCACAGTTCTCTGTTGGTCTGTTCTTTAGAACTTCAGTTTCTATTTTCAAGAGACGACATTGCGGGAGTACACTGGTTATTCAACAAATATGTTCCTTTTTCAACATTTAGCCGTAGATTGATATGTAATTCACATGGATATTAATATTTAAAAATATTCGAACTTTATTAAAATTTTTCAAATCGATTCTGACTCAAAATTTTGGAATTCTTACCACAGCTACTAGAGCTGTGGTAAGAACAGGAAAACAACCTTTCATTTTAACCTTACCCTGAATGACAGTGTTATACAAGCAATTCTGTAGTACGCGAAGCAGCAGATTTAAAGTTCGGTGTTGCTCACTTGGTGCTTATCACAAGCTTGTCCCAACGTGCGCGTACGTCGTCCTCTGCAGGTTCTTCTGTGATGTACAGGCCGTCGAATTCCATGGCACGGGCAACTTCCTTCTCTCGCTTGAATATGGCGAGTGGAACCTGTAAAGCAGAAGATTACCAGTTGTATCATTCTTAGCTACTCTTGATAATGCAAAAATTTCCTACTCAGCTGATGCTCAGCATCGGTAAATTGTTCAGAAGAAAAATGCCTAAAAACTCTCGCCTACACTTGATAACCGTATGCCTTTATGATGCGCTGAAGTGCCCTTTAGTGTCTTGACCACGTAATGGCATGGTACACTACTTATTCCTCTAATTGGTGGAATACTGTGTGCATTGAGTGGATGTAAGTTGAGCTGATGCATTTAGAATTTGCTTTTGTCCCTGTCTTGCTTGTTTCTTCCATACCACTTGAACGTGTGAATAAATAGCGTGGCTCCTAATTTCTGGGCTTCAATGCAGTTGTATTCACGTCATTGCCATCTAATGAGGACTCTCAGGTTAGCTAAGGTATGTTAGCCACCATACAAATAAAACAGCCGGAATAAATAAATATTGGATACGAAGGATGTTAAAAAACACAGCCACAAATCTGGAGGCCCATGCTCATCAGCAGGCGGGCAGAGTTGACAGACGCTATACGAGTAGTTAGTAATCCTATGTACGAAGTCTTAGGTTTTCGTACAGTATCGGCTACAATTTCCTGTTTAATGTATAAAGTAAATAACATTATAAATAATTACACGCAGATCAATTATTACGCGCAAATATTACACATATTCAGATCAGTCATGCTGGGCTACAAACCGTGCAATTTACTGCGTTACTGTACGCAGGTGTAGTGAGAGCACGGTTAAAAAATTTAGACAATTGTATACATCCAACAACTATTCCACTTCACGTGGCCTTCACCTAGCAAACAACGTGCCGTGGATGATGCTAATAGTATCTGCCTGCACTTTTAGATTAGACAAAGTTAAACCAAAACTAAAATTACCTACATCATTCTGGAATTATAAATAAGTCATAGAAGCCTGTTCGGAAGCTGTTCTTTACATAGCACAAGCTTAATTGCATCCGTGTGAGCAACAACGTAATTCTGATTCTCTAAGTTAATTTCCAGAGAAAAGAAACTTGACTTCCAACTTAATGAACAAATAAGAAATTATGGTAGTACTTCAAAACAATGAACGCCGAATGTATTGCAATGCATTGCAGGTGACAAACCAGCAGCACTTCCTTTATTCAGATACCTAAGCGTCTGAAGGCATTACATAAGAGGGCGGATGAAAAGAAAGCCATGAATAGAATCAATCAAAATGAAGTAAATGTACAGAAGTTGAGTAAACACGAGAGAATGCAATACGCTAAAATAACAAGTGTAAAAAATGAGACACATAGCTTTACTTTTCGTGAGCAACTTCTAAAAACATGTGGTCTCATGATATATAAACCTATAACCTCATTGAAACATGAGCTATTGTCATAACAGGTAAGTGGTATACTAGAATGTTACTACACAAAATCCGTTAAGGTAAGGAAATAATGTATGATATCAGTAAATAAATACACACAGTCATGATCCACAAGTACTAGAGACACGAGACAGCGTCACCCACCTTGAGGTGGTAGTATGCGATGAGCATGCAGAAGGAGACGAGTGAGTGAAACAGGGCCATGAAACGGATTATTGGCTCCAGATAAAAGAGCTTCTCTTCTATGATCACCCACTCCTCCAGCTCCTCCTCACTGGCTTCCGAGTCGGACAACGCTTCGGTCGCGTTCGCTAGCACGTCGGCCAAACCACCGCCGCCATCGCTATCGCCCTCGGTGTCGCTCAGCGCCTCGGCGGCAGCGGCCACGGCTGCGCCTGCGTCGTCGTCATCGCTGCTCTCGCCCGTGGAAACCTGCGTTGCGAGCGAAGAGAGTTAAACCCATCTACAAAAAGACATCGTTATAGGAGACAGTTCGATATAAAATGGCATCTTTTACTCGCATGGTGCAGTATCTATCCGGTTATTTGTATTTATCTTTTGTAACAGATACACTGCTCATGAAAATTGCTTGTGAATTACAAGGTATCCAGGAGAAGATAATTTAACTCTAAATGCAGCGTTGTTGGCTGATAACTGCAGTGATTTCATTGTGGAAGGAAAGGGAAATGTAAGCCAACTGAGTCGAAAAGGTGATGCAGAAAACATGAGTTGTGCTCAAAGTGAGATAGTAGATCAAACAAAAGAATGTTCAGGGAGGCAATCGGTATATAACAAACTCTCTGAAACAGCCTGTTTCTTTCTTTTGCAGTGAATATAGATTCTAAAAGGCTCATATTGAAATAAAGGGTGATTAGAAAATGAAAACATAATACCCTACCAAAGAAAGATGACTCATATAAGGGGGCAGAAACTGCGCCCTGGTCGTTGACCCTTACAAAGGGGTTCAACAGCAGACGTATTTGTGGCTAGCATCAAGCTGTTTTGCATGTCTTTCGCGGATATATTTGCACCAATGCGATGTTTACTTGCTACGGGTGACTATAATTCCCGATTCACTCATGTTTGTAAGGCATGAACATCCATAAGACACTTGGAAGACCATTCACTAATTTACTACAATATTGATGAATTATCCGTCATTACGAAAACACTCTAAGCAATGTGCAGATATACTGACATGTATGTTGCCAGCAATCTTAAAATCTGATTCTTAAAATCTGATTATTGGGAACGTCATCTCTAGGCAAACATAGCCTACAGAAAGCTCGAGAGAGACAAAGGGTAGAAAGGCAGTCGATTTGCGCCAAATTAAACTATCAGTTATAAAGTTATCCTTTTTCAATATTATAGGAAGTGGATGCACTTTAGAATGACAAAAAACATCGGCATGTATACATGAATGCAGGAATAACATTTGCAGCTGCCATTTCATAAACTCAACAGCTACCTAATAATATACTACCAGCAGAAAATCAGCTGCAACGCTGGCAGAAAGCTTAATGAGTGATATCAATAAAATATGGCATTAGGCAAAATATATATTCTCATAAACAATAATAAGCTTGCAGGCTCATGTGCGAGCAGAATTTACGAAATTTGCTTCGAAATCAAAATAAAGCTCAATTGATTTGCTTTACACGTAATATACAACGTCTATTAGCGCAGTAAACTGGTACTTTCAGTAGTACTCAAGATATATGAGACACAACCTCACTACTCACTACTCAAACTGTTCTCACAAGGTAAAGGAGGTTGAAGGATAGCTCGAAAGCTTACCTTGTAGAAGAGGAGAATGCAGTTGATAAAGAACGCCAGCACAAGTGCGATATACTTCATGTTGTAGAAATTTCGCGCCAGGAAGCTCTGCAAGGCACAAAGCAGCGCAAGGAAGCCATGTCAGCTAATAACAATCTCATAAATGCACTCACAAGCTTACTAGAATTTTATTGATCATTTTCCGGCGACATCCAGCAAACATAAGCGACCATTTTTTTGTTCTATCGCAGCATAGCCTTCACGTCTTTAATGGCATCAAATACTAACCATCTACACTTTCGCGTTACGAGGTTTACAGCGTCACAAATACTGAAATCAAGCATCAGATTCAGCTTTAGTCGAATGGGAACAAATTTCAAAGGATGCATTGGCTGTTATGTTTCACTCTTCAAGATATCCACAGAAACTAAAAGAAGTTGTGCGATGATTGATGAATGACAAAGAAACATTTGCAGGTTGAACAACTGGATACAGCAAACCTAAATCTAATCTGCTTTGTTGCGTGTTTGTATACTGCAAATCCATGCGCAAAAATATCTATTTAGCAAGATGCAGCCATGCACCAAGAAATGAGCAGTGAATGCATACCAATCGAAATAAACATAGTATCATAGCAAGCTGTTGTAAGTTATATTTAAGATCAAGTGATCATACTAACACGCACACTTGCATGCTTTGTACGAAAGGATCGCCTTATCGCTTTTTTTTTTGAAAAATAACCGGAATATTCAGGTGGCTGCGGCGCTTGCCTGTGTTTCATGTAGCGTTGCACGCACCTCAAGATAAGGAAGAGAGGAGTATATATGCGGGCTGGCCGAGCGCGTAGCGCATCATGCTTTGTAATGAGGAGTCGCAGGTTCGCCGAATGCTTTTTCTTAATTCTTCATTTGGATCTACTTCGAAGTTTCTCTCACGGCCAATGCTCATACTTCGCTCACAAACAATGACACCAACACCGGAATTTGTGCGAAGCGAGCTTTTTAATGTCATCGTGTTAATACGTAGCACTGAATATATGACACATTCTGGGCAAAGCTGACACACAATAAAAATGCGCAATGAAGGTCATCAGGGTACAACGCTTTAGTTTCAAGACATTCGTTTTGTACTACCCCACTTCGGCTAACCTTCAGATGTACTTCGTATTAATTGTATACCGCATTTTTAGGCATCTAAGAACTTACATCAATAAACCTGGTTAGCCATTGCATCCCACGGGAAATGTAATGTGTAGCAAACATTGTTATAACGAACTAAGTATTACTAAAAATTGACAATTATATGTGACAATTTTTTTAGATGCGTAGTCTCTATACTTCTTTACGTCAATGTTAGTTTCCACTTAATTCTTCATAACCGATAATTCACTATATCCGTGTTCCTTACCATCGAGGCACTTGAGGCATTTCTAGCATACACAAGCGTCAGCACTTACCACAATCTTCTGCCCGTACTCGCTGAAATCGATGGCGGCAACCGGTGGCGCCTCGGTTGGCTTGGGTGGCTCAGGAGCTGCCATCTGGGGTGCCATCATCATAGCTGCCATCTCCGGCGACGGCATTGCCGCCCGCTTAATGTCCCTGTACGGTGCACATGCGAGGAAACGAACAGGCACCTTGTAACGTCAGTGTTCATATGTACTGGTACATATTTTCACCGAGCGCATATTTAAACAATTCATGTAAATTCATGTACACTGACAACTGTTCTAGACGAGGCACTAGAGGCTCCACGTGTGCCCCAATATTGCAGACTGATCACATTTCCCAGTCGGCGTCAGACGTTACATTTTTCGAAAGACTGCGCAAGCCATCCGGCGAAGTAACATCATAGAGGTACCACAACTGTGAATGTCATATATGTGTACCACAGCCAAAGAAAATAGTTATATTTTTGGTCAATAAAACTTCGACATTATAACTGATTACCTTGGAGACATCTGCAATAACATGTGATCTGTGCTCACTCTCAACAATAATGAAAGAATTGTTATATCCTTTACTAAGTGGAGCCTACCGTACTGCATCAAAAATAAGGACATATAATTGTGACTTTATTTATTTTTTTATTTATTTACAGATTTCTTACATCGCCTAGAGGCATTACGTAAGGGGGAGGGAACAAAAATATAACCAACCAAATACAACGCGTTCAGCGTATATATATATATATGTATATATATATATACACGCACATGCAAAGATCACTGCAAAACTATCGAAAGAAACATAAGTGTGGCACAACAAATACATATTCAAACACAGTTAATGCATAAATTTACTTCTTAACAGCGATGTCACAACACAGAAAAAAATAACTCATTATCAGTTTTATTTACTAAGTCATCCGTTAGGCTGTGCCAATTTCTTATTGTTTTAGGAAAGAACAAGTAAAAGAACGCTTCAGCCACGAAAGTGTTCATACTGCGGAGATATGCATCACTAGACAGAAAATAATTTTAAAAATGGATGGGAGACACCGCAGAAAAT
Source organism: Hyalomma asiaticum (assembly GCA_013339685.2). Lineage (NCBI taxonomy): Eukaryota > Metazoa > Arthropoda > Arachnida > Ixodida > Ixodidae > Hyalomma > Hyalomma asiaticum. The sequence goes on from CM023488.1 coordinate 66,460,339, forward strand.
GTTAACGAAATTCGATGTGTTCCTTATTGTAATTTTACAGTATCAGGGCCTATCTAAAAGTGACAATTTATCTGCGAAATATCAAAAGCTGTTTGCTTGAAAGTGCAATATCGACAGCCAACTTTGGTTGCGTACAATACGTATATGCTGCTAGTGAACGTTTGTCTAGCTCTGTGAGAAATTGGAGTCACAGTGTGCCATCCATTAAAATGTGCAGCAATAGAGCATATGTGCTTACCCATCCATAGTAGCCTGTGCAGCTTCTTTGGTCTTTACGTCACCATCCAAAACTGTAGTCTGAAAATAAATTAACTAACTGTAGGTGCAAATTCCACACAAAACTCTTTTCATGCCAGAAAACGTTCCAACACATCAGCTTTTTTATTATTCCAAAATGGAGAGTAATATATCACCGTCCATTCTACCATTTATCTTTTGCTTCTTACCAAATAATGTGATAACATTAGGGACTGCAAAGCATTTCAGTCAGCCTTCGTTGTACCAAATTCCATGTGACGCAGAAGTAGATTTGTTATATCTAATAATTTTTTACAAAGCTAGAAAAACTCTCAATGGCAATACTGCTCTTCATGTCTTTTGTTATAACTTACTAAACACTTAGGTTACTTGGTATAACGTAAATATCCAAATGATAATTTGTTACATCTGTACCCATTCATACTGCTTTATGTTCCTTCAAGAGCAATCGTTCCTTGTATCCTCATTCCTTATGCTGAGGTTCCTATGTAAACCAGTACAGTGCTCTAGTCATTTTGACAGAAAGAAATTTTGCATATAATCAGTGCACTCAGCTCGACTAAAGGCAATGTCGCATTTTCAATTGCACTAAACCATTGGCTGCAATTGTCGTACTTTTCCACTTTAGAAATTTTTTTATTTTTCCTTTATAGATTTTTTGTAGAACTCAGACACTATGCATTATCATAGCCTGCCCAAAAAAATACGCCTAAAAATGGACTAAGACAAGGATGCTTTCAAAGAAAGATTGATCCAAGAGAAACATGCTAGTCACTAGCAATCACAAAGAACGCCTATACCATGAAAATTGTGCAAAATGAACGATTTGTGAAACACAAGATCACCCCGGGCGGTTAAAATTCCCATAGCCTTCCACTATGACGTGCCTCATTTTCGTATCGCGGTTTTTGCAGGTAAAACCACAGCAATAATAATAATAATAATAATAATAATAATAATAATAATAATAATAATAATAATAATAATAATAATAATAATATATTATTATTATTATTATTATTATTATTATTATTATTATTATTATTATTATTATTATTAACACTGAATTTCGGCCTTTGTGCATCAAAATGCCTAGTTTGGACATTCTGTTACCTGTGCATCTGGTGGAAGGCCGTCCGGCAGCTCTCCGTCGGGTGAGCCCTTCTCGTGCGGCGATCCCTTGCTGGTGTCCTCGTCGGTCGTTTGGTCGGCATCATCCATGCTCGACTGGGGGCTCAGCGTAGACTTGGGAGGTAGCACGTGGTACCTGGCCACGGGAAAAGGCTGAATCAGTACAGGCTGAAAATGACCTATTGTCCTCAAAGACGTGGTGCCGAAGCAGTGACCGGAGATTGGTGACCGGTGATCGGTGACCTCTCAAGCCCTTCTATCTAAATTTACAATTATCTTAATGCGTGTATGTGCGGAGAATCACTGGGGTCTCTGCTCTTTTAATGATGTTTATAATGGGCGTTTTCGCTTGACATTTATGTGCAGAATTTTACCAGAGAAAATGCCCGAAATTGCACAAAAGCGTTCATTCCTTACTTCCTCTTCAATGGTAATGTAGACTGAATTGCTGTACTGGTTTAAAGGTTGCCTCGATCTGCTGCGTTCCCCTTGCATTGGATTAGACAGGAAAAAACGGACGAAGGCATAAGGAGCTGCCTGCGGCCCTAGGTGTCACTCCTCACTTTAGAAAGAGAAATTAGTAGAGTGTGCTTATTGTTTTGGAATGGCACATACCAATGTAGTACCCGGAATGTGGAAAAGGGTTATGCCTTTGTTCTTATTTAATTATTCATTATTTTATTTATTTCTTTAATAAAGCCTTCAAAGCAATGGGCATTAGTGGCGGAAGCGGCTACCCTGAAAGAAGAGGAAAATATAAAACCAGCTAGAAGTTTCATTGCAGATGCCTCTCATTACACATACTTACCAAAGGTTACAGATATATAACATGGCCATAGAAAAGAAATTAAAAAGAACGTACTAACGCTACTAACTGACATGAAAATAAGACTTTGACTTGATTGCACCATCTTAGCACAGGCTGTGAAAAACCGAGTATCGTATGTTCACATCTGAATGTTAAGTTTCTCTCGGTTCACTCATTGTACATTGTCAGATCTCCACCCTTTCATTGTTTGTTCTACACACCATTAAATATCCAGAGTACATGTGAAGTTATCATAGTGATTCTCAGAAAAATGTAGGCTAACCTACAATGTAAGCTACAAGTAAGCCTGATGGGGACATCTTTATTCCACCAATAACAGGGCCTACAAAAAGTGCTGTGCCTGCTCACTTGACTTCGCCGTCTTCCTCAGTTTTGGTGATGTCCAAACCGAAGGCGCGCATGTGCGGGGCCATGTCCGCCTCGGCCGGAAGTCCCGTACCTGCTGCCATGCCTGCCGCCATGGCCGCAGCCGCTGGCCCAGCTTCTAATGCTAGCGGTGGACCTGTGGCGCCACCATACTTGAGACCCCTGGTGTCCTCCTCGGGTACCGCGCTGCCCACCAGAGGCTGGCCGCCCATTAACCGCAAAGTCACACGTACCACACTCCTGCGGCAGTGAGGAGTGAAAGTTTTTTTTTAATAAATCATATTTTGGAAAAGCGAAGTTGACGTTGGCACACAAAGTATGCAAGTGTACCGCAAGAACTTCTTCAGCAAGCAGTTACGTGCTGCCGACCATTGACATAAAGAATTCTGAAATAATGTATTATTTGTTATGATAAATTAAAAATCGCAGTGCCACTAAAACAGTGCTAAAAATATTACATTTATAATGAATTATTGGATATAACAAGGCTACCGCCGAGTCATATGAAATTTGTTATAGCAATGTTTGAATGAGCGTGCAAACCTTACGCACTGTACATTGTAAGATCCTGCACGAAGGTCCCAACGCGCCGAATGGGGATTGCAGTGGTAATATTGTTATTGGATTCCAAGATGCACGAAGTTTATGGGAATGAAACAAAATTATAAATAAAGAGAACCCTTCAACTACTTTGGTCAATGACCTCTGTAGCACGGCATGCTAGTGCAAGCCCTAACAGTGCTTAGAAAGGAAGTGCCGGTCGTGGTCGAGTGTGCCGGTAGTTTCCGGGGAGGCAAAAGAAGTGAAAATGTTTAAAGCCGAGTGTGCCGTATGAGAGAGCAAACATCCAATGTGTAGGAGGGGGTAATGTAGAGAGAATATGTAGCAAACTTCGTTTATTGAATTTCAATTAAAGCAGTGTAAAACTGAACATTAATGCACAATGGTTTGTTGAATATAACTAAGGTATATCTGTCTCATATTGAATTTGGTTTCAATGTAGTATGTGCGGTTAGGCGGGGGAGAAAAGGTGCAGTAAACATTGAGTCCACCTGGCCATGTGCAATTTATGCAATGACGGTTAACATACAGAAGGGGCATGTGCCCTCGGAGATAATCTGTGGCGGTTGAAAAGAAAGAAAACATGTGCTGAGATGCCTGGTAGGCGTGCCTGCGCGGTTTTCCCGTGAACCTCATGCAGGCACACGTTTTACCTCAAGGTTTCAGAGTGGCGTTGAAACGAGAAACAATACGACGCAACTTTTTCAGAATGACAGCTAATAGAAGCATAAAATTTTGTATCACTGACCGTCGCTTAAAAGTAGGAATTTCATATTTAATGCGACTGTGCTGCACTATTAGATGTGTCCGTACAAGTTTAGTTAATGCGACTATACAACACTGCTTTGAGCTCAGGATGGCTGTGTGTACCTATGGAATGATTTTTCACTGGCTACATTTGTGAGGATGCAGACACAGACACAAGTCGCGCCCACAATTGGAGATCACAGTGAATTTTTCAGCACATTTTCTTCTGCTGATATCACACGCAGCACGTTTTTGGCTCAATAAACTTGCACAACACAGCAGGAATTCCTTTCCGGTTTTAGCACGAGGCTTCCAGCGATGACAGAGATTAATATGTAAGTTTCTATTCTTTTTTGCAGATGGAAATTATTTTCCATTGCCTTGAACAAACATTGCCCCGCCGCGGTGATCTAGTGGTTATGGCACTCTGCTGCAGATCTGAAGGTCGCGGGATCGAATCCCGGCCGCGGCGGCTGCATTTCGATGGAGACTAAATGTTGAGGCCCATGTGCTGTGCTATGTCAGTGCACGTTAAAGAACCCCAGGTGGCCTAATTGCCGAAGACCTCCACTACGTCGTCTCTCATAGTCATAGCTGGTTTTCGGACGTTAAACCCCACAAATAAATAAATCAATCAATTGAACAAACATTGTAAATTTGTGAAGTGAGCCCGAATTTGTAAACTCTACTCAGTACTGCAGCAGTTATGCCCTAGGCACAAAATGTAGATGGAGTGGATAGAACGCCTATAAGAGCATCCTAGGCGGAAGCTTCAAGTACAAACTCCTTGGCACATAAGGGAGACATAGTGCAAAGCCTCTCGATACTGCATATATGTCTCGCGCTGTAAGCATTTCTCAAATGCTCATTTGGCTCATAGATTTCACGCTATCAATATTCAGCATTAAGTGTCTGCATTTGAACTTACATTCTTTAAGAACTAAGAAGAAGAGAAAAAACAGTGACCTTGTAAAGGCGAAGATGAGCCAGATGGTGTAGAAGAATCCGAAGAAGGACATCTTGAATGTTCCCAGCAAAATCTCGCCGATCGTCATGGATTGCAACTTCCGGTACTGGCGCCGCAGGTTGGACGGCCGCAGCACCGACAGCATCGCCCCGATGCCGTCCCGCAGAAGCCCCAGGCCCTGCTTGAGAGGCTCGAGGGGGCCTCTGCAGTTAAACACAATGAGAGAGCGAAGGTTAGTACAAACAGATCTGATAGTCAAAGACAGTATTTAAGGCGAAACCCTTATGCATTTCACATAAGGCGACCTTTAAAAAAGTGAGATTGCATAATTAAATACTAATATGTTAAAGGGGTAATTGAAAGGGAAAATTAGCATGCACTCGTAATAAAGGGGTAATTTTTTTGGGTCATTCAAATTCTTCTAAAAGTCTTGTACAACGTGTGTGTTTGGAATTAAGACCCTCTAATATAAATATACAGTTCGTTTTTATCATCTGGGTTAACTTGCAGTAATAGAAAGATGATTTTGATTCCGCAGCGTGCGTTCCCGTCAACTCTGTAGCTGATATCTTCTTAGTGCCACCATGGCCTCCAAGATTTGGTACACGCTTGGAAGTCACCTAAGAATAAAGAGTGATCCAGCCTAACCTCCGTGAGGCGGCACCACATAAGAACATACTTGGCTGAGCTATTTTGCTACTTTCTGTCTTTCATATAAACCTGTTATTTTAGAGCAAGGAAATATTAATGATAAGTTTACGTATTTAAAAGTCTCGTGTTGTCGTCGGTGAACCCAAATATATATGCTGGTCTTTAGTGTCGCATGGTCGTTTAAAAAGTGCAAGGACATCACAATTTCAAGGAGGCGTTATTAAATTCCCACTGAATATTGCTTAAATATTTCGGAATAAGCACAAATGAATACCCATTGAAGCAGTGGAAATTACAACCGGGCAGTTCTGTATTGATTTCGCGAGACTTTTAGCAAAACGTTCAGAAGCAGAAAACTACCTCCTTATTACTCGGTGTATGAAGATTGCCTCTGGAAGGTATCAGCGCGTCATTAAAATGACTGCAAAAGTAACTGGCATCACTAGCTTGACCTGCTTGCTACTTACGTCATGAATAATGGCAATGAAATAATGTGTGATGCATACTCGCATATATTGGCCAGAAATGAGCAGGTATGTGGGGCATGCAATCGAATATGGCAGTGAAATGGGCATTGTACAGTACGGTAAATACAAAGGTACACGAATCTAATAAACAGCACACTATCAGTCACCTTGTTTCTTCCTGCTGGTTTATGTCTGATGTTACAACAGTGTGCTGGCAACATGACCCAAACTACGGCTGTCATGCATAGCAATTGCCCCAGACACTGTAACTGCCATGCGTGAACATTACCCGCGTACACAATCCCAGCGATAATTTGGACAGCATGGAATTGTGAAGATTGCCATTAATAGGTAGACCGCAAACGCTACAGATGTTTACCAAAATACCAAGGAAGGAAGTGAAATGACGGAAGCTTAGTGACAAGGGATTAAGACCGATGGATTTATAAAAGGCACTTACGGTGGCTTCGACTCTTCTGCTCCCAAGAACGTGTAGGGCTCCGCCTTGGCTGGAGGCTCGTCGGTGTCTTCGTTTGAGATACTGCTAGCATGTTGCATCTGAACAGTGCAAAGTGAGTTTACTTCAATATTAAGAATGTCCATTATGAGGAACTATTGGTTGTACTGAAACAACGTGCAGTATTGCCCTTAAAACGGTGCAATGGGTGATATCTCTGACGAATTAACCGACATATGGATGTTAGTTCCGTGTCACATTGAATTTACTTGTAACAAGCTTTCACTGTATGTCTCAATGTTTTGTGTATTGACCCAGCCTCAGTGCCACATGCTCATCTATGTCTTGTAGCAATAGCAGTGGGCACATAATGGTGGTCTAATCATAAGAGACCTTTGTTATGTATCATCATTTATGATTGAGATATAATCTTCATGCTATTATTCGGCACCGCCTTTCGTGATGTTTTAAAGTGCAAATGCCACATGTTTCGAATTACAAACGCCAGAAGTACTGTCCGTTCCAAACAATAGTTCCGCCTCAAAAATCAGGCATGCATAAAATATGCACTTATGTCACTGTCCAGTACAACTCACAAGCTCGTAAAAGTATGAAACAGCACTTTTCGTTCATGATTACGTTTGTAATACTAGAACTGAGTCTCAGTAATATGATATTTGCATTACTTGATGGCTAGGAACAAGAGGACGACATATACAACCATTGACGTAATAAATGTGACCTTTCAGAGAAAAGCTTGGCCCAGCCTCTTGAAAGTACCGGTGGTCACACAAAATTCACCAAATGTTGTTTGTGAGATTACGAGCGCAACAAAGAAAAAGAAGACGCAAATCACATGCACCAACACAATCAAAATTTCTTTCAAGCTAAGACAAAACAGAGAGATAACTCCTCAACCTGTAAAGCCGCACAATCCGAACGAGCGAATGTAAAACTTTCGGTCAAAAAAAAAAAAGAAAAGCACAGACCTAACATACCTCAAATATTGCATCCTCACAAAAGTTGACAAATGCCTCTAGTTTCTCCTTGTCACCACCTTCAGTCACGATGCTATAGAAGAAGGCCCGCTTGGACTCCTGCATGTCAGTGTGAAGGCAGGAACATGAGCAGGCCGCCACGTTACAGCTTCAAACTGCTTTCTAACTCCAGTATCATAAAACCTTTGGCGAAAGCTTGGGACAGCTTTTGCGGAAGCTTTGATTAGTGTTTTTAATCATTTAATGCTAAGTACTCATTAGATGTGTCAGAATGCGGTGCATCCTTGTTCTCTTAAGCTTTAGAATGGAAAGCTAGAACAGCAGCTACTACTGACAAAATTGCGTTCTCAACCTCCTGCCCGACATGTTCCTGACCATTTTTAATATATTTAAGAAACGGTCTGGACATATACGCCATCCCAGCACAAAACCAAACAACTCTGCTACACTTTGAAATCATCAGAACAAGTACGTCAATGTGGTTCAGTGATTTAGCTTCCAAATGCATTTTCTTGACCTCAAATTATACCTGCGATTTCGCGTCACCAATCTGCAGTCATAAATTACATTTAACGTTTTCACTTCTGGCCTTATGCCAACGTTCCAATGCATTCACCGACATTGTGGATCTCATGCTGTGGAAGCTTCTACGGGTTAACCAGTGGGAGTACACGCGGAAAGATTACCAACCACTTCCAAGGCAGTATTATGTTCCCTCTCTCAACAAGCATTTAAAGATATCCACGATCTGCCCAGTCGCAGTACATTAAAAAAAACCACCACCTAAATTGACCCTCACAAGCTACGAAAGCAGCAGTGGCTAACCCGTTGATGTTATAGTCAATGAAATTATAATATAGGAACGAAATGAGACGATTCCTTGAGTCCGCACATTCCGTTCTTGTCATTAACGATATTTTGTGTACATCTCATCTTTTTTATGGGGCTTTGCTGGTGAAGTACCTAGAACGTCGCATGACTAGACATGCACTTTTGAGTGAACCCAACGTAGCTATTCCTAGAAAAAGACTTACCCGGGTTCTCAGCTGTGACAGAATACGAGCCATTTTTCCTGCGTCTCGTGGCCAAACAAGCAAAGTACAGAGCCAGATTAAAGGCCCACCAAATATTTTATTTAACATATACTTAAGCCATTGAGACTTTATACCCATTCTTTACCTCAGGTTCCAGGGTGTATATGACTGCTTTTCATCATCGCTCACATGTCAGCACGCACAATGATGCACTTTCCCTACGAGACCGAATAAAAGGATGACACCTCAAAAACGAACTGCCGTAGTCTAGTAATGCTTATGCAGTTCCTTACCTTAATTTGTGGTTTTTCCCACTGATCAATTGTAGATTCCTTGATTTCAAAGTATACCCGCTCAATTCTTTTGCTGCTACCTGAAAATGAAATAAAACTGAATTAGAAAAACGTCTACGGAAGCAGTATTCAGAAATAAAACATCAGTTTCACTAGTTGTACTCAACCACATTTTCGTCAATTGCAAGAAAGCTTCCAAACAGAGCACATTAGACGTTCAATGCCTGAACACAAATTTCAGTGAAACATGAAGCAAATTCCAAATGCACGTCTGCTACTTACCCATGATTTCAATGCGACCAAGGAACTGTTCGAAATAGTTCAGCACACTGCTAGCAGTTTCGAGGAAACGCTGCAACCTAGAAACAGAAACGTTTTGTGATTAGAGGCCTTATAATTGTTTATTTTCTTCATAACGAATGATTTCTGTGCAGAAGGCATACATGCCTAAAGAGGCCAGAAAAACGATGGAAGTCGCAAAGTTGTCTACACCTTATCAATACAGTGAAATTTCACTGTGAGGGAGTAAATATGACACATGTATATCCCTCTTATATCCAATATTCGTTATATACTTATGCTCGTAGTAGAACTTTGACGAAAGCACTATCGGTTACAACCAACAATTCGTCATATATACGGATTCATTATATCATTGTCTCGCCGTATAATTTTTCTTTGCTTCCACATGACTATGATTAAACTACGGGGTTCTGTACATGTGGTTTTGCGTTATCCACTGTAGAAAAATGAAGAGTGCTATCGAATTCCTTACCGTGGATCATTCGGCATGTGCTCTGATAGATTTGTCAGCAACACGGCCAAGTTGAAACCTGAAACAGATATTGTTGCATCAGCATTCACTGGAAAGTTGTGGAGAAATATTTATGGCATAAAACTGCGAAACACTGTGTTCGTTCTATGCTCTCTCATCTTTAAGCTGACTTCATAATTGCTATTATTTTCTGCCCCAGAATGCTAAAAATGGATGGCAACAGGAACTGATCTTCTGAATGAAGAATTCTTTTATTCTGTAAAGACAAGTAATAATCGGTCTCTCTCGTCTCATCGCCATCGCGGTGACAAACTAAGTTTCTTTCTTAAAACAATACATTCATGTGCATTTTTATTCTGATCCCTCGAAAACTAGGTCCGTGTTACATTGGAGTAGACACGGTGCACTACCACAGCACATCATAATAAGGCAAACAATATCTCACCAATGTCCTTGGCCGGATTATGGAATCTTTCCGTGAACTCTCGGTAATCAATCAGGTCATCCATGTTCGGTTCACAGCAGCTCATTAGGAAAGAAATTTCATCGCTGGAGGAAATAGGGACGCAAGCGAAGAAGGCATTTACCACATTGTCACATACAGACAAATACATCCCATGTTATATCACATAACACTGCCACTGCAGGTGCAGGAGAAGTAGACGGGCAAGCGAGATCTTGTCTACTTCTCTGTTCCTGTCGTCGTCAGAAAGTAGCGTTCGGAGCTTCTGACCAACTAGCTCCACAACACATGTTTTGTTCCAATACTACGCATTAAAAATTACTATTCCAATTCATATTTGTACCCCCGCCTGCATTATATTTTTTTCAGTTTTTGTGCAAATTTTATAAATAAAACAGCATCGCCTCCTCAAAAATTTTCACTCTGCGCTTACATTACTCATACTTTCGAATCGAAACCTCTGCCGCTCTAGAACGCAGGAAGCTCAGTGCTCTTATTGCAAGAAACGTACGGATTGTAGATCTTTTGCTGCTCCATCGCTTTCCGGAAGTCCTTCGGTGTGATCCATCCTGTATTTTTGGAGTCAATCTCCTGCAAGAAGGAAATACAAATAAGAGTACAAACATGAAACGTTTCGCTCCTAGGGATGTGTAAATATTGGTGGTTCACGTCATACCTGGAATGAACTTGACGATGTGAGCTCTTTGAGCTTGAGGAACATGTCAAAGAACCTCAATATGAGCTGCAAAAGATACACAAAAACAGACATATGTACTAAATGACATATTCTTTTGGAGGGTATAATGAATAAATCGCATAATGCCGCAAAAACGCTGCGTTGAAATTGATTTAAGCTGGTTTTGAGGCAGTAAGACAGGAGCACGACGGCAGAACGCACTAGCACCTAGTGAACCACAAGCTTCGCACATCTTGAATCTTATCAAGGTGAAGGAAAATAAGCGTAGGAATCTAGGGTCTGCTGTTGCGAGTTCATGACTTATTCACTTCGTGTATATGCTAATATTTAACATATGAAAGGGCAAATTAGCATACACCCATTTGTAGCAAAGGCTACAAGGCAATCAATACAGATTTCTCAAAAATGAAAGCTTCCTAGTTGCAGAAAAAATCATCCTTGTCCGGGGTTCGAACCCGGGACGAACGCATGACCGGGCGCTCGCTCTGCAACACATGTGTCGATCTTTCACATATCTGTCGTCAATTAGCACAAATGGGTTCCTCATCATACTTGTTTGAGGGTGCACTAAATGATATACGAACAACTTGTCTCTTCAGCAGCCAATCGCATTCATTAATTATTTACACATTCTTACATAAGACAGCACTGTAGTGGATAATGTACAAGACAGACAGAGTTCTGTGTTCGACATCCAGATTAATGCTGATTGAAACGTCTGCTTGGCTGTCAGCTGCACCTAACTATTCTCTGTTTGTATTGGTATTTTCTGTGGTCAGTGAGCACATTTTTTTGCGTTTTTGTATAGGCTACTAGCAATAGTCTCCAGTTCAGGTGGTACGTTGATTTGATTCCTCCTCTGTTGGCGCTCTGACACTGATTATTGTCAGGCTACTCACCTCGACATTTGAGGCAGATTCCACAAGTGTGTCTACCATTTGCTTTCCGATAGTACCATTCATCACGTTACCTGTAAAATGAAGCGGAGTCGATGAGCAATCATTACATAAACTTGCATATAAATTGTAAGTAGGTGCACGTATGAGCACACACATGTAATTTTTTGACGATAAAAAATGGCGGGAAGCACAAGATCATCCAACATGTGCGACATCTTTAGAAATTGCTCCATGCACCATGGTCAAACATTTCCTACGACGCATATTAGTATTCCCAAATTTTCAAACTATCCTAAGGGTTATAGCATAAGGGTAATTAGTAATTCGAGAAATTGAGTGAAACTTAAGGATTGAGGAAAGCTATAAGTACTAGAACAGTCAGCACTAACGCAATCACAGCTGCAGAGAAAAGAATAGCAAGAGCCTGGACAGTATACTGCATTCCTAAAGCTCCACAATATTGTTAACGTTTATTCATTCTGTTACGCTTGTGAAAAGAGCAGATCGAAGTGTTTTCATTGAAATGACATTTCATGAAACGCCATGAATGATAGGATCACCAAGAACCTATAACGTAAGAAAAATCAAGAAAATAGGCAGAGTATGCCGTCAATATTATTATCAATGAAGAAACGCGAGTTCTTGGCATTGATGAAACGTCCAACTTCTCTTCCTGTTCTTACTGTGTTTTTTTTTCTACTTTCTTATAGGTCCAGATATTGAGCTGATATATGCGCTTGCTCTGCAATAAACACTTATTTGAAAGTTGGCGCTTGTCTCGTCTTCTGAGGTAGAGAAACTTTAGTGAATTTTTCTAAAGGAACACTTCTGCCCGGTCGCAAAATAACACAAGAATGCATTGTTCTTTTCCTCCAGAATATGTGCTGTAAACCATCGTCTAAGAAACTTCAACACAATAAAATTCTCGGTATAACGAAGTATTTGATTTATGCAACGTGATGTCCATGGAAAAGCACTAAAGTTGTGCCTTCGTATAGCAAAGCATCTTTATCCTCGATTTCCATATAACGGCTTTTCCTCTCCGCTTCGACGGCAGGTGTCCCGATCGGGCGATGTTAGTGCATGCGCCCTCCGAGCGACGGAGGAGGACCGGGCTCGTTTGATCTCTGCTTCAGCCACGTTCGTCGCCCCCGCTCGCGTGCTTTTTACCCGCGAGTAGAATGTAATATGCGGGGGGTTATCAACTTGGACTTTATACGGCACATGACGGCGACAGAAAAAAACCCGTGAAGATTACAGTGTCCATATAATTGCTATCGTAATAATAAATCAAGACGTCCTATAAGCGCTCTTGCGTGTCTTATAGTCAACGTATGGATGCGTGTGTAGTAGTCCTAATAATTTACGGTCAATTATCTAGTGGCTCATATTAATCAGGAAGACAGGCCTTCAGTCGCTCGTCATCACGACATAAAAAACAGTCAAGCAACAATGAAATATTACAGCGATTTTAATTTTATTTTTGGAAAGCAGCGCATTGTTATAGGTAGTTAAACATAGGTCCGAAAATACGCTGATTTTTCTCACTTAGATCAAAATATTGCAACATATTTTTGTGGCAGAAATTTTCTGAGGCATGTTCCTGCGTTCTAAAATTTTTTGATAAAAATCATCGATGATAATTTTTAAACTGCACTTGAAATCTCTCAATTTTTGCTGTTTCTGCAATTTTGGCATCTTTGTGATTTTCGTACGAAACAGATATTTTGTTAATCATCCATTTCTTGCCTTAAGTTGCTCATCACCTCTGGGAAATCCGACATAAATATATTCAGCTTCATTGCCTCAGTTAAACCGGTAAAAAAGGACCTCCGAACTCGGGGTCAGCCATAGGCAGTTACTCCAAAATCAGTTTGGCCATTTTTTAAAAACCCGCCGTAGATGACATAAACTCTACTTTATGCGGGCTAAAAGTACAACTAGCGTAAAATCGATGAAAAGAATTTCGGCAGGTACAGGGCAACAGTTTCAAAATTATAGGCCTTCAAATTTGGAACATCGACAACATGCAAACGTGCTCTTTTGCACCTGTAGTCAAATGTGATTTTTTTTTCGAGAAATTTGAGCTAAATTTCGCAAACCGAAGGTATATTTTCGCAAACCGAATTTCGCAAACCGTCTACTCCTTTCTGAGTAGACGTTTGACCAGCTCATATAAAAACATCGCAGAAAACAAAAAATAGTTGGGACCCCTCTTGTTCTGCCCGTATCTGAACATACCCCCGATAGAAGCGTCTTTGCTAGCGCTAGCAAAGGCGATGGGCCCTCGCTTATCTTGCAAGAGATCGCGATTGTACAGGTGTCGCCGATAAGAAATGTAACTTGCAAGTGGATGACGACAAGCGAGGAAAACGAATTGCGCCGATGCGTATTCCTAGACATCGCAAGGCTCATTTTTCACGACTTGTTAGAAGGAAGCTTGTTTACGGTTTCTGGAAAACAGTGTAAAATACCAGTAAAGGAATTTGAACGGGCGCTCTTAGCGGAGATCGTTCTTCCAATATGCTCGCGGTTACCCGCTGCACAGCTACAAATTCTACAAAATTATGCCGGTGTTCTGCGTGAAATGCAACTTTTTAATACTTTTCAAACAATGAATAATAGCGACCCAAGTTCGCGACGAAGTGCGGGTCTTGGTAGATTCTTCGTAAATACGCGCGCGATATCGCAAAATATACGAGGCGGCAACTGTGAACTGATGTGACGTGTTCGTCGTACTATATATAAGTTGAAGGCTAGCGGTTCGGTGAACGTACGTGCCAACATTGCTGTGACCCTCTCGATCTAGGAAACACCAGAACCTTCTAATAGCAAGCCCCCGTGGCAGAATGCTCAGCGCTGTCTTTGCTTATAACTTATTAATACTGTGTGTTACTCCTGAGGTTCTTTAACCATTGCGCGTGAGGTACGGGCACTGTGACAACAGCTTTGTCGGTGCAATTATAATGTCGCCGTCGGGTTTCCGGATCCGGATAAAAATTTTTCAAATGCTACTGACCTTTTAGTACTTCTCTATTATTCGGATATTTTTGTGGCATTACCGTGTAAAAAGTATGCTTGGGTACCTTGCATCGGAGTCGGAATTTCGATTCAGCGAAATAAATTGCCGATTTCACCGACTTTGCTATAACTTGATTTAACTGCATAACCATCACCTGCTGAAGCGAGTTGCTTTACCTAATCAAAAGTTTTGTTATAAATATTAAATCAGTGTGAATTCCACGAAAGGAAAATGTGACTGATGATAAAGTAACTCGAAACCCACATGAGCTGACCTTGCTCAGGTATTTTACATCTCGATCAACGCACCTTCAAGCATACTGAGCATCATGATGACCATCTCCTGTTGCAACTGCAGCAACTCATTCAGGAGGTCCAGCTGACTCGAGTTCTGAAAAATAAAGGTGCTTACTACTAGTACGTGTAACTAACGTGCTTTTTCTTCTGATATAACAGTTATGCACAAAAATTAAACATGCCGATGCGATGTACACAATATATACAGATGAACAACGAAGGACTTGTTGCCACTTTACTACACAGAATCTTTTATTCTTCGATGAACACTATTATTCATGTGTAGTCACTGCATGCGCTTGCTAAATAGGTTCCTGCTACTACAGAAACGTTTATGCACAGTTATTATCAACTTGGGCAACCGAACTAAGGGTGGCAAGCGCACATGCATGAAATAATTTTGTACCAGGGGTTCATGCTTGAATTCCTGTAATATATTTGCATTTCTCCATCTGTTCAACAATTTTTTCGGCCCTCCACAAGTTGGAGCAGCTTCTTTTAAATTACAATACACCACACATTTAGCAGAAGCTGCTCTACACTCCCACTTTTGCCCTAGGGAAGAATATGCAGTATTGTAATGCGCCAGTTAAAGGAAGTCCAGATTGATTGGCTTAAGATGTTTTTTTCCATGGATAAATGAAAATTACATTCTATAGCACACCAATGTTTCAGCTTCATTACAGGTGCTCAATGACAATAACCGATTTTCCTTCCTACTGTAAGTTATTGCCCACACTTCGCGTCACACCTCTTATGATATCATAGCAATACTGCTATTTTTCGTAGTAACTTATTGGCAACACATGTTCCCTAACTGCTCACCGATTTCTGGGTCATTTCTATGAATACAGAAGCTTCAGACGCCGCGCGGCGGGCAATAAAACTACTTGTTAACGGTGAGGGTGCGTGCAAACCAAATTTTCAATATTTTTGAACGTGAGTGCTACTTTTGGCCATTGGAAAACGTTTTTTCAACATCAAGAGGTGAACAACCACGTTGATTCTACAGAAAATGATGTAAAGAAGAATTTACGCACTGTACAACACATTTGAATGACAGCGCCATACATCCGGTTATTTAATGTCGCCACGGAACAAGGACACCTGCTTGATGCGTTCGGGAAGCAGCAATATCCTTGTCCATGTCACAATACCTCCTGACACCGAAGACAGCCACTCACTAGACACACAAGCGCCAATTCATTATGGCTTTTTGGAACGGTGCACTCCATCCTGTGACAGCTTGTGGCTTTTTGCCACACTTATAAGCTTCGCCGCATGACGAAAAGATAATCCGACTAAGTTGGCTTCATCATCGCACAGTAGTGCCACGCACTGAAGCGTACTAATAGTGCAAAGGAGTCACAAGAAGTCACACGATATTGCGGATTTTATCCCCAAATATGCATGCGCCGTACAATTCCGAATACCAGGAAAATCTCAGATCCTTAAGCGCCTCATCGACAAACATTCAAGGGTGTCTTTGATGGTCCGCGCCTGGGAAACACTAAGTAAATCTATAGACAATATTTGTTTTTCTCTGGGTGCCTGAAGATTTGGAATAGTAAAAGTGCGTTTCGAATCGAATCGAATACCGAACAATTCAAACTTAACATTCCAAATTTCAAATATTTGCACACCACTAAATAACAGCCCTCTCATGGATGTATGAGGGTGTTACCTTGGACAGCTTGTCCTGCATGTGGGCGAAAAGGAAAAGGAAGCCGCCCACCGCATCCCAGAGACGACTGTGAGCCAACGCCTGCTGGTTCAGAGAACATGGACCCTGCATACCAAACATCGCGCCCGAAATTATCACCCGTATGATTATATTTAAAGGTACTTCAAGGCATCATCATCCTTCAGTCTCGTTTCTGTGAACCAATGGAGTAAATGGCTTCATCTGCCCTCGAGCGATACTCTGTTATTTCTGCATGTCACACAAAGTTGCCCATGCTTCCGATATTTTACGGTGTATAAACATACTGTAAAGCATGGCATATTAAGGCGAAGTTTACGTTTATAAACGGTTGTTCCGCACTTATGGCTTCTGTAAAAAGAGCAACCTACCTGCAATAGATAAAAAGAAAGGGCTTTGAAGTCATACCAAAGTGAAATAAAAAATGATTTCTCATATGAGTGTAGAGTTCCAGATGAAGGTCAAAGTTTATTTTGTTATTTTTGCACTAATACCTGAGCAGATCAAAGCAAGCATTACGTCAACGATTTCAATGTAATGTAAAATTGTGGATATCTTCGTATTTTTGTCTAAAGCTCGGCGCAGCTCTGTGCTGCCATCTCATGATGCTAGAGGGCAGCGTGTTTCTCAAATTGCAGTTCCAGCTTCTGTGCTCTGTCTTCCGTAAACTTCGAAATAAAAAGAAACACAAGCTTCACTATAACTCCCTCCAATTCAGTCTAAGAGCAGTGGTGTTTCTAGAAAATGTTGCTAACATGTTTATAACCTAACATTATGATGTTATAGAAACCTCTCACCTGAATGAACTCAGTGAGTGTGTTGAACACTTGCTTGGCAACTGTAATGGCACGGCAGAAGTTGTCCTTGCCCTGTAGTTGACCGAAAGTTGGGCAAAGAGTTTAGTGTTATCACTTTAACTGAACACCGAAGATATCAATCCGCACAGTGTGATGAGAACTTACCGGCTGATCAATGACTTCTTTGCTTGAATAATGCCAGTAGAAATCCATGATTGATTCCTAGCAGTACAAAAAAATAATGATTTCTGCCGTCTTTCAGAACAGCACTTCAGCACCGATATTTTAGCAGTGTTTCAGGCATACATACACAAACCATCACTTGAAATCCGTGTATCTAAATGGATTTATTTTTTTATAAGGAATGAGTGCTAGAAATAACCAGCCTAAATAAATGTTATAATACATACGAACCTAGGAACCATAGCTACATAAATATTAGAACTAAGTTAAAGAAATATACAATAATAACAAAAAATATTGCATACCTGCAGCCTTAGCAAGTAGTCGACAGTGCTGATAACAACGTTAACAGTGGTCGTATTACCAGCTTGAGTTCTCAAGTAGTTTTGGAATTCTGGAATATGGAAAAGAACATTGAAATTTTGAATGCAAATGCAAAGATTACGTGGTATAAAAATACAAAGCCGATGCAACAATACGAAAGCATGTTCTTGGAATGTTATAGTACATCAGCCCAGTAATGTTAGTGGTAATGAAACACGGTATGAAATGTGCGCGCAAAGGATGACCATGAGACAAATATAGAAAACTGCGCAGGCATGAAAAAAATTGTCGTGCCCGTTACATTATGTTAAATTAAACTTTTTGATGTACTAGCTATGATAAACGTCGCAGTGTAAAGGGGCCTGTATATGTTTACCATCAGTAGTTTTAAACAGGCATTCAGAAGTTAACCCACTGTGCAATTTACCCTTTCATACTCTGCCTAATCAAAATGCGGCTCCCACAGCAGCTCAAGAACAACTACAATATTTTGTGCTATAGTGTTGATATGACTGCCACCTAATCATCGGTTTAGTTGGTGCAATGTTTACTAGTCTAGGATGCAACATGCAAAGCAGCTCGCTCAACAACAGACTTGTTATGCACATTGCGGTGTAAGACTTTAAGGTTATTTTTTGCATTTTATTAAAACATCCCATTACTTTGCAAAAATCGTACAAACTCCAGTAATGACCATCATCACATATCATCTGAGACAATGATTATTATATATTTTCATTAGCCTGTCATTTGCAATAGTGAGACTAGTTCGCACTTTAATTTTATTGGCGAATATATGTAATACAGGTGCAAACACAAAGCATTTGAAAGTATATAATTATAATTACATGTACCTTGCATGCATGGTGAAATAACAGACTTTACTAACGGAAATTATCAACTGCCAGACAGCTGCTCAGCAAGAACGTTGAGGAAATTGCTGCATTAACGTATAGAGTGATTTTTTTTGCATATTTTGAGACCATGCCTAAAGCAAAGATAGCGACATTGTCTTGGCTACAGGTTACAAATGTATATCTGGTACCGTGCAAAAGAGTCTGGATGTTAGTCTCCTGTCAGTTATATCTATGTTTATTTTATAAACCTCAAGCAGCCTGACTACGATAGGCAAATAAATGCATTTACATCACACATCATTTTGTATGGAGAACACTCTCGATAATTCAAATTTGAGGTCATTGCGCAATTTTCCTTGAATTACTAGCTGTATGTGGGAGCGCAATTCAGTACAACATATTTGAAAATAGTAGAAATGGGCAATCGCCACGTGCACCGCTACTAAATCTGCACTTTTTCTCTACTCATGCTTTTGAATGATTGAAAAGTGCGGGAATGTTAATAAGTGAAAAGTATGAATCAAACATTGTAACCTAATGCCGCACTTTGAACTGAGCCGCCTCGAAACAAACTGGAAACGTAGTGGGCTTACAAGGTTTTTAGATTTGTTACAATTAACCGATAGTTTAAAATATCGGAGTAAGAAATATCATAGGCCCGCTATAGTTAACCGTTAGAAGTGTTCCAACTGTTAGTGTATATATCCCCTTATTCTTTAGTCATATACATCTTGTAAGGTATGCATTAGCAGCTGCGCGAGTCATACGAGTTTCGTACTACAGTGTACACCCTTGCAATTTTTCAGCAATATCGCGTGAGCGCTGAGCGCAGGATATGGTAGCGTGTAATATTCTCGAAAGGTAACAAGATGTGCTCACAATGCCCAAGTGCGCAAAGCACACTGAATTGCGAGCGGCGTCTTCAACGCTTTTTAACTGCGGGAACCTGTCGACAACTCGAGGCTGTTTATGGATTTAGGCAATTATTTGTGAAAGGCGTTAAAAAGAAACAAATAAAAAAGAGGAAAGTGAATCCGCCTAGCAGAGCCGATGAACTTGCACATGAATGCACATAGCGCGAATGCGCATCCTTTTAACCATTTCGCCGATGCGCTCTGCAGTACGGGGCTGTTAAAAGACTACTTAAAGTTATGTTGAAGCAAACAGCCTAGTAGACGGCGCTCGCAGTTCTGTGTGCTATGCGCGCTTGCCCACCGTCGGCAGATCTCGTTAAATTTGGAGAATATTAGACGCCGCCATATCCCGCGCTCGTCGCTCGCGTGATATTGCTAAAAAATTACAAGGATGTACATTTTTACAATGTTTTCACGCTGAGAACTATTTGAGACTAATGATGATGCCGTAGTTAGGTCTGCGACACTGTTCAGTACAGCTTCACCTTTAACTGTACGTCACGACGTTAGTGTATGTTCCATATGAATTGGACTTCTGCGCAATGCAACACTCTTATTTGCCGCTGATTCATTTTATCACCTATGTTGTCATCGTGTACACGCTGCATATTTCACCTTCCGAAAGATCCCTTTATTGCAGTGGAGTCCCAGCACCAACAAAATATATACCACACCTGGATGTCAGAACGCCATGTCACACTTTTCGATTCATGGAATCAGGAATACAGACTACGCTAGTGTAATAAAATAGTTAACCTGGCTACAGAACGAGATATAGCTGCAGCTCGCCTTACCCAAGTTGTGGCCTTCGCAGAGCAGTTGCAGGAAGCGGAACAGGGCACACGTGAAGTCAGCGTCGTGCATGTTCTTCTCGCCTGCTGTACCCTCTGCCCCGACACCTAGGCCTTCTGCCTTCTGGGTGCGCTCAAAGGCGTCCAGGTCCAGCACGCTGCAATGTGTAATCGCAAAAAGAGCATAGCATCAAGACAATCCACACTGTCTACAGGAGACACTTGCCTTGTGCAATGTTAAAGCAACCGTAGATGCTAACCGGGTATATTGTAATTGATCATAACTAGTTTTTCCATAGCTATTTTATTAAGTATAAATACATCGTTCAATATTATTGCTCATTTTCCTGCTACACGAGACTCAGAAATAGAAAGAATTTACAGTGACATAAATTTGGTTGGGAACTCGTCGACATTTGATTATTTTGTCACCCCGTGTATTGAATTTGTTATTACCAGCAAGCAGCCTAAGTTTACAGAATGTCAGTTCTTGTGAGGGAGATTTTTCGTTCAAGCAATTTGCATACTATAAGTGCAAATAAATATTGTTTAAATGCAGCATGTTCTCTTTGTAATTTACCTTGGCGCTAGGCTCGAAGCAAAACAAAATTCTCATTTACATTCAATAGGACGGCTTTGGTTTAATTACTACACGCATTTCAGACACTAAGACATGCACACATATATATTGAGCCACCTGCCTGCTCATCTGCAATGTTTTATCACTTTCATACAGCATGTATACATCAATGCAGTCTCGGACTTTTATGTCGGAGAATCACAAATTACTTCGTGAAAGGCTTTAAACAAGTATTTGCTCTGGAACTTACTTAAAGGTTCTAAACTCATCGACATCACACTTTCATTGCTATAACCAGTCGCACACACTGAGAACCTTGTTTAGCTAGTAGAAGGCAACACAGCACATTCTCCTCACCTGCACAGGTTCATAAGTGCAGCGATGGAGGTGAAGAACCCAACGTCCTTTTTCTCCTTGAGATGTTTCAGCATGCGCTAGGGGTAAGCAAAAACGTAGGTACGTAATTCCTATGTTTTCGATAACTATCTGTGTCTACAGAGTACGAGAGAAACACAAAGAGGATCTGAAACTTTTGGTGGCAGTTAGACATGTGTTCCTCAACAAGACTTCTAAATGCGAGAGTAACATGTACACATTGTTGCATTGTGAACTTTAGCTAAGAACAACACCGGTACCAATATAGCGTTAAACAATGGTGATAGGTGGTTACCATCTTGTGCATAAAGAGTTGTTAAACAGCAACAGCTGCGGCCATGTTACCACATTTCGCTCAAACTCATCAGAGTCTTAGAATGGCCAAAATTGCAGCTTCAAAACTACGCAAATAGACTTTATTATGTACATACAGAACTAGCAATTGACTCTAAAATATATTTGTGATATGCAATATTTCTTATCAGCCTTTATAGTTACACATTATTTCAGGCGAAAAAAAAACATTTTAGACGTACTTGCTTATGTTTTGGAGTTTCTTGTAAATAACTTACTGAGGTTTGACTTTTTTGGGGGTCTATGCAGTAGATCCGTTAATATTATTATTTATGTAAATGAAGGAAGTTTGCATCACTGATTGACACAATTATGCCGTATGACTGCACATTTATTCTCCATGAAAAAATAGGCTCTGCTACAGTGCCGGACGCTCTGCTGGCTGATACAAGTTTTTATGTTACCCAAATAAGCAGAACAAATCCTGCCAAGACACATTCCTAGAAGCATATCTCGTGCCATTTGTTGCAGCACAACAATGAACATTTGCTTCAGCTATGCACGAGATGATTATTTTGTTTATTTAGTGGAAAAACTGCCAGTCTGAGTTCCAGACATTGGGCAGGGGTGGGCGATACAATGTTGAAAGAGAACCGATACAATGATTAAAAACAGCAACATGAAATGCGGTCCACAATGCCAACAATAAGCGTGCCATACAAAACAATACAAAAAGCATTAAAAAAAGAAACCGAACAAAGCGCACATTTCGTTAAAAAGTGAAAAGAAGTAGCACCAAATATCAACTGTAGTGGAAATAAAGTCAGTAACAATACAAAAGTACAGAAGCAAGGCATTGAACCTCACGCAATCAATCTGATCAAGATGGGTACTAAAATAAAGGGCACTGTAAATAAATGAAGGCGTAGTTATGAGACATACGGAGGAGGTAACGCGCGGAGAAACGAGTTGAGATCGACGCTTTCAAGATCTCTGGGGGCAAATTGTTCCACTCGCTGATTGTGCAAGGGGAAAAAAAGAGTACCTGTACGCGTTATTATGGCAGATCTGCTCAACAACTTCTTTAAGGTGGGAGGTGCGTGTTTCACGGCACAAAATTGGTTCGATGTAATTACTCTTCTGTATTGCTAGCTTATTATTATATATGAAATAGAACAGCTTCATTCTTTCGCGGTGACATCTCTATTCTAGGGTTTCCAGCTTAGCGCTTTCCAGAAGAGCTGACGGAGATGTGTCACGTTGGTAGACATTAAATATGAATCTTACAGCTTTTCGCTGCACTGATTCGAGCTTATGTTAGCTTGAGTGTGCGGGTCCCGGACAGCCGATGCATACTCTACTATTGGTATTACGTACGTTTCGTACGCGAGTAATTTAGTTTAGGGAGATGCCTTAGCGAGTGCCCGTCTTAGGTAACCTAGTTTCTTCAAAGCCTTTTTCTCAATATAAGACACATGTTCGTTCCCTCTTAAATCAGATGTGATGACAAGGCCAAGGCACGTACACTGCGAGACAAAGGACAAGGAATGATCACCTAGGTTGTATTGGAATTTTAATGGGTATTTTTTCTGGTTATGGTCATCGCCACAGTTTTTTTCGGGTTAATGATCAGTTGCCATTTTTACGCACCAATCTTGAATTTTATATAAAGAGTTGTTTAAAAGAACCTGGTCGCTGGAAGCATTAACTACTTGATAAAGCACATAGTCATCTGCGAAAAGCCTTATCTTTACTGGAACATCACGGACGATATCATTAATGAAAACCAAAAAGAAAAGAGGCCCGAGGACGGATCCTTGAGGTATGCCGGACTGAACCGGCGCGGACGACGAGTTAATACCACCGACCGTGACGCACTGGTGCCTGCATCTCAAGTATGCTTCGATCCA
The DNA here is from genome assembly GCA_013339685.2 of Hyalomma asiaticum. Taxonomy (NCBI): domain Eukaryota; kingdom Metazoa; phylum Arthropoda; class Arachnida; order Ixodida; family Ixodidae; genus Hyalomma; species Hyalomma asiaticum. Next base: position 66,483,977 of record CM023488.1, read on the forward strand.
TTTCAATAAAGAGTCGTTTTTCAGAACTGGCTTTAGTTTGATGAGTAGCTTACGGTGTGAAACGCGATCAAACGCTTTTTCAAAGTCTACAAATATTATGTCAATTTGGCTTTGCTTGTCTAAACCAATGGTAATGTCATGTACCATATCAAGCAGTTGCGTGACCGTTGACAAGCCGCGTCGGAAGCCATGCTGGCGACTGTCTATTATGTTGTTGCTTTCGATGAACACTGAAAGGTTCTTGCATATTATGTGTTCCAGAACATTAACACATACACATAACAGCGATATTGGTCTGTACGCGGAGGGTATGGACTCGAATTGCTTTTTTTGGTATGGGGGTTAGTTTGGAATAACGCCAGTCATGGGGAAGTTCTGCTCGAGAAAGAGATTTGCGAAATGGATATATTAGGCTCAGATACTTAGAACACCATTCTGCGTAGCACACCAAAAAGTTATTGGGTATGTTGTCGAGCAGAAAATTAGGTGGCATTATTGATGCCACAGCCAAAATTCGCAGCATACTATGAGATCTTTTCTTTAGTAAGTCCCACTGGCATTCATATTTTCAATGTACCTCGTAGATTCCACAACCATTCTATGGCATCTAACCACTAAAACATCAAAACGATGTTTCCAGTGAATTTGCATTATGCAGATTGTCAAAACTTTCAACAATAATATACACCAGTACACTGAATACACGAATAAAAGATTTCGGTGCATTACCATTTGAACTTCCTGGTTGCCTCCTTTCAGAAGGGAAATGCCGAGCTTCAGTGTTTCAATCACCATCGGGCCATGGCAACCTGAGCAGATAAAAAGTCTGCCCTGTAAAACTGTATCATTATTTCTCGCAAAAAAAAACGAGCTTCTAGTGTGGTGTTAAGCATTGCTATTCGGTCTCATCAGCGAACATCCTCAATTAATCAAGAGGCCTGCTGAGGGTCAAGCAACTTATATACAACCAATAATGCTGACCATTTACCTTCATCTGCATTACGCAAGATGCTGGCGAGGTTTATTTTCATAGACGTTAAAGTGAGAAGTATATTAGGATAACCATGAGAGGCAGGACAAGAAATTGACACTTCTCGCTGGCATAATGAAAATCATCGGCTATGTGCCCACTGAACGTCACCTGAAAATAAGCAATCAATGTATTATTTTTAATATATAAAGATGGAATTGCTAAAAATATCTGCAGTTTGTCTTCATTGCACTGGTAGCTGCTCCACGTGACGTGCTGTACAGCAGGTGAAATGATGTATTTTAGTGGTATGCAGGACTTTGTGAATGTGTGTCTGAGTGTTCCTGTAAATGACTGTAATGACTGTACATTGCCACAGCATGATAACAAAACGTTCAAGCCAAAAGTGTGACCAAAATTTAGGTTCAAATCGGTTCTCCTCATACGTTGCACTCACAATGAGTGAAACGAAGTTATTTGATTCAGGGTTATCACTGAATAATGCAGGCATGGTTGTGTTAAGCCAGGTATTTCATAAAGAACGGACAGTTTCATTTATTTCACAAGTTGAATGAGTTCATTTCAAGCGTTCGATAACTACGGGTAGTTGTTTTAATCCAGCCTCGCAAATAGACTTTTCTCGCTGGCCCACACATATTTATCTTGCAGTTTTTATTGCAAGCAGGCAGTGGCACCAAAACCTAATGAAGTGAACTTGCAGGAATCTTTATAAAGCAAATATCCAATAAAGGTGCTAGTTTCCTTTCTATGGATTTCACAATTTTATACCTACAAAAATCATAAAATACATTGCATTTTACGTTATCTTGCATATTAGGTGATGGAAAGATTGGTTGATCGATAATTGCGTTTTATATCGGTCACAGGCACGCAACAAATGTTAGCATATGGTCTTTTTGTTATTTGTTCAGTTGCTGCTGCTCTCATATACTAAGGGCATTGAAGAAAGCTGGGCATTTGAAAATTGTACCACTGACAAATGAAGGGCATTCATGACACACTCGTGGGGCATTACTTGACTGCACTGCTACTATACGTCGCCCATATCCTCATCAGGATAACAATGAATATGCAAACTATCATTATCACCATCCTTAGTAAAGTTGGACACAGCTACGAGGTTAGCGTGCCGAGTGTTCTGGTAGCTTCACCGAACTAGTGTTAAAGGTTAACTCCGAAGATTTTTCAGTGTCCGCTGATCTCAATCAAATTTTGTGTATTTGTGCTCCTCCGCCCTGTAACAACTATGCTCAGCCAGCGGTTTCAAGTCATTTAGTTTCTCTGATAATGAATCTAATCAATCTTAACAAATTCGCGTGTGGGCCACCCTGTGTTTTTGCCGTAATTACCTTCAAGAGTACTTACCAGAGCAGGCGGGCGGTCAAGAGCGAAACGGGGAATGCGGCAGCGCTCAAATTATCGCTATGAAGTTCAGCGATTCTGGCATAACTCAATAACTTCACCACTGTCATTTTCGTGGCCCCAGCTCTATATTTCTGACGGCGGGGACGCTGACACGTCACTGCATACGCTGCAGAAAACGTGTACCTATTTCGGTTTCAGTTTGAACACATCGCTCAGTCGGTGCGTTTCTGGGCACATTCAACCACGCTCGCTAGTACAGGACTACCACTGGCAAATATTGATATCAAAATATGGTGAAGAAACCGCTGCAGTTCCGGTTTCAGCCCTGTTTTGTATCTATAGCAGCAGAAGCAACCAGTAGCAGTATCCCTCGCCAAAAAAAAAAAAAAAATACGGATATCTTCTCAAAGAAACCTTTGTCGTTACGAATAACAGTCCCAGACTCACCTTTGCAGGCCGAAATGTATAGAAGCGCCATTTCAGCGACACCTCGACTGGCGAGACGTGCCTGTTGAAACAGCAACCGTTGCTTCTCCAACTCTTGTTCCTGCGGGAAGCGCCACATCAAGACACACAAATTAGATACCCGTCTGTTAGTGCCAGAGGATGTAAGGAGTAACGATAGTCTTTTTGCTCTAATGATTTGATTTGATTTATTGATTTCCATTTTCCCTTTCTGTTGCTTTGATTTATTTATTTGATTTATTGATTTCCATTGTTGAGGCATAAAATTTGGAATTAAATTACAAGCACATAAACTATAAAAAACAGACAGAAAAAGCGTATCGACTAGTAAACGCTGTGCACAGTAAGGGAGCTGCGAATACACTGTGTACTGTGCAAGACTAGCAATGCTTTTGAGCATCTGAGAAGAACAGTGAACAGGTGGAGCACCACGTGCTTATTCGTCTAATTTCTACATACAAATAATTAGAAAAAGTACAGCTTTAACACAACGATGACCCATCATGTACAACTTAAATTTCTCTGCTTGATTAGAACATCTAAATGTCACGTCTGAGGGCCCAGTACAGCCCGTGGCAACGCCCTGCTTACCTTCAGTCGTCGAAATTTTTGCTATGGGATCAACATCGGCAGCATGCAAGAGATAAGTGTTAGATGGCAGGTTAGTCAAAAAAAGTGCAAATCATGCTCGATTACTTGCAAAACATCAGAATACACAATTCCTACATGTTTTAAATTACAGGTTAGTCAAAACAAGCGGAACTGTTAAAATTCTTTGCACTTTCACTATGATACCAGACACACAACAATAATAAATGTAGCGAATTACGAGTACAGCACCACGACAAGTCCTTAGTGCACAATTAAGAGAGATTACAGGAAATTTAATATAACTCCTCTACGTTTTTTGTTGTGTAACCGTCGAAGCATCTACATTAATGCACCTGTTGAGGAAAGCTGGTTCATTCTGCAACTCACGACAAAGCTGCGCAACGAAACATAGACAAAGAAAGGTATATTCACATTCTTTCTTCATTCGTGTTTTCGCACTGCCCTGTTACATGCTGTGTGTTATGTGTGGTGCAAGAAAGCACCAATTTGCGCAAGCAAGAGATTTACTCTATATATTGCATACGATGTCATTAGAGTTAAGCAATGAAGAAAAATTCAGCGCTTCAAGAAGCTACAAGCTCAGAATTGTTTCGTTTGAATTCCACCATACAATCATTGACGCATATTCACTGGTCTGCGTATAACTTTTTATTCTTATGACTGCTTTTAGAAGCTGTGCTACTGCTTAGCGTTGCAAGGCATCTGCAAGTGATTATTTTCTCAGAAATTATTTCTCAACATTCTCATGCTAATCAATGTCGAAAGTATATATTGTTGTGAGGGCTAAATGGTTTTGTTTTGTTCGTTGCTTTGTTTTCTGGTCACTCGATAAAAACACAAAACATTTACGAACACACAAACATGCACCACAACACACAGCAAACACAACATAAAGAAAATGGCAGAAACTTACTAGAAGACCCTGACATGCATCCAGAAGCGAAGAGGGAAGAGAGAAATATAATTGGAAAAATGGCAGGTCAGAGCAGTAGATAACAAGGCAAGACGCAGATACCAAAAACTCAAGATGTTAAGCTCGGCAAACGCAACAAAACAGGAGTTAGCTGTAGCATAAATAGAGGCATGGCAGAAATGTACGTCCATGCAAAGTGATTGTTATAGGAGAGGCAATATGTTTTATATGTCGAAAAAGTGTTAAAAATATTACACGAACAAAATTATTCTGCAGTCCCATGCATAACAGGAAACATACTCCTTCATTCCCAGAGGCCAACCAAAGAAAAGCTTTTTGAGCTAGCAAGACCCGCAGTGGACCGTACCAGTGTATGAGAGGTTTACACCGTTAGCAAGTGATTGATGTCGTTGGAAGGCTTTCCTAGAACGCATTTGAAAGCCAGCGAGCAATATTCCAAGCAGATATGCATACGATTTGATACTATCTTAGTGGAACAGGCTGTTATGATATTCACTACCAGAATGTTGCCATGGCCTTATGCGGACATTGCGTGTCAACACAAAAGGCTTCTGTAGTGTTAGACTCAATATTCCACGCAACAAACTTCTACGATCGTAAATCACACTTCCCAGTACTATTTTCACAAGTATACATACAGTCTCCACGTTTGATATGCGACACTAGGACAGCGTGATAGCTGGTGTATATTGAGGTATTGGAGTGTACTGGGCGATCACAGAGGGACAAAACGTACAAAACGGAATCACAGTTCTTAGTGTACCAGAACCAATCAGCTCCGTGTTCCCAGTGCAAATCAATCGCGCAGAAAACACCAAAAGCGTTGCTATCAGCATCGTGTTTCATTTAATGAGCATGGTACATCAAAAGGACACAATGCTGAAACATTAAATTAGTTTGAAGAGCAGGAATGGCTTTCGACAACTCTATCATTGTTGATTTTGCATTCACAATGTCGTTATGATATCAGAAAACGACAGTGAAAGCTTCATTTTTGAATTTAACGCCGTCACCTTGTCATCTGAGCGTAAGGGGGACGTGGTGGATTTCAATGTCATTTTTTCTTGCGTTTTGGCGGCTGATTTCTATGCTCAGTACTTGCAGTAAGTGCCACAAAATATTAATGGTGGGCCCTTTGGAAAGCCGCTTGTTCCCCTTATGCTGTTACTTATGTTCCGAGCGATGGTTTAGATTCTTCGTAACCTGTAATCGAAGCTAATGCCACAGAAAATGTCTTTGAACGGCGAACGCTATTTGGCGGAACATCACTGTAACCCTACCAAAGTTATGCCCACTACATGTCAGTTTTTACGTATTCACACATTAGCATAATGAAAGCATTTTTCTATTATTGTAATGCTTAGTAACATTTTTCCCTATAAATTCACATGTGGCCGTCGGAAGAAGCCACTATTCAAACTACTGTACTCATCCTATAACTCCTTAATTTCACACGTGACATATAAACTCCTAACAGTACAGTGCTACGCAACATTTCCTTTCGATTACGCAACTACACCAGGCAGTGGCGTCAACGAATAGTGTTTAAAAACGGGTGCTAGAGATAAGTCTGAAGAAAAGAAGGCCATGCAGTACACCTCTCCACAACAGATCCTGCCAATATTCCCTTGCGTACTTGCGATCTGCTCGATGGAATTGACTGTATCTCTGCCTCGAAGCGGTATTTTCCAAATGGATTGTGGCGCAAAACGGAAGAGCAAAGAAAGAGTGAAAACAGAATAGAACGCGTCTCTCATTTCTTCCTTTTCCAGTTTTGCGCCGCAATTTATTCCTATGCTATGCACCAACTGACCCAAAGTTCCACTGTGCTTTACTCGTGTTTTGCCTGGAATGCATATAGTGAACTGTTATGTTACAGATTCTAATATTTGATGCCCTGTTTCTTTTCCTTCTTTCTGTAGATTCCAACTACACCATGAGGAAGGCTCTCAGTTAGTGGCTGCCTTGCAAATAAATTTCAATTGATTTGATGATTTGTGGGGTTTTACGTCCCAAAACCAGCTCTGATTATGAGAGACGCCGTAGTGGAGGTCTCCGGAAATTTCGACCACCTGGGGTTCTTTAACGTGCCCTGACATCGCACAGCACACGGGCGTCAACATTTCACCTCCATCAAAATGCAGCCGCCGCGGCCGGGATTCGATCCCGCGACCTTCGGATCAGCACCCGAGTGCCATAACCACTAGACCACCGTGGCGGGGCATTTCCATTGATTTAAGTTCAATGAAACAGTGACCAAAAATACTCTTCACAAGGGTATCGCACTTAAACCTTAGTCGACTTTGACAGTGAAGTGTTTTCCTCGTATCACGGCTCACTAAATCTGAAGCAATACAACATTTGCACAGCTAAGCAACTCAATTCTTTAGTGAAAAACCTCGCAGACCGCCATTTCTACAGTTTTGAGCGAATTCTATTCAGTCATACCTTCACACCGATGTTCAATCAACGACTATGCCCGAGAGAACCGCAGCTCAAATTGTGCTTGTGGCTTTGTGGGCACAACGACATGGAATATTTTATGTGCCACTAGTGAATGCGGAGGTAGCCATAATTACATATACACGTGGTTCCCACTCATGACCCTGTGATATATTTTGAAAAGTAACTGCAGCTGCCATTTTAATGCAAAAATCTTACATGAATGGAGGGCCCCGACTCCTCGTCCCCTTCCTCCTCCTCCTCTTCCTCTTCAGCTCCGCCACAACTCTGTAAAGAACATTTAGTGTGAGATGAAATTCCCTTTAGAACACACAAAACAGTCTTCTTTAATAACTAAGCACATGTTAGTTAAAAAAAATATATCTTGTCAATAACGCAATTAGCTAGGCCCAAATCTTTCAAACACCTGCGTTCTCATGTTCAAGACCCATAAAATTATTCTAATTTCAGGAACACGCAAATATTCGAGCGCATTACATATTAAAAGAGAACAGTGTCTTCAAAACAATGCATATGAGTAACCCAGCTTCTGCTCGTAAATACAAACAATTTTCCAAAGAGTGTAAGAACATAGCAAATACCACCTGCATTCAGGTAAATAAAAACAGGTGCAAACGTAAGACATTTTTTTTCCCTTGGGCATACATACTCAGTGGAGTTTTCTATGCATGGAAAACTTTACGTGTTCTCTCCTGAATATATATTTCCCTTTTTGTTTATTTTATTTTATTTATTTATTTACACAATACCGCAGACCCTAATTGGGTCCATGCAGGAGGGCAGTACATAAATACGTACATTCATGAACAACAAATCACAACAAACGAACGAAAGAAATGATACCACGACTAAACAAGAAAGGTTTAAAAGATACCGAAGAAAATGAATAACAATAACATCAGAAACTAGCAACGGTATTATGAGAGAACGCACGCATGAACATTTGGAAATACTCTTGCAAGACTGAAGGCAGCAAGCACATCTGTAATACTCAAAAACAGTAACACTAAAAAAAGGAACGAAGGAATAATCAACGCGACCAGTAGTGACAACGTTAAACAGATATATGTTCAATAGAATCTGCGTTTATTATTTGTGATACATCCAGGTTATTCCAATCGTTTACAGTTCGTGGGAAGAAGGAAAATTTAAAGAGGTTAGTTCTAGTGTTGTATGGTGTGAAAGAAAGATCATGACGATGCCTTGTTCGACGTGCTGTAAGTGGCGTCACATAAGCCTGTGGGTTAAGAGACAAGCAATGGTTGCTAAGCTGGAAAAGAAATTTTAGCCTGTGAATTTTCCTTCGAAGCTGTAGTGTCTGAATATTACGCTGTTTCATTAGGGCTGTGGGAGAGTCATTTATTTTATATTTAGACAAAATAAACCTAACTGCTCGGCGTTGAATCATCTCTAGTGCGTTGATGTTAGTTTTTGTGAAGGGGTCCCATACGATGCATGCATATTCGAGTTTTGGTCGGATGAGTGAAGTGTAAGCCAGTAATTTAGTATTATGAGGAGCATGCTTTAGTTTGTGCCTGAGGATACAAAGTTCCTTGAAAGAAGAGTTACCCCCGTATTCATAAACGCTCCTCGACTCGACCCTTCACTCGAAACGCTTCTTGAGGGCGGTTTTCCAATTCACAGATCGCCCTCCACTTGAAGCGTTCCTCGACTGGAGGAAATCTCGAGTGTTTTACTCGAGATAGTCAAGGTAGGGCCAGAGCTACCTTGAACCTTTCCTTGAGTGAAGTATCATGGCGGATTACGCTTCGTTTGTCGACTATGTGCTCCGCGTCGGCGAGCTGTTTGACGACGTAGAAAACTGCGTACGCATACCACGACGACGGTTGAAGCACCGGATAAATCCAATGGAGCACTACACCGACAGCGAATTTCTGGCGCGCTATCGCTTCACGAAGTGCAGCGTGAAGAAGCTGCTTGACTGCTTGCCCCTTGACGAGAGCTGCAGCAACCGTGGCCACCCTCTTCCACCAATGACGCAGCTTCTGATTGCGCTGCGCTTTTATGGAGCAGGCACGTTTCAAGTAGTGGCGGGCGACCTGGTGAATGCGTCTCAGCTGACAGTGAGCCGCATCGTCGAACGTGTGTCGCGGGTGATCGCGAAGTATTTGTTCCCAGCCGTCGTGAAGTTCCCCGACACCGTGACGGGTTCCGTGAGACGATGGTCAATTCCACCGAATTTCGAAGTTCGCCGGGGTGACAGGGTGCATAGACTGCACCCACATCCGTATAAAGCACCACATCCGTATAAAAGTTTCTCCCAGGCACTGTCCTTAGTGCGCTTGGACACGCTGTCGGTGTTTCTGTTTTCAATTAGCGATCTGTGGCGCGTCACCAAATTACACAGTAATTCGCACTCTTCGCGCGTGTAAGCGAACCTCCGTGCGGTCGTCTTACCGCCGTCGCACGTGACGCTGTCGTTCCTGCTCATGTCGCCGTCTGTCAGGGCAAGGAGGACGCCACGAGGGAGAGAGAGAGAGAGCTCTTTGTCGAAAGGCAGAGAATTTAGCCGGCGTTGAAATATCGCTGACATGCTACTCTGCGTGGCGAGGGAGTTTGGGGAGCGAAAGAAGTGCAAGAGACAGTGAAAAAGAAAAGAGAAAAGAAGTTGGGCTTTGTGTTTCTGACTATGATGCCTAATTGCGTCCAAAGATAGTTAACGTTTTCACCAACCCGCAGTGATGTGATAGGGTGTGTTGCATGATGGGTGAGTGATGGTGACGACGGAGATAAAGTTAAAGTCTATCGAGTTGACCTATACTTTTTAAATATGTAAACAAAAAGTCCATCGCACGTCTCTGTTGTGTGGGGCAAGCTAGAGGGCCTAAAACACACTGAGGTGATAAAGGGAGCTGTGTAAGTGACTGCATGCAATGTTCATAGAGCGCACGCTCATCACTGTTCGCTCTGCATTCGAATAAAATATGCTCTAAGGTTTCAGTAGAGCCACAGTTGCTGCAGTGTGGGCTTGTCTCCTGATGGAAGCGGTACCGTAAGTCGTTTGAATATGCAATGTTCAGCCGTAGTCGATGATACAATGTTTCCAGATGTCGAGGAATGTTGGATTGTAGTTTTGATTTGGGATATGGGTCGACTGAGTATAAGAAAATGTGATGATGTGTCGGTAACTTCCATAGCCGGCTCCTTTATTCGTAAGCGAATCGTTTAGCCATATGGGAAGCATCAGAGTTGGTGAAACAGATTCGCTTACAGTTTTGATATCGAAGACCGTTACGTGCTGCTTCGTCGGCTTTTTCTTTGGGCAGAATGCCGCAGTGAGCTGGTATCCATTGAAATGTAATGCAGTGTCCTGCGCTAAAGCCAGGTGGTGTAAATAGGCAATGTCGGCAGAAACGGGTTGATGATTAGTTTTCTTCACGTAGTTGTACAATGTTTGCAGCGCTCCTTTGGAGTCGGTACGCCACGATGCAACAAGCAGCTTGCACAGCGCACCACGGAGCATCAAGATAAAATCTGGCGCGCACACACAATACGCGAACAACAGTCGCAAATCCGGACCTGTCCGGTCATGCTATCCCAGCGGATTCGGCCCTGGCGTGGCTTGGATGAACGTAGCATCGCCTGCTGTCGAAACTAGCTGATAATGTTTCAAATTTCCCTTATAACTTCCAATGCAACATGTATTTAATAATAGGTGATAATTTTTAAATCGTTGTCTAGCATTTTAACCGAAAATTCTCGTACTTATTGTAGTATTGGGCTGTACACCCTCGCTACCAGACGCGTCTTTCGTAACTCAAGTGAAGGAATGTTTCTCGAGCAGCCTCTTGGCGGAGGAGCGCTCGAGTGGCGTTCCTGAAACCCAGCGGCTCCTTGAGAGGAGGAAGGCGCTGCGCCTCGACTCGGTGAAGTCGAGGAGGAGCGTTGAGTGAAGGTGCGTTTGTGAATACGGGGGTTACAGATTTTGGAAATGTGGTTATTCCAGCTTAAGTCATTAGTTATTGTGATTCCAAGATATTTATATTGGTTTACTTTGGTGAGCGGTGTGGTTCCTAGGCTGTAAACGAACGACAATTTGTTAACTTTTTTTGTGACAGACATGTAAACCGTTTTTTCCGTGTTCAATTCCATGCCCCACCGTTTGCACCACGACAAAATGTTTTGAAGGTTAGAGTTAAGCATTAACTGATCATTAAGGGAACAAACTTCGTTAAACAATACACAATCGTCTGCGAATAGCCTAACTTGTACAGGTGGGGATATTTCGTTAACAATGTCATTTATATATATTAGAAACAGTAACGGTCCCAATACACTACCCTGGGGAACACCAGAGGTTACTGAAAGTTCATTAGAAAAGTAATTACCAATTGATACAAACTGCTTGCGATTAGACAGATAAGCCGCTATCCAGTTGATAATGTATGCTGGGAGGTTAATCGACTGCAATTTTTCTATCAGTTTACTGTGAGGAACAAGGTCAAACGCTTTTTTAATATCCAAAAATATAACGCCAACTTGGCTTGACTTGTCAAGAGTACTAGCAAGGTAGTGAATAATTGTCGTTAGTTGTGTTACAGTCGATAACCCTTTCCGAAAACCATGCTGGTGAGGAGACAGGATATTGTTATCATTTATAAACTTGGTTATTTCATTAGCAATAATATGTTCAACTAACTTGCAGCATGTAGACGTCAATGAAATGGGGCGATAATTAGTTACTTGGGCTGAGTCGCCCTTTTTCGGAATAGGAACGACTCGTGCAGTTAGCCAGTCAGCAGGAAGAGTAGCTGATGACAACGAGGTACGATAAATGATTACTAGAAAGGGTGCTAATGCTTCGGCATACCTGCGCAGAAAGGCATTCGGTATGTTATTCGGTCCTGCAGAGGATTTAACTTTAAGGTTCAGTAGCATTGATACCACACCTGGTTCTGATACAATATCTGGGTTCGAGTCACATGGTATGCCATCAGGATTTACTGCGGTATCGGAATTAGAAAATACACTTTGAAAATAACGATTAAAGTGCTCCGCGATACATTTTTTATCGACGACGACGGATAATGATACTAGGATGTGGGCATCAGGGCAGATTATTTGCGAAAGCAGGAAGCTCGAAATTCATAAACTCTTCAGTATTTGATGTAGTTTGATTTGCCTCTGGCACATGCTATTATTATTTGATTCCACACCGGGTGTCACTAAGCATTACCCTATAGTAGCAAGTTATGGACTCCTATCCATCCTCATTAGAAATACGGACAGCATTAAAATTAAAAGCTGAAAAAGAAGGCAACCTACAAAACATATTTCGAGAGCGGTTAGTATAATAATGAAAGCATAGACGGCACCTTGAAAAGCTCCAAACCCCACATCATGAAACTCGGATAGATGAATTGAAATCTGATACGAATAGCATAAAACATCATTTTAAAAAATGAGCAATGCGTACCTGGCTGAAGATGAAGGCATATTGCATGTATAGGGGGTCCTCGGGATTGACACCGCTGGAATAACAGAGAATAAAAAATTAAAGCTACGTCGGAGCAGTAGAGCGACAAGCATGTACTATCAAAACGCAAAAGCACAGAGAGGAAGCCTATTTCGGCAAATATCAAAATTGAACTCCAGATAATTATTACTTATGTTTCGACGTACTTAGGCCGATTTGGCGTATGATGGGGTGACTAGGTTTGGGCGGTGCTGTTCCTGGCCTTCCCGAAGCCTCGCCAATCTAGTCACCTCTCAAAAAGCCAAATGGGCTTCAACACACCTGGGTTTAAACAATGATTGGCTGGAACTCAGTTTTACATTTGGCTCTATTTTAGCAGGCGAGACAGATGTCTGTTGATCATGCTTTCCGTGCAATGCATTCCGCTTGTATTGAAAGAGTACTTTAGTTAGGAGAACTATTAAATCAAATCGCGTTCCAGTGTAACTAGATAATAGCACGATCGATCAGTAAAACGAAACACTATGCATGTAACGACTGTCTAATTGTGGCTGCATAAGTTTTGCAGTACTTACAAACGCACGATATTACATCCTAGAGACATCTTCAGTTATACAGCGGCCTATTCACACTGCCCTCTTGTTCTGTGTATGCCTTATACATTTACCTATATGGATTAACCCAACAATGTAATTAAGCAGCTGCGGTATTGTACCGCTGGCACGGGTTTGATTTCCAGAAACGATGGACGCATTTTGATGCAGCTGAAATGGATAACGCAGGCTTGGTTCTATAGTATACTGTGAATCATTCACACTTGAGGGAACCCCAGAAGTATGCTTGAATTATCTAAATTTGGAATAATCAGATGCAACTAGCAGTGCCCCTTATTTTCCTCATATTTATGAGTAAAAACAGAGATGGCCAGTTGTGACGTTCATTGCTGATGCGTCAGTGCTTTTTTTTTTCTGCTAGTGGCTTTGAATGCTTTCACAAGTGTTGACAGGTTATCGGCTCTATTTCCGGGTGTTAAAAAATGTATGAGCACGCATTTCCAGCTATAAGAAACCAAAGCAGCCAATACTCCTGGTGAGGATATGCAAAAAGCCCGAATTAACATGATTATTCGAATGACGCCGTTTGGATTAGGCTGCTTTTCCGTACACATTTAGAACATAGTAGGTCAGCTGTAAATTTGACATTGTTAAAAAGAAAAGTTTTAATAATCAAGAGTCTATTGAACGTTGGTTCATGTTAGAAATATTTTGCATTGTGAGCATTGTTTTTGAAGCCCCCAGCAGCGTGCCTCATAAATGTACGTTCGTTGGCACCTGTATAATCACAACACATTTTTTAAACCATCCTGATGGTGCACTCTACCGCGAAACAGAACTCATATATCTTTCATTGTTTTTTTTCACACATGGTACTGCTTTCACCAACCTGTGCTCAGTCGTGGCTGTTCTTGAAAAAGCCACAACAAGCTGCACCAATGGATCCGGAGCCTCCTCTGTCTCTTCAGCAGCTTGCTCCTTTTCTGACTCCTCAAATGTGGTCTGCGAGAAATACAAAAAAAAACGCGCTAGTCATGAAGGAAAGAATCAAGAAGGACATCAGGAAAAGCCACAGAAATAAACAAATGAAACTACGGAAACATATTGAAAGAGGCATTTGTCACTTTGGTGAAAAGAAAACTGACTTCATGTTATTTCGGGAGTTGCAGCATGGCAAACAGCGTCTAATATTGATTTCTTTCCTTTAGAGAAACACTTAATTTAGCAACGATGTATCTTGTGTGAGCAAACTCTTTTCGCATTACCAAAGGCACCACGCTTGTATGAAGAAAACGCGTAGTCAGCTAGGAAATCCTAAAGAGCAAATAGAAGCGGCAACGCCGCTGGGAGTTTCGCGCAATGATGCATGTGGCGTTATACATCTTTGCCGGTTGCTACTAATGCCTACATTGTTACTTATGGGTAAAGTTGGAATGTACACTGTGCTAAAAGAAATGTGGGAAACAACGTCGCGTGCTCTACACAATTTGAATGAGCCAATGTGGCGAGAATACGAAAAATAAAGAATGACATGAGTGACGTCACCTCGTCAATATTACGGCCCGAAATCGAAAATTGTAATTTTGACCTTGATTTTCTCTTCTAACATGGAACATGAAATTAGCTGCCCGTGCACTTCAGAAACTAATTACTTATCAGTCTAAAATGCTTTAGTGTTTCTCATCGGTACCATTTTAAGCAACGAAGTAAACCTAATTTAAAACTATTTTGCAGTCAGCCTTATCCATCACTTCACTTTTATGGTGTTTTCGAACATGATATGTGACTTACCCATCCTAAAAGTGCGAGATACAGAGGACTTCACTGCGCAAACATCATTGCCATGCCCATAATTTGGCACGTTGTTGAAGTTAAAACATCTTACGTGCCTGAGCCAGAGAATTCGGAAATGTTCACTTACAGTGAGGTCATCAATCAGCTGCTCTTGGCCAACATTTTCCTCTTCAAGCCAGAGATTTGTGTACACACTTAAAAATATGTTGATTGCCCGATGCCTGGAAAAGAATATTTTTCTAGATGAAACAGTGGTGCAGAGTACAGGCGCAACATAAATTACAATTGTGTCCTTTGGTTGACATCAAAGCAAAGCCTAGCATCGCAACACGTAAGCATTATTAAAAAGCATAATCTAAGTTTTCATTTCTGCAAATCGTTTTCTCGGGAGTGTCAGTCAAAACTTGCACTAACATATTTAACATGAGAAAAATAACTTCATTATTGCCGATAATTTCTTATAAACGTATACTCGCATTACTCTTTCTATGGCAATACTATTTTTCTTTTCAATCATTACTATCGAGAATTCCTTCCATGGAGGTTCGACTGTTATACACTCCTGCTTTCATTGGAGTAGAAAATGTTTTGAGCATCGATACACATAAAAAGGTTTGTAACTAACTTCCAAGACTTAAAACATATTGAACCTTCGAGCTAGTGGTTTCCGTCAAGACATACGTATGTGGCTTGTAATAAAAAGTTTTACTGTACGAAGGCTTGCTATCTCAAAAGAAACTTTGAATTTTGTTTGTCGATAGAAATGTACACCACCACTCCGGCTATGGAAATTATATATTAGGAGCAAATATGCACAACGATTCTAGTTGACACTGCACCAAACAAGAGAAGCGCCAACAAGACAAACAAGATATAGAAAATAATATGTGCTGCACTACTGGACTGTGCACACAGGCCCATCTAACATACATGCTCTACGGCCATGCTGCATAATAATTTCATGCAAAAGTAAAAGACCTAGAAGTAATACATGCAGCGCACTATTTTGAGGTACAGAAATGTTTATGACAGTATACATCAAGTGATTTGATAATGGTTACTAAACATGGTAAGCAAGCTCACTCAAATGTTGCTAATAATTAAAAAAAAAGCAACCCTGAATCACAAATCATATGAATGATCAGCTCAGGATCTCATTAAAAGTGACACAACTGTATCACAGCATTGCGAAAAGGGACAGACATAGACAGTATTTGGAGAACTAGTATATCTGCTATGTAACACCGAAGCAATGCAATAGGAAATATACGAATAACGAGTGGTTGGAGGCGTTATTTTGCAAGTGGTGACAAATATGGAATTGAGCATTTTCTGAAGAGGCTCAGCCAGAGCTGTACCGGACCAGAATCAAATGTTTATGACCCACAAATATTTGGAACGCCTGCTTTCGTTGGGACAGATCCCATGCATTCCGCAAACGAGGAAGGATTGCACAGTAATTTCTTTTTTACTGCGATAGCAATTATATGGACAGTCTCGACAGGTTTTTGTCGTCGGCGTCGCCGCGCCTTCATGTTCCGTATAAAGTGCAAATTGATAACAACTCCGCGCGCATCGTACGATCTACACGCGGGTAAAAGCACATGAGCGGGGGCGGCGGAAGCAGCTGAAGCAGAGATCAAATGAGTCTCGCCCATCACCGTCGCTTCGAGAGCACGTTCGATAGCAACACCGATCTCGGGAGGCCCGCGTCGAAGCGGAAGCACCGCCCGTCTTTGACGCGCATGAAAAGACGCAAAGGGGCGGGGGCGCGGAGTGAGGGGGGGGGGGGGCAACTGTGGACTTCGGCGATCGCCATCGCGCGCGCGCTATCTCGGCCGCCACCAGACGTGCTGCGTACTGCGTAGCAGCGCCTTGATCGCGTGGTGCGTTCCAGACGCCTCGCATATAGTCGCAAAGCCGGCAATCCCTCGCCACATAGCGCTCACGCGAATGCGTCTACGAGTGCCGGAAGGAATGCTGTCGCTTGATGCCGTTATGCTGGACCAAGTTTTTCGGCGGCGCAAAGTGCACCCTGCTTCGCGTGGTGGCGCGGTGTAAAGCGCGTGCCAGAAGACATGAAAACAACACGCATTAGCTCGCAGCTCTGCTGGGCCGTTGTCTCTACCGCTCTAAAGTCACATGGTACATTACCCGCCTGCATGCTTACTTAATAAGCCCATGTTCACTACAATTCAGATTGCCCTAAAGCTGCTTCTCTTCGCATATTACATCATGCAATGCCATCTCATTCATTACATTTTAGGGGCGAAGCTCCTTAGGGTGTGGGTCGTTCCTTCCTCTGTAGTAGTACGTATGTAGTAGTATGTATGTAGCCACCTCGCGCAGCCGGGAGGCTCGCGCTCGCCCTCCTGTAGCACCAATTTGAATCTCACTTTAGGAAACTCACGTATAGAGATTGTGGACTCTGTAAAATCACTTGGTATATTTTTTCAAAAGCATCTGTCTTGGGAAATTCATGTTAATCATGTTGTTACACAGGTAGCAAAGGTAGTGGGAATTTTGGCAAAATTCATATTCCATTTGCCAACAGCCGTTAAGCTTCATATTTATAATGCACTGTTTCTTTCTCATTTAAATTATTGCTGTATAGTCTGGGGTACAACCGCGTTCACACACCTAAACCAGCTGTTCATATTACAAAAGAAAGCACTTCGTCACATTGCGTGCGTTGAAAAAACTGCACACACAAAACCCCTGTTTATAAAATACAATATCACGTCCGTACACAGCTTATACCCATTAAACCTAGCCAGAAAGTATAAACACGATACAGACGGACTACTTTGAACACTTTCCGAGTTGACACCACTCACAAGGTCTTATAATTCACGCAGTCATGACATCTGGAAAATACCTTTTCCATGCACTATGCAAACAAAACAAATGCTTCGTCACACGCTTCCAAATCTGTTAAATGAACTCCATCAATGCGAAATCAATTTAGAAAAATTGGGAATCGTGCACTCAAAGCATTTTTTGTCGCGAAAGATTGATGTATTTTCCTTTTGGAAAAAGCAGAGTTTATGTTCATATGATTTCTAAGTTTCACTGTTTTTCTTGACCTAATTCTAAAATTGTATAAAGGAATGTTAATTTACTTGCCATGTTAATGTAAGCTGTTAATCATTACACCATGTGTATGTAAATATCGTATTGTATAGTTTTTCTCGCAAATATTATATTGCAATTACATTGTCCAAATACTGTATAAGTACTACCACGCTGTCGCTGTATGCCATGTAAAACGGGGCTCGAGGTTTTTCAAGTGGATAGTTCCAATTTTTCTCGAGCCCTCGTGTTCCACAACATGCAGACTTGTGGACGAAATAAATTTGACCTGACTTGACTTGACATTACGCAACGTAAATATAAGGTCTTTCAAGGGTATCATACTTTGAAAATGATGCAACTGCACCTTAGCACAAGCTAGCTATCAGCCCACTCCAGTTTGAGAATACAAATTGTTATGGAAAGAATGCACTTCAAATGGAGCAACACATATTAAAGTGCATGTCACACATAGTAACTAGAAAGACACTACCAAGACACACAAGAACGACAGAACAAGCACACATATAGAAAGTGACGCAGCAAGATGCAGTGTCACTGAGCTGAAATATTGCTTATACTCGGTGTGAGGCTATAGGCAGCTCACAAGTTATGTCGGACAACTCACTGAAATTTTTTACTATTATGTCTAATATATGTTACCTTGATAAGTATATTTGTTCATAGCTTAAAGAGTAAAATGACATTACCTATAGAGTTATACCCTTTGTTTGCAAACATTCTTACAGTAAAAATTTTAAATACTTGAATAATCCATGTCATTGATGTATATTAACCTAGATTGGGTATACTATAAACAGATTAAAAACTCATAAGAGCTGCATAGTTGGCATTTTGGTGTTGCCAAAAGCCTTAATATTTCACCAGGCTTGAAAAATGAATTCAGCTCAGTAACTGTGCCAGAAAACTAAAATGATAATTAAAAAGCAACACTATGACTTCAAAATGCAGAACTGAAAAATGAGCAAAGATGTCACGACACAATGGCAACCGGCAGGAGTCGTTCCTTGTACCTGAATTGAAACATGAGCATATTTTCCTCGGAATTTTTTCAATGCACACATTTTCTACTTGTTAGCTGTGGACAAGCTGTATAAGTCCTGATCTGAAGAAATTGTCAGATAATCATATACAGCGCTTCACCTTTAAATATTTTTTCACGAAACGGTACCTTTCAGGGCACATTTTTATATTAAGTGCAGATGGAATATGACGCTTATTTTTGCCTCACAGATACAAACTGTCCGTCGGTAACCTTACAGTGATATAAATATGCTGCCTTGCACCTCGCGTAAGAGTGCATGAAATTATACAGTGATTGTTTTAGTTTCCATCTTGCTTAACTCTACAGCATTTCTTGTCACGGCTATTCAGTATTGATGAAATAAACAAATACCTCAACATCCGTTTAACAAGACATAAGGTAAGGCATACTAGATATGTAGGTTTAATCACAAATATGCAGGCCCTGTTTAAGCGAAAGAAGGAGTGTGTAGTTTAGTTAAAATAAACCAGAGTAGAAACAGAGGACACAATGAATTGGTCATTTGCAATTCATAATTATCACTCATTTATGTGAAGATAA
The DNA here is from genome assembly GCA_013339685.2 of Hyalomma asiaticum. Taxonomy (NCBI): domain Eukaryota; kingdom Metazoa; phylum Arthropoda; class Arachnida; order Ixodida; family Ixodidae; genus Hyalomma; species Hyalomma asiaticum. The sequence goes on from CM023488.1 coordinate 66,503,270, forward strand.
ATAAAGAGCAAAGAAACATATAAGCCTATATTTTCCTGCCACTATCTACTGATTATTAGCTATAACAAATACTAGATACTATAAAGAAACTGCTTTTTTATGTGACTTCACTATGCAAAATATTCAGGAGCGCTTATATCTAAGCATGGCGTTAAAGAAAATTCCACAATAAATGTCACCTCTCCGCGAAACTTTGATAAAGCTCTAACAAAGAGAGGACACACCACCGATGTAGTGTCCACCTGTCTCAGACATTCACTCCCTCCTAAGCAAAGCATTACAGACACTTCGATAAGGCAAGAGCACCCGACAGGTGCCTTGCAGGCGTGCCACAAACAAGCAAAATGCGTAAACAACGACAACATAGGAGGCAGGGGTGAAGGAGTGTTGCGAGCATGCACGGACGCGGGCATTTGTGTTACCTCTCGACGTTATAGAGTGGCACACTACGCAGACATGCGATGGCAGCCCGCTTCTTGGAGCTGGACAGCAGACGGCGCCACGCGTTCGATGAGGGCGGGGGTTTGTGTGCCTGAGGACGTTAGTTAGGTCAGGGTGGTGGCGATGGGTTTCAGTGGAGACAAGGGAAGGAATAGACGCATACAAGTGAAGTCAAAGAAGCCCCGCAGTGATGGATGTAAGTAGAAAGAAAAAGTGTGGTGAATGGATCAAGCAAGGCAGACCATCTCGTCATGTTATCCCACATCACTCTTTCGGTATTCTAGTGTAGAGTGAATGCGACTTCATATTGAATTTAATGAACAAAAATACGTCACTGTCTACCGTATTCGAATAATTACATTTACAATAAGTAATTAAGCAATTTACGATGGTGTTCATAACAACGAAATGTAGTGTACCAATTAGGAACTCTTTCGTGCATCACACTTTGGTGTTACTTTCTAAAGGCACTGCAAAAGTGAGCAGCCACACAGCACAAGCGTGCACTTGCGCTTGTGCAACATTATATGCAAAGAAGTTAGATATTAAATAGAAAATGTATATTAGGTTTCCACGTTAGGTACCTCTCAGAAACTTCAAGAGCTCACACGTGAATGCGTAAAGGTTGGCTCTAAGCAACGTGAATGTGTGCGTTTTGGTCTAGCATTTCAAATTATAATCATCATTATACCTTCATAACTATTAAATTTTTGAAGACACGACGTAATATAGCAATATATTTCAAGAAGTAAGGAATAAGGAGCACATAACACATCGCCAAAACCCCAGCGTTTCTGAACAGGCACATTCACCCTTCAGGTGGACCCCATTGCAGGTATATTACTTGCTTAAACATAATGAAATACATCTCTCACCGCGAAGTAATAAAAATTATCGGAAAACACATAAACATATTGCAAAAACCGACAAGTTATTTCCTTAATGTGATTACATAAGGAGCAACACAGGATCATTAAGATAGCTATACACAGAAGCGCAACGACGCCCACTATTAGGTGATATGCGCGCTTGATCGCTGAGCATAGTAAATGTAGCACAGCAGTGATGATGTCTAGTGTTACTGTTTCCACCTGCAGGTCGATCACTGCACCGTTTTCGTTCAAAAAGTCCGTCCCTGGATCATGCCGTGAGCACACTGCTGCAGGATCATAAAGTACACAGGAGAGAAGTGTGACCGTGACAGCAGCTCTGCCGTGCATTGTCCTGCCTGGATTATGAACAGGCCTGGCGTGCATATATGATCGTCGTCCCATTTCTTCGATCGCTCAAAAATCGTCTACTGACGACGGAGTGTCTGCGCTGGTGTTGACCAGTGCACCCAGCAGATGTCCATCGAAGGAAGCTGGCAAGGCAAGTCGGCGCTTTACGTCCCACTTCGATAATGGTTGGTCACCTACTGTGCGGTCTGCCACTTTGTGCGATCTCGGCTGCGTCGACTGCGAGTCTCATAGCCTGCACCACTGCCGCCTTAAGCCTTGCAATCAAAACTGCGTCGTTGAGTGGCATGTGTGCGTGTTATGGAATCATTGGGTGGGTTCTTGGCGACGTCGCGTTGGGTCACATCGTGAATTCGGATTTAGTCGTAGTCGTTGGGGGCTTTCCGCGACTTGGCTCGAGGGCATTCTTTCCTCCTGAAATTGCTGGGTTTAGTTGTCCCTGGTAGGGCTCGATGATGTCGCACTTGTGCACTCTTGGTGCTTGGATACATAGCAGCGTTGACAGAGTGACGAAGACTTCACGAGACGAGGGGCAATATTTTGGGTTTCTCGCAGGCAGGCTTCGGTTTCTCTAGCCAGCGTGCCACGAATAGGTCGTCAAGCAGCGATGCTGTGTTGTGTATCTGACGGTAGGGACATTGTTGTTTCAGTTGGTCAGCCTCACCGCAGAGAAACAATTGAGGTCGCTGTTCTGGTATTCTTTAGATCTGACTGCTTTGGTGCATGCACGGTTTCCTGGAATGTACTAAAAAGGCAGGATGGACCGTATTCAGTAGTTGCGGGTGTTGTTGTGGCCGGTAGGCGTGAAGGGCCAGCGGCGAGCAAGGCTCCCACCATGTGCTGGGTGGTTGTGTTTGGCTGCGCCGGGCAGTGCCGTAGGTCGTCACAGTGGGTGTCAGTAGTTCTGGCGCCCACGCATGTAGTGGCTGCTGAGTGGAAGCAAGGGCTTGTTGTAGCTGCTCCTTATAATGACTTTGGATAGAGACGGCACCGACGGTTGTACTGCAGGCTAAGGTTTCTGGAGTTGCTTGTGGAATATAGCTTGGATTAACGACGACTTGCTGAGTATATGCTGCTGGAATCGGTGTGCTATGCTTCGGGTTTTTTCTAGCCGGCGTTTGTACTGCCGTCCGCGAATGCTGAGCACTTTTTCAATCGCAGAAGCTTTGGTGATGAACTTATACGCAGTGGTTGGAGGACTGCGCACCAGCCTGGCACATAGATCCTGTTTGATGCCTCGCATCAGGAAACGGACTTATTTGGTCTCAGGCATCTCTGGATTAGAGCCATTCAAGGGGCGCTTCATTTCTTCTGCGTAAACTGATTCATTGATTTCTGGGGATTTACGTCCCAAAGCCAGCTATGATTATGAGAGACGCCGTAAGGGAGGGTTCCGGGAATTTCGGCCACCTGGGGTTCTTTTAACGTGCACTGGTATCGCACAGTACACGGGCCTCAGCATTTCACCTCCATCGAAATGCAACGTCGCGGTCCGGCATTCGATTCTCCTGCATAAACAACGGCGCTCTCGCTTCGCCACTGCATTCTTGTCTCAGATATCTGAGCCCATTCCCTGAAAATAGTGTTCAGAAACCTTGTGGCAAGCTTTCACCAGAACACCATCAGGGGGTGTGGTTTTCACACTATGTTTATGCAGATTATTCCAATAATTCCAATAAAAAATAAACTTCTGTAGCTTATTGTCGGACCAGTTGAATTTCGCAAGTGGTTCGATTGTCTCGAGCCACTTGCGAAAGTTGGGCTGGCATATGTGGCAGGTGTAGAACACCCTGTCCTGTAAATATGGTCGCCACGTCCACGCCACGAACTATTGGGGCTCATCCCTGGGCACGCCAAAAGCGCTAACTGCAGAAATAAACGCATGTGGCACTATCGACATTGAATGCGTACACCACAGTATAATTCACACAAAATGACGTAAGGCATAAGCAAATTCTAAACTTCAAACATATACCTTGAATTGAAGAACAACGTGCTGGAAATTGGATGACAAATGATAACATTAGGGAACTATGCTGTCTAACAAGCCTCACAAGTGCGAAGCAGCAAGGAGAGCTGTACCATATTATGTCCTGCAGTCAAACGTCAAATTAGAACACCAGGAAATGTGAAAAAAGTAGAAGCCAACATTTGAATTATACATTAAGAAGGGAGCACCACTGCACACGATGTTAAGAAAACTCTTCAAATCCATGTCATTGCTGGGTGAAGGGCAAGTGTTTGGAGGTTCAAAAAAACTCAGGCAAGAAAAAGAGGGTAAAGGCCATGATATTAAAGAAGGCGTTGACGGGGACAGGCTATAAGTAGTAGGAGAGGGCCAACCTCTAAGCAAGCAAGTGTGTGCGCGTGTGACGCGTGCATGCCTCATCTGGCTGCAGGGAGGTTGCATAACTGCCGGGGTGCGAGCCACCCGTTCCGTTACCTGGGAAGACTGTGCAGCGAGATCATTCGGAAGCAGGCAATGACGGCCCGCTTGCGCTGTGTGGACACTACACTGCGATAGGCACCCTTCTGCGAACCCTGAGCGTGGTCGATCTGAGGAGTGCGGGCAACGGAAGCAAAAGGCAGTTGAGCATGAGAGATTACAGAATAAGGTTGTTCACCAACAGATACACACAAACGATGACACTAACTGAAACTGCAATTGCAACAGTTTTATTCACTTTCAGTGGTAGCACTGCTTGTTTATATAAAGATGCCTTTTCTACACTTTTTTCATCAAAGGCACCTCATCGAGCTCTATCAACAACTATGGTTAAACATAGGAAGCTGTGACGTGCTACATAGGGAAAGCAATACTTCTTTCAGGGAGTTAATTATTGGAAAACTTCCAAAATATATAAATGGCCACAATTACGTCCGCAAAATGTGAGGTTCATTTTCAACTGCATGTTATTGAGCTAATAGAACTGTATATTATTTATTTGTTGGTGCTGAGTACTTGAATAGATATACGAAATATGGTTAACTTTAGTAGATCTGCATCGTCTACATTTATATTCCCTGATTGAAAGTTGTAAGGCACGCACATGCGAAAATGAGAATGCTTCAGTTGGGCTTTGTGAACCAGGCCAAAATTACTTAACGTGACAACAGCGTAGTTGGTATTTTCAGTGCGCCCCTTCACTATTTCCACCGAAGAAAGTTCCAGTTATTCATTAAGATTCTTTATAAATGCCTAATTTCTAACACCGTCAGCCTCCATAATAGCGCCTGATGCCTATTAACTCCATGTAATTAAAAAGACTGCGCAATAGCATATCAAGTGAAAATAAAATTTGCTGTGCTTACAAATAATTAATGTGGGTATGTAGATCTAGAGATGTCCGTGCAAGAAAGATCACACCATACTGATTTTACTTCTTTTTATGCGTTGACATCTCGCAGGTTCCTACTTTTCCTAAATGAAGGAAGCCATCAAATATTGATGGCTTAATAGCATGTACACAAACGAGAATAAATACAAGCTTCTTAGTGCTTTAATCTGTAGCTTTGGGATATATTCGTTAGTTTTGGGAGAAGAGACACTGAAGAACAAAAATTCACATGCCAATTGGCAGTTAAGCACATAGAATATATGTAGCGCCAAAATTCCTTAGTAATCAAGAAAGGAAGCGAAATTTCAATTTTTTTTGCTATATCCGGTGAATTTTTATATTAGCCGATGGAGATCTTATGTCACAAAAGGGGGCTAGAAAATATTCAAGACTGTCCACTGAACTGTTTCTAAAGCAACAAAAAACATTTAAATATATGACAGCAAATGGATGCCATAACAATGCCTAGGCAGAAATTGAGTGAAGCATAAAAACCTTTATCTTGTGTTTCTTTAATGATATCAGTCCCATAGCCCAAACTTACAAACGACAAAGTTATGCGTAATATATTATACATGACCAGATTGCAAAAGAAGAGATTTTCGTTACGGTCCTGTTTATGACAGCACAGCTTTTGCAAGGATGATTACGTGGACACTACTTGGTTTTTGTGTATGAATGCAAGATAACCTGCGCAGTTTTACAACTTACATATGAAAACAAGCTGTTTATTAAGCTTCTTTGTGTTTAAATGTGAGCAACACAGTATAATCTGCAAATACCATGTCCTGGAATCTGAATAAACCATCACTTCAGTTTATCATATTAAACAACGATTCTCGGCCAGCATTGGTAAAAATATATTTCTGAACCTACAACAACGGCACTTACCACATGTAGTCCATAAAGGACCTTGGCCATATCAATGATACGTTCTACGAGCCGGTCCTGGGAGACCACCGGGACCACCGCGTTGGGCTCCACTGGTGTGGAGCGCTGGCTACCCAGCTTGCTGTACAGGTAATGCTGCCAGCTCATCGCATCCGTCGGGTCGATCTTTGTAGGTTGTGGAGAGAGAATGATAAGACAAGTGATCACGTAATCTTATAACTCTTACTCCAGTTACATTAACGGGCTGACTTACTTTCCGAAGCTGTTGACTATTTCGTGTCAAATTATTAAATGTATATATTAAATTTGCTGCTCACCTTGTCAGGAAGAGTGAGTTGCAGCTTGACATAATCAAAGATGTCAGAGTCTTGGCATTTCTGTGAAAAATGATTGCGTAAGAAATGAAGCCTCGCACAATGGACATTCAAAAAGCATCTTGTGAAAACGCACAATAAATAATTAGCGAATGCCGTGCTCAACTCTGCGAACAGCCTGCTACGTGAACAAAGAAGGATTCCTTGTATAAGCTGATACTTAGGAAATAGTAAAGTGAACAACTGAAAGATAACGTGAGTAGAACGGATTTGGCCTCATCTGTGTTGCTGTGGTGTCAGTGACTTTCTAACTGTTGCTATATGCCCTCTTAGCCCATGGTAGAGTGCCCCAGAAGGCGGATGGTTTTTGGTGTAATCCTTTAAGAAAGGGACAAATCTCTATCCAATATAACGTTTACTTTCCTGGAAAACAGTATACATTCAGTATACATTGATTTTCTTTGTAGCCTGGTTCAATCGGATGCATGGCATTCCGAGTGCAAAGTGCGTCATTGCACAGAAACGGTTCCTCCCTTACCGTTCGCCGCGGCTTTCGCTTCTTTAACCGACGTCAGAATATACGCCGCAACACAAAGCATTGTGATGAAGTGCGCCATATTCAGTTGCATAATAGAGCACTGGCTTACGTTGGCTAGCTGTTAGTGCCTGCTGACACTGCCTATGGCTGCTGAATGTTCACTAGTACTGAGTTATGTTGATGTGTAGTCGGTTAATGCTGGCTTACACTAGGAGAACCAGAAACTAGCGCAAGTGCATTTTGCTGATGTTCTCTGGTGCTGTTTCAAGTATGATGGCCGCTCTGACAACGCAGAAAAGTAGTGCAGATTTCGTGCTATTCCTTTGTCTATTTACAGTGCATGTCATGCATAATGAACTACGACAATGCCCCTGGAGAAATTTTGGCAATTTTTTCTCTCATAACACTGACGCATTGCATTATGGCATTGACCCTTTAAGTCATCCAGCACTTTTTTTTGTACTCAATGGTGAGCCTTTTAGGGGCGAAGCTCCTTAGGGTCTGGGTCTGTCCCTCCTCTGTATGTATGTATGTAGCCACCTCTAGTTTATTTTATGAATGGCTCAATAGATGGCGTTGTGTGTCCAGGCTGCTACCTGGACAAACGCATCATCATCATCATCAGCAGCAGCAGCAGCTACCTCTTTCCTGAAGCCATGTACTATGCCACGAAGCGCACATGGAAACATGCACCACGATGACACTAAATACCCAACATTAACGAAAGACTGCCCGTTTCTAACGATGATGATGATGATGATGATGATGATGATGCATTTGTGCTAGCGCGTTACGGCGCGTGTAAGAAACTGGTGTAAGACGCTGTGGCCTCTCCGCCTTATACTCTTTCAGCAGTCATGTGATGGCGTCGGCAAACGCGGTGCGCGTTCCGGCCTGTGTAAGGGGCTGCGTAAGACGCTGTGGCATCTCCCCCTTACTAGAGTGTACTGCACGTTTCTAACGCGTTTGCGAGATCCCAGCATTCGAATACAGTGTTTCTCACGTCTTTACATGATGATCGACTGGGCGAATTGCACGGAATATTCACGGTTTACCGATGATTCACTCCGGAGCTTCGCCCACTCATCATCATTCACCCCGTGGATATGCTGTGTTATTTTCTGTTGTGTTGAGCTTTTGCAGAGCTCTACTGCAATAATCAAAAGCTTATACACGATGGCGAACACTTACATTGAGAAACTTCTCCTTCGCATGTTGTACAAGCTCCTGCTCCCGCCCGGCAAACAGGTTGAGACCGACGGGTAGAAGTCGCTTCAGGCAGGCCACCACCAGACTGGCTGCCAGCTCTTTGTCCTTGTCTCGCTTGCCGTCACGCTTCTTTTTCTTTTCCTAGATAGTGCGCACATTGCAGCGACATGAAATAGTGTCATATTCTTCGCAGATCGGCACATCGACAGCACTTCCTGTAGCCTATCAACTTATCCTAGCCCTATCTAGCACTCTGCAATCAAACAGCAAAAATAAAGTACACGGCACAGAGGGAAGGACAGGCCTCATTACTATTCCAAAAGTAATATTGCTAAATGTAGCCCAACTAGCAATACTTAAGTTGGAATAGGCACACATTTTTTAGACTCGCATGGTAACAGTACATAATGACAATCCAATAAGGAAAATAAAGAATATTTTCAAAAGGCAATGCAACATAGTAATGTAGAATGGTTCACTGGTTCTGTGAATTTGTTCTTGTATTGACAAAATAAGCTTAGTATAACAATCATGGTGATTCAGCCTGAAAATTACTATCGCTTTTTCCTACCTCATGCAAAGCTGCTAGAATCAAGAAGAGAGAAGAGCTGAAATTATAACCACTAATTAGTGGTTATAATTGAGCGTCTTTTCACAGCGCTTTCTTTTTAAACAAAACCCAAAAATGAAATGCAAATGTGAGTAATGTACATTTGATCCACGTGTAACTGCACGCTTTTTTCATGAGGACCAAAAATGGCAGTTCTGCTTATCTTTTGAAAGCACTCCTAAATCTACAGTCTCTCTGCTCAGCCAGCAGCTACTCAATGGCTCAGATATATACTTTAGTAAAGGGTAAGTGTGGTACTCATAGTTTCGTTATGCCATCTTCTAAAATATCCTGATAAGAGTGTTAGAATAAGCTATGAACAAGATGTCGGTAATGCTAGTGCGCAGGTGTTGCGCTAGGAAACACGCACTTTCTTCTGGCTCTGACCAGCGTCCACCGTCTGCACGCTTGCTCGTCCACGTCCCGAGGATGGCATGATGAGTGCCATGTTGTCGATCTCGTGCTGCGAGATGAAGTTCGCTTCCTCTCTCCGGAAGTACTGCGTACAATAAGCATGACCATCAAAGTAGCACAACTCAAAATTTTCAATGTCATTAATGAGGAACGTACGATAGTCATAAGACGTAACCCCATGCTTGAAAACAAACTCCAGGCAGTATTAATAATACGTACATGCAGGGATAGTAATCTTACCTACCACCCAACTGCTCCTAATACATATCTCCAGCAGGCATCAGAGGTAACTGGAGCGTCTAAACCTAGTGTTCAACTTGGCACAAGCTCGACTGTCTTTAACACATTCACAATATAAAGCATAGTAGTAATATACATATTATTCTATGCTTTCCGACAAAACCTAGATAATAGTCACCTGAGACTTGTTCCAAGTGTTGAAAACATGGGCAACACATGTGTACACCTGTTCTGCTTCTTTGACATTGTTCTTGAGCCAGTGGTTCCTGGATGCAAAGAGGAAAGAGAGCAGCAAACTATAGATGTATAAAAGCTACAACGGAATTAGAAGAATGTGGAATACTGTGGAAAGTTCATATAAAATATGTGCAAAGAGTATTTGAAGCAACTCTCAACTGGTTAGAATCTTCGATCATGTACTGGTATATTTTGACAATTTGTGAAAAAGGTAGCTGGCTCCACTAACAATGGACTTGGCCTTTTGATATTTACAAGCATCTTTGTATTGCAATAGACGCTGAATTTGTGCTGATATTTAAAGTGATGAAGTATTCACTGTTGCAATCTGAAAGTTGCAATCTGAAAGTGACTGTTTTCGCAGTTCATTAGTGGTGTGCTCCTTGCGTTTGTTCAATTTCCTTGATGCACTTTCCAGAAGGATGCTAAACAGCCACACTATACCTGATAAGAATTCAGCTGCACCTTCGATGAGACGACTATTGAAAGGTTTTAGTTTGTAACCAACTTCATTTTTTTGTTTGAACGCAAACGCAATTAATGTTTTTTAAGAACGGCTGACAAAGAATATTTTCCTAGAGTTGGCAAAAAAGAGCCCATTCTGTGAGACCCTGAACATAATTGCTAACCCGCTTTTCGCAAACTTGATATCCTCTGAGGAATTGTGATGCTTTAAGCCCTGTAACTCTTCATGAAAATGTGGCCGTCCAGATCTCTAAAAATTTCAATAATGGGTCTACAAGTCATTCCTATGCCATGCATCGCCCTTTTAATAGAGTACCGTGGATAGTGAAAACTTGAATGGTTGTTCTGCATAAAGCACGCTGTTTTTGTATGAGAGATACCCTTTCTTACAATAACCTTTGGTTTCAGTTAACCTTTCAACTGCGTAGATTTCTGTCGCAGGCAGCAGAAGGTATATCTGCGTTTCCACCTGCTCAAACGTGTAACTGTATAAGAAAATCACTCATGAAAATTGGCACCGACACTTTTTGTGCATATAGAAATCACACCTCTCTGAGTACCCACCTTTGAAGGTCCACGTACTTGATGAGCAGAGGAAAGAAGGCATATATGTCCCGAACAAGAAGCGAGAACTCCTGCAACACAAGAAGTATAGCGATTGGTCAATCCAAATGTTAAATATGCCCATATATGACTACCTGCCGTCAGCCAAAGCAAGGTTATGCACATTTAGATCAGGGCAAGATTACATTTCATTCTAAGGAAATGTAGCTTTCCACGGCAAACATAAGCATCACATCTCATATTTCAAATGTAAGCGAGCATCAATTTTGCTTTCGAAATTCGTTGCTAGCAGTGCACATGTCCATAAAGAAAGCTAAGTGCATCACTGTTAAGATGACAATTCAGGTCAAGAAGTTTTATCTATGAATGCATGCACAACACTTGTGCCATGCAGGAAACGCAAGCAAATTATTTCCAAAAGAAATTCGCAGCAACTACTGTAGGTTTGCCACATGGTATGCTTGAGATCATTTGTGCTTTTTAAGGAAGTACAAATCCCATGCAAAGATACTGACAGCAAGCTCCTGAGAGCACTACTGCTGTGACAATGAAATGCAACCTCATATGAAAAGGTGTCTGAAAGAGCAGTCTGCATACGCGGTTCAACAAAGCAGAGCTATGAGGCATACCTAACAGTGTAATAATACTATGTATTGCATGTTATAATGCAAGTACTGCTATTTCCTTTTCGAGAACTCAGCGTTACTGCTACGTGCAGCAGTTAGTGAAGCGTGCTAACGTGCCACACTTTAAACGTAATTCAAGAGAATAAAAATGCTGTTCTTAACCATGTGTTGAACTTCATGTCACACTTGGATATGACTAAGGTCCTGGCATATTGCTGCGAAACACTGTACTGCGTTGTGGCGCCAAAAGGCACGTAAATTATCCCGCTTCGTAGGCCCTGCGCCTGCTCGGTACTGCACATTAGACTCGTTTATCATGAAAATTTCGAAGTATTTACTCGTGCCTAACATGTACCGAAGTATCATGGGTGCCACATAAAAATCACAAGGGTTGTACCAGAGTTTTAAAATAAATACCAATATGTTGCTCCTTTCGCGAATTAGAAAAAGATAGACAAGTACGTAGAACATGCGAAGAATGAGAAATTTATTCTCTTGTGGTTCCCTGGCGGTTCCTTTTCTATGATGCGGGTTTGCTGACTCCAGAACTATCTGTACGTACACATTTACTGCCTGTTCATTTAAGGGACCAAAACTTGACACGGTTTTATATAAAAAGTTGTGTAGGAATGCCTGTAAGCTGGTCTTCGAGGTCCGCATGTTTTCTTTTTGTTTTTTTCGGATCATAGGTTCCTGTTCCAGTCGACAAGGTGCTGCACAGTTCCTATGTTTAATAGTGCCATTCATGGTGACTGTCCTCGGACACGCAGAAGGTACGCGAGACAGCAGTCAGCTTGTACAATAACCTTTGTTTGACGTGTGCTTCCCTGACAAAACAAGTGCATCCCAATTTAAGCTCCACTTAGCGCTCACACGTCGCATTAACGCACAAAACAAACAGACGCCAACTCTACAAAAAAGGCGCTCCTTCTTCATTTTTACATGGCAAATCACCGCAGCTGGCTTCTCATTCGGCAAACTTAAACGAACCCCGCGAATATTATTTCGGTTTTACGCTCGATTATAGAGCGCGTGCAAGTTTCGTCCCTCGTTCTATTAGAAAAATGGTGTGGGTTATATTCGAGTAAATACAGCAGATCCTAAAAAAAGCATAACGCACCTCCTGGAGCTGGCTTTCAGCTTGCGAGGTGTCATCAGAGCTGGACTTCAGGTAACTGCGCATGCACTCCTCCTTGTGGAACACAGAGTCCGCACACTGCCGGACTTTCTCCATCAGAGGTAGGATTGGGTCACGCAGCAGTTCTTCAGACGAGTTGATCACAATCTGACCCGCGTGCCCTGTATCACATAAAGCCAACACAAGGGCAATCAAAACAAATGTGTCACATTCAGCTCCTACATTCCAAGGTCCCACTCACTATGTGATGTTTCTAGCCTGTTGCAAAGGACTGGTTTTTCAGAAGTAAGTTACAGATGTCCTTTCTGCAACACTTAGCGGTAATTTACTGCGCCTCCCAATTTTAAGGAGAACATATGAAGCAGGCTTGAAATGTTTATGGACAGCCGTGTATGAAAAATCATATAATAATTTCATTTTTGCCCCAGGAGAATTTCGGTGGTGGACAAAATCATAGAGGCAACACAGACTAATGTGAAGAATCTGACTATTCGCATGAAGAAATATTCTGTTCGGTAAACAAGTTTAAATGCAATTGCACTTGGAGCATGCATAGACTGTTTGCACAGAGGGGATCAACCCAACATTACTTGACATGGCTATGACAGATTGGCCTGTGACAAAGCAAGTTATTTAAACATGTCCTTGCAATACGTCTACAGAATTTATACTGCCTAAATGTGCTGCAATAATACCATAACTCAGACGAATGAAGGCTCAAGAAGCAATACGAAGTCCTTCATGCCCCTAGACACACCAAGACATCAGAACAGTGTGTTAAAGTCGACTGAAGGTCTCCTTTCTTTGCCAAACACAACCTAATTAAGCCTTGCAAATAATAGGAACTTTAGTTTATCGCAACTTCCGTTTATTGTAAAAAGTTGCAAGCTGACAACTTGCGATATTATCAGATAAAAGTGGAAACTTACAATCTTCGAAGTGCATCATACTCCTGACAGTCCAGAAAGTTCAGCAAAAAATGGCATTTTACGACAAAAATGGTAATTTGTTACAATATTCGGAGCACCACATCAGCACCCAAGAGAACGAACACATTGTAGTGCTGTTCAAAAAACTTTAATTACTGGAATTGGTACTGCTCTAATATATTCTAATCTAGCGTACCTGCTATGGTTATCATCCACGGGGAGCCCTCAATGTTGACAGTCTTGCGCAGGAGATTGAGGATGTTTTTCAAAAGGTTCGTCAAGTGGTCACTTGTAACCATGGTGACATGGTTCCTGCGAAATGGTAGTACAGTATAAATATTTCAGACAACACAACATAATGCGATTCAGTTGCGAAAAAAGTGTAGTCAACATGCATTTCCGAAATGCTGTAGCATTGCCACGTATATAAACACGCAGCTACTCAATGTAACATAATCGTTCCATGTAACACATGGGTATGTGGAAACACCGTAAATTTAAGCAGCTTCTGCACTTGTTTACAAATATTTTACCATAAATAATGTCAGATAATTGTATTGAAACGAAGGAAAACGAAGCACTAATTTAATCACAACTTTCATCACTGATTCCATGCAAATTATGAACACGGTCGTAATGGGCAGCCTTTCACTTAAATTCACGAACTGCACACCAACTACAGGGATGCAAGTTCAGCTACTTTCAAGATGAATTGAATACATAAAATAGCTGTTACTATATAACAATACCATAGAATAGAATGACTCTTATGACACCAAATTATAATAAAACTTTACGGCGTTCTTGAGAAAATAATGAAATGTCTTTACGGGAGCATCGAATGCCATATCCAAACGCATACATAATTATCATTCTAGTAAGCCTTATTATTTGCAATGCATTAAAAAAAATCTTGGCTACCAAATTGAACTTAACACCAAGCAGGATGCAGAAGGCTTTCATAAATAATTAGCAAAAAAATGTCCGTCTATGCGACCACGTAAAAAATGCAAGAAGCTAGCTCCTGTAATGAATCACTACCATTTCTCTAATAACGGAAGCAAGTAGCGTTTTCGGTATCCACAACACCTTCAAGAGAGAGAGAGAGAAATAAGGAAGGGAAGGCAGGGATGTTAACCAGTCATGAGTCCGGTTTGCTACCCTACACTGGGGGATGGGAAAAGGGGAATAAAAGTAAAGAGAAGGAGAGAAGGGGAATGCCTACAGGGCAGTCCTATACAATATCATAGGCGCTCGGCTAGGCCAGATGCTTTTAGAAAGGCCAAAAGCGCTTTCATTGCTTTCTGAGCCGTTGGACCGTGAGGACGGTATTCTAAGATTGTCTGTTCACAAAGTGGACGATCGTCGGGCTTTGTGAAGGACTCGGTCATAGGCAGTCGATGTTCCTCAAATTGTGGGCAGTGGCACAACAAGTGATCTATGGTCTCTGCGCATCCGCAGACAGCACACGCAGGACTATCAGCCATTCCAATCAGCGCAGAGTAAGCGTTCGTAAAGGCCACTCCCAACCACAATCGGCAAAGAAGCGAAGCCTCACGTCGGTGCAAACCAGCCGGAGGTCCGAGTTACAGCGATGGGTTTAGCCGGTGCAGTCTGGTGCGCCTCATGTATGGGGTATTCCACTCAGTTAAGGACATGGTTCGCGCAAGAGTGCGAAGTTGTCTTGCAGCGTCGGTCCTTGAGAGCGGAATGGGAACACAGCGGTCTTCATCGCCTGATGTCCGAGCTGCCTTATCTGCGGAGTCATTTCCACTGATACCGCAATGGCCTGGTATCCATTGAAAATATATCTCATGTCCTTTTTCTTGTAAATTTTGCACAAGTACCGCGATTTCGTATGTAAGGTGGTTTTGCTCCACGTGTCGAAGAAACGACTGTATACTTTGTAGAGCTGATCTTGAATCGCAGAAGATTGCCCACTTTGCAGGACTCTCAGCGTGTATAATATGAAGCGCTCCGCGGAGAGCCGCGAGCTCTGCAGCTGTAGATGTGGTGACGTGGGAAGTTTTGAAGTGCTGGGTGACTCCCATTCTTGGGATAACTATAGCACCACCGGAACTGGTTGATGTGGTTGAGCCATCGGTATAAACTTCTGTGCAGCCCCTGTACTTCGCATACATGTGTAACATGCTTAGTTGTTTGAGTGCACATGGTGGTAAGTCCGACTTTCTCAGAATACCAGGGATGTTGAGGCAAACTTGAGGATGGTTCACACACCATGGAGGAATTGAAGCCTTTGTTGTAGGTGCATACCCTGACGAAAGAGAGGCACGGTGGGCGAGGACCTTTGAACTGAACGTTGTGCGGGGTCGTTCCACTGGAAGACCTGCGAGGTGGTGATTAGGGGTCCGGGCACAGTGTCTTATGTGCACACGCATTGTTTCAATGGTTACATGCGTTCTGACATTGTGATCGCGAGCGATTGCTATAACGTCTGTCGACGACGCGCTCTTTGGCAGACCAAGGCATATTTTCAGGGCTTGGGCTTGGATGCCTTGGAGTGTATTCAAGTTAGTTTTGCAGGTGTTCGCGATCACTGGTAGGCTGTACCGCAGGAATCCAATGAAAAGGACTCGGTACAGCTGTAGCATAGATGTAATTGTCACTCCCCAGGTCTTTCCTGCTAGGAATCTAAACATGTGACAGATTCCTGTCAACCGTTTCCTCACATAGTTCACATGGGGTGTCCAGGACAGATTTCTGTCAACAATCACTCCCAAAAAACGGTGACTTCTGCTATAGGGGATCACCTGCCCGTCGAGGGTTATGACGTATGGCGACATTAGTTTCCTCGTAAATGCCACCACAGCACACTTTTCACAGGCTAGCTGCAGACCTTGCTCACGGAGGTAGGATGATGTCAAGGAACCTGCCTTCTGAAGCCGCGCACGAAGCTGAAGTCGTGTCACAGCCGATGCCCATATGCAAATGTCGTCGGCATAGATGGAGAGCCGAACGGTGCCAGGAAGGATGCCGGCGAGTCCAATGAGCGTTAGATTGAAGAGAGTTGGGCTCAGTACTCCGCCCTGGGGAACTCCACGGCTACTGTAATGTTGAGAGGTTGGGCCATCCTCTGTAAGTATGTAAAATGATCGCTGCTCTAGGTAGCTACTGATCCACAAATAGGTCTTGCCACCAAGTCCGACTGCTTCTAACGTGCTCAAAATTGCTTCGTGTGTTACGCTGTCGTATGCTCCCTTAACATCTAGAAACATGGCAGCAGATAATCGTTTGCGGGACTTCTCGTGCTCGACATATGTCACCAGGTCAATCACGTTGTCTATGGAGGAGCGACCACGCCTGAACCCGGACATCGCGTCTGGGTATATCTGGTAGTGTTCAAGGTACCATTCCAGCCGTGCTAGAATCATTCTCTCCATTAGTTTTCCAACGCAGCTTGCAAGTGCAATTGGTCGATATGATGCAATGTCTAAAGGCGACTTCCCAGGCTTAAGCAATGGAATTATGCGACTCGTCTTCCATTCCTTGGGAACCATGCCCGTCTCCCACGAGCTGTTGTATAAGAGGAGCAGCACCTTCCGAGCCTCTTCCCCTAGGTTACGTAAGGCACGGTAGGTTATATCGTCTGGTCCTGGCGATGACGAACGCTTGCACAAAGCAAGTGCAGCTTCGAGTTCACCCATAGTAAAAGGGCAGTCCATGCGGGGGTCGCGTGATGTGGGTAGGTGGTCGGGCATCAGAGTCCCAGCGGAGCTTGTAAAGGTTCCAGCGATCCCCCTGCAGAAACTGTCTGCGATGTCTATCTCGCTGCACTGTTGGTGAAGGGACAAAGACCTGAAAGGGTGACGCTGCTGAGGGGTCCCACAGAGGCCGCGAACAGTTCTCCATATCAGAGATAGAGGTTTTCTTGGGTCCAAAGATTCGCAAAAAGATCTCCACCACACACCTTCAAGAGCATGCAAACATAGTATATATCAACAGAGCACTGCCAATGACAAGCTGTCAAGACACTAATGAGATTGTGCGATTCATGCATGATTCTCGCACAGTAAGAAAGGTGATTATGCTTAGTTAAAATTAGCTGAATTCTTGCAACTGATGCTTCGTCACAATCTCCTCATTTGTCCATGGTGGATGTTAGCAGTGTATGTGTGCTCTACAAATGCTCTAATTCAAGTTAAGTAGTCATATCGCCTAAGCAACAATTGTAATGCGGGGGGGGGGAGCTAGTTTACATAACCAAAATAGCAAGCGTATTGAACTGTTCCATGCAGCTCAACGCTATTTGTATTCAAAAGCACAACAGCCAGCACAATGTAGTCTCCCGTGAAATACTGAAATGGGTGTACGCTCCGAGGTTACTAAGAGAAACACTAATTGATGATTTATTGATTGTTCTTCACCAAGAACAGCACTTTAAGGGCGTGTACAGAGGACATGCTCATTACTCAAATTTTGTATTAATTTTTAGTTGTATATAACACGTATACAGTGCACTTTGAATTCCCAGTAGCGTCTTGTGCTTACCCTGATGTGGGGTTGACATTGTCGGGACCTTGACTCCACCAGAAAGGGAGGTAACTGAAACGGGTACGAAAAATTGGTTTATTTTACATAATATGTAGTATAAGGCCCACGGACACTTTCAAGACAGATGAATTGCAATTTCCTGTCCTTCCAGTACCTAATTCCCCTCGCGTTTTCTGTAAAATCTCACACAGGCTTATTTTTCACATGACAATTGTATTACAGTAGGTGCATTTTCACATATGTGATATCACATCTTTAAGCAGAAAGCTATCAATAGACATTGTGCATACGTACTGACATTCACAGGTAGTCTGTTGTAGAAACACTTTGGACGCTCAGTGGTATAAATACGAAGTCATCTTTATTAGAAAAGCAGGATTACAAGCTCCGCCGTAACATAAGCGGAGCCCCAAGTCCATATTTTGATTAAATTATCAACAGATCGCAAAATCCTGCAAAAAGACTTTTCCGAAAGAAAGCATAAGAATGCAGAAATTGTTGTACGTTTAAACAGCAGTGAAAAGAGACTAGCAAAATCACAAAGTAACAAGCCTTACCTGCATAACATAGGGACCATAACATCAATGATGAAAGGTTGCTCTGAGTACTTCCCATTTGCCGTTACAAACTTCTCAACTTGTCCCACGAGGTCGTCTAACGTTGGCATGCTTGATTCCAGAGTGGCCATTACCGCTAAAAGGACCCACCAAGACTACATATGATGGCACTGAACACTGAGCAGAATCTTAAGAACACATGCGAGTGTGAAGGATACCAGCTACGAAGAATTACCTCACCAGGTTTATCATATTTTATTTACTGTCCGCAAAACTATAGCTGATCAGCACCATTAGGTAAAATTCATTTTATTCTAACACGCCTTTCCTGGCCATGCATCTTAAGCACACACCGTCACGCTTACTCATTCCATAACTTCCGAGGACGTTTTCTTTGTTACACAAGCAGAACAGCTGTACGAGCAATAAACCAGAATATTAAAGCAATGTTTTTCCACCCCAAAAATGTGATGAGTTTTATGAAATGGTATATTTGCCATAGGTAAATATAAAGCTTATTCCATACATTCAGTTAAAGCGCACAGGTTCGTTTCGGTAATGATCACGGATATTTCGTGTCCGCTTTTCTCCGTTATGCCCATGTAGAACGAGAAAAGCTTGTATTCCGCAGCTAGAAACGCTTCTGCATGAGTTGCATCACACGCGGAAAATTGTTACTGCAGTTTAGCGCCTCTTCAAACTACTGTAGGTGATGAAGTATCCTTGAAAACACTGCATAACAGGAAATGTCGCAAGAGCCAGTATTTTTAAAAGCGGACTTGTCTTCGTCAAGGCAATAAGACTTGATGAAACGTCGATAACTGCACTTTTCCAAACGTTGGCTCCTGCGACATTACCTGTTATTGGTAATTTTCAACGATCTCTTCCTGGATTTAAGGCTATGTCTTCCCTTCCGTTTTTGTTCCTGTTTGGATTTCAAGTGACTGTAGCTAGAAAACGTGAAGCTGGACAACGTTCTACTGTTCACATAAAATTCCCTGTGCACGCCCCTACATCAGGCTTTAAAAATGTTCCTATGTGAAAGTGTGTCAGGAATGGCCAAAACGGATGCCTTATATGCTACCGTTGCAGGAACAAAACAAGCCCGCAGTAATAATGATGGCAAAGCCAGTATGCTTCACTTGGCTCTTTAACTGCAGTACTGCACATCCTTTGGACACGGCTTCGTCTTATCAAACGCTTACCGAAGCACTGATTTTTTTTTTTGCTAGCTGTGTCTAGGCACACACACAACATGGATGCACGTCAGCAACTGTAACGTGGTCTTTTTGCTTTTATGTTTTTTCTACGAAAGCTGTGAGCTGGGTACTTCAGTGATGCAATGCTTTCGTCTCCTGCTCTTAATTCGAAGGCAGTGAACTAACCCTGTGCCTCCAGTGAATGCTCTTGAGCTTTGCCGTGGATACAGTAAGGGTTGTGCTTGTTGTGAGACGGTTCCAGAAAAGCCACGGGAAATGTGGCTGCGAAAGCACCCAGACAGTTGCCGTATGCAGGTCGATGGCTGCGAAAAACGTAAAACACGAAAAAGTAAGCATGATGTCTAATAGAATGGATTTGCAGGCTTCTTGGTCAAGCACCGTTGGAAAGGAAACAGCGTGAACGACGATAAAGGAAACATACAGCGCTCCGTGGTGTGTTGTGTGTTTCTCTGTCGTCGTTCGCGCTGTTTCCTTTCCATCGAAGCATGATGTGCCCCTCATACAGGAGCCTATTATATTCCGCTTAGCCTGAGATGTAGAAAACATTTGGTTCAGGTTAATAAATCCATTCAATAAAATAATTTTGTTATCCGTAATTAAGAACGACATGAAAAAGCAGTCTCTTAAAAATCATTTAAAAGAATGCAGTTACATGCCAATCTGCAGCAATAATAAGAGAAAGGAATCGTCTACTGATCATACTTTACAGGCTAGCCCAATTTAAGTTTGCTAGTTAAATTTGACGTTCTGCGAGTGCGCACGCACGTTTAAGTTAGGCATCTTTTGTAACTTTATGTGAAAAATTAACAGGATAAGAGAGTGTATAATTGGACAGCAATTTAAAACGATGGAAGCCTAATACACAAGGCATACTTTGTGTTCATGGTAGACAGAGGACATCGTTGATAATGATAGATATAATTATGTTTTTATTCCAATAACTTAAATTGCTATCAAAATTATGTGAAAGCGCTCAGCTATTTAGAAGTCATGTTCTGAGCTCATGGCTGCTGGCACTTCTCGCCCCCACTGAGGGCAGTGCACATCGAGTTCATTCACTGCGGCGTAAAACAACTGCTGCCTTTGAAGCTCACAACGAAACCACCATGTGGTCCGCACTGATGTATATATGTTCAACCACTTAGCACTGTGCATGGGTTGCAGGTATTTCACTCATTACATGCAGTCCTATCACTAAATCACAATTGATAATGACCAGTTTCTTTTTTGCTGAATCCTTTATGAGAAGCAACGCAAAGGGTGCATTAACAACGTACGCTTACAAACTTAAGCCATAATTTCTAACAGGAGCCAAACATAATAAGAGCTTCTAGCTCCTCCTTTACGACAGTAAACAATGTATTTGCTGCTTGAAAATGTTGGTAAGTGGAAGGTGAATATGCGTGGTTGTGCAAAACAAAATAGAGGAAACTCACCGTTCCAGCTCAGCCTTGACAAAAGACCTAAAGAAAAGAAAAAAAGGAAAGGAAATGATAAATTGGAAGAGCAGATTATGAAAGTAAAATGATCGCTGCTCAAGCGTTTGCAGATATATATCCCTACTAGAAGCACTCCTTGCCTATTACATCCCACCAAATATCTGACTGCCATCATACTGGGCTGAGGCTTTGCGGAACCACGCGTTTTTGTCATTTGGTTGATTCGTAGTACACTTCTGTCAATGGTGCAACATCGTAGCAGCTTCAAGAAATGAAATGCGAGGTTCGATTAATTTTCATAATCTCGAAACTGGCTCCATCCATGGCTGGTTATCGCCAGAGTGAACCATTCTATATCTTGGAATTGGCTCCGCCCATGGCAGGTTGTCTCTCAAATGAACCTATTCTAAGCACCTTTCAAGTAGCACGTAACAGGATTCCGCACCCCTATTAACAGTTATTACACAAATCCCAGCGGCATCCCCACGGAGTCAAATGACAAGATTTCATTTTTTTCAGTGGGCCACTTTCCGATCATCCTGAGGAGTTTAGCCTGAACTCAATATTTCATGTCAAGTGCAATTTCCACATAGTTTTGTTACAGGTTCGATAGGTATGGATGATCTCCCACAACCACGACATGTGCTAAAACCATATTATAATTAGAAGAGATGCTGTAGTGGAGTGCTCTAGAAATTTTGGCCACCTGGGTTCTTTAACATTCGCTGACATCGCATAGTAAACATACATCTGCTCTAGCATTTCGCATCCACCGAAACGCGGCCACCGCGGCAGGCACTGGACCTCGCGACCTTCGGATAAGAAGTAGTGTGCCATTGCCGTTAGACCACTGTGGTTGGGTGGTTTCTGAGGGTGCCTGGAGTCAGATTTCAAACGTCGTACAGTTAACCCTCTTTATAACGAAACCGGTAATATGGGAAGTTTGCTTCGTTATAGCGGGACTCCGTTAAACTGAAATTCGGGCTTTTATGCAAAGTATAGACACCGAACGATTCTCTTTTTAAACGGAACTGCATAACAATATTCGAATGGTATGCAAGTGCGAAGTGAATCTAAGTTCCTGAACGTTTGCAGTTTTATCTTCAACCGGAGATCCGGCGAAGACATGACAAAGCGCCATCGAAGCCCTCATCATAGCAACTGTGAGTAGCGCGCAAAGGTTAAAGGAACAGAGACGCAACGCAATGTCATATTAGCTGATAAGCAAAGCTATTGCACCCTTTCTGCCACGGAGGCTTGCTATAGTATGATCGGTGCTTCCTAGAGAGCGAGGGCGGCGCCGATGTTATGACGTTCACCGAACTACAAGTTATCAACTTATTACGAAGAGCGCGTGACGTAAGGCCACGGTGGCCGCATTTTCTGCTTCATGACATCACGGCGCACTTAAGAAGAGCAAGACCTGGCACGACGTCGCAAATTTCATTCACCACTATCCAATGGTGGGACGGCTAGTGTATGTGCTCTTATCACAGAACATCTGCATAAATTTGTAGGGCTGATAGTTTTGCGGCTGGTAACAGGGAGCAGCTAACAAAAACAATTTGTGGCAAAGGCGCCTATTGGTTACGATTCTTTCGCTGGGAATGTACCCTGTTCTTGAGAAAGTCTTGAAATCTTTCCTTTTTACATGAGTCATGAAAAATCGGTCATTCAATGTCCATAATTAGGCAGCAATGCCTTTTATCCTCGACAATACCCATTACGTGCTAGTTACAAGCCTCATGGGCAACACCCGTACCATCGCAATCTCTTGCAAGATAAACGAGAACCCGCTGCCTTTACTAGCGCTTCTGCCGCTGCAGATGCTCTTCGCTTGATGCTTGGTGATAGAAAACACCAAATCAGCCGCTGGCACATGATGCGAAATACGGAACCGTGCCGCCTCGGGAGTGCACAAGGCAAGCAATACGATGCGCGATGGCAGTGCGGCCGTTTGCATGCGTGCGATCTGCCATCCCCCTCCCCCTTACCTCCTCCACCTCCCTTGCCGCACTGGTGGCCAGAAGGCAAGCATTCGGGCCCCCCCTTGCCCCTTAAACAGCTGCTCCGCGTCCGCGCGGTGCGCAATTCGAAAAGCATTTTCGAAAAAGCCGCGAGCAATTCTGCCATTTTACTTCTCGCTCCCGCAAAATTTCATTATTGTCGGCTCCGTTTTCACCTCTGAATCCAGGAAAGCATTGTTACATTGAAATCGAGAATAAACTTGCCTCGTTATGGGGAGATAAATGCATCGTGCTCTATGGATACGAAGCTATAAAATTCGAACACTTCGTTATGTTGAGAATTTCGCTACATTGAAATTTGTTATATCAATCTTTAACTGTACCTTGCAGGAATGTTCCTCATTTGAAGCAAGGTTTCTGTACAATGTTCAGGATTTTGTTGAACTTGTTCTTGGAGTCGATAGTGCCACACCTCTATCAAACAGGTTATGAATGCACACTATATTACATTAACGGACACATTACAATGGCGCTGGTGTGCTTCTTTTACTCTTCCATAGCTGGGTAGTGCACTACTATCCTCTGCATGATGTTGGTCTCCTTGGCCTCGTTGCTCCAGTCTTTCCTAATTAAATAAATTAAGAAGTTCACAAAAACACAATGGCGCACCCACCTTCCACCATGAAGTTCCAGGTTGGTGCCTAACGTGTACAGGCTGTTCAGGATCTTGTAGCAAGCCACCTGGATGTCGCTCACTATCATGAAAAAAAATGGTTACACAAGAAATCCAGGTTTTAGTCTTTATAGTAGTATGTGAGACACATTCACCGTCCAATATGTACTATTAAAATACACTTTCCTTTATTTCATGCCATTATTCATAAGCACCTTTTTTCTCACTCAAAAGAATGGAGCAATGGACATTGAAGTATGATCCTTAGAAGAACAATTGTAAGTGCATGTAAAATAAGTACGCGTTTGAATGACTCAAGTAAAACTAATGACAACCTCCCCACTATAATTCGGTAGTTAATATTAGCCAACATCAGCCATATTGTAGCCAACACTAGTCAACGTTACCAAGCGTTAACAGACACTCAACCGTGCAAGTATATATGGAAGGCTCGGGCTCCAGTGGTCATTCTTGATTACGTCTTTAACACTTATGAGGACGTAGGCTAAGGTGTTTTCTACTATAGAAAATTTATAGACACGCCACCTACTATATTATTCCCAGAAATGAAACAGCAAAGAAAAGCGTTCAGTGAACCAGCACTGTCCTTTTGTTTAAGTCTGTCGATGAAAATTTGATCTAGGACAAGCGCTGCTGTTTCCTACATACGCATTCGGGCTTGCTTTGCTGAGTCACAAGCAGTAGTTTGTACAGCACATAATTGAAATGGAACAATTCTTCTCGTCACATTAATCGTGTTATAGTATCTGTGTCTATACTCTCTATGCCTCCCCCCCCCTCAGTCCTTTCTCATCGGAAACTTTCAAAGTGCATGAAAAGATAAACTACATAGCACGGACGCTAAGCAAAATAAAAAGAAGGCATGTGACGTAGACGCATTCACGTTGATTATTTGTCAGCCAGTTATCATCATTATGCCAGCCAGCTATAGCAGATTATATATGGTGATTTTCGCCTTGAACAATTTATTTTTCAATAAACAATTTATTGTTCAAGGCGAAAGCACCGAAATACAATGCCAATATTGTTAGTTTGTATTTAAAGAGTATTTTTAATTTCAGATCCTATTCAAATTATCGACCTGTCAGGTAATTATCTGCCTGTTGTTTTAATTATTCTGATCATATCTCGTCCACTTCAACGTTCTACTCTAAAACTTTAGTTTTTCTCAACTCTCCAAGCGCTGTAATGAAAACTTTGCAATGTCAAGTCAGGCCAGGAACCTCTATTAGCTCAGATTTCACTTAAAAGAAGCTATGCTTGAGGTAAATGCAGATAAGTGATTCATTCGTACACAGAACTCATAGGGGTATTAACTGAACTTGTCAAATAAGCTTTTACTAAGCAGCCCTTACAACACTGAGGATACATAACTATACACCAAGATAAAAGAATGGCGCTCCTATTTCCTATAGAGAGAATGTGCCACGTTTCCCGATGACGCCAAAATTTTGACTGACGTTTCCAACCGAGACATAGAGTATGTCCTATCAATTATTTAATAAAGGCTCCAAACCACTTAACCGAGTTTCTATAATAAGCAGTGGCCTTGCACCTGCATGTTTCAGTGCTCCGCTACAGCCACACCAGTTTCAATAAAAGTAAGGGAGCTCGCAAACCTTCGCTAGGTTTAACAGCCATAGGATTGTTGCCCTAAGAGGTGGCAAATTCCACCTTAATCCAAACCCTTTCTAAACAAACCTTTTTACTGCCAAAATATGGCTACGTTCATGTTGTATGTGGTCGCTTGAACGATGAACGCGGGCGCCATTGTCCGAGCAAAGAATAAAAAGAAAGCGTGGGGTGCAGGCTGTGAGCTGGACCAGTCAGCGCTGCAACCGTTATTGTGAATGTAACCTGATGAAGGGAGAAGCGAGGCGGCGTTCAACCAGCGCGGACGTGGCACGGGAGCTCTCCACCAGGACCACGGTCGAGGCGTAGTCCCGAGTGCCTGGCGGCCGCCAAGAGTCGAAGTGTATGGCTTCGCTTGGCAGCGAGCTCCCAATGCTGTCCACGGATCGCCTGACCAGCCGCCTGTGCCACCGACAGCACCGTCGGGTGTAGACCCGAGTGCTGACCTCTTTCTCGGAGCCCCGAGCGGCGACGCAACGCTTGTCGCGACGCCGGTGCCCGACGTCCTCCTCGTCCGCGTCCCTGACCCGCACCAGTGCCGGCCACCTTTCGTCGACCAGGCACAGCGACGACCGCGAGCTCGCGCCGACTCTTCTCTCCTGTGACTCACCCCTCCTGAGTCCATCAGCTTTGGTGAGACTGTTCCCTATGCTGCGTGGACCCCCGCGCGTTCGCATGTGTTTTTTCCATGTTGGAGTGTTTTCTCCTATAGTGTCTTTTGTTGTTCTGTGTTCGTGTTCGTTCGTGTTTTTCATAACGTCTTCACAGAAAACAGCCCCCCGTAATCCTGAACGCGTTGCGATCGTGAGACGCAACGTGCGTTCTCACCTAATTCTCAAAGAACCCCATCACAATAGTATCCATTTCCACTGACTCGTCTTTCGCAGTATTACTTCTGACTAAAAGGCACATCTTTCCGACTCACGCAACAGGTCACTGCCGAACTCATTGGCAGCCAGGTGGTCAAACAACGCGGTGAGTACAGGCAGCAGCACTAGCTGGACGTAGTTGAGCGACGATGATGTCTTCATTGTCGTGCCACGGAGTTGACTGTAGCGTCCTTGTTCTAGGTTTATTAGCGTCTGTGCCAGGTCATCGGCGGCATTGTTGAAGTAAGTCAGCATCGAGGTCTTCACAAAATCTGGACAGTTTTTAACAATTGCCCTGCGCAAAAGCGGTAGCAAAAGAGATTAATGCACAAATTGAGGCAACAATACAGAATATAATGATTGCATATGCAACACTTCAGAATGCCTCTACTTCTGCAGTGGAGCTTAGTAATTGGCTGAGACGGTGGACTTTCAGTTGTCGGTATGCAGTGATTGAAAGTAATATATTAAAGACACTCAGACAGACACAGATTAAAAAGTGCACTCATCTTGACCTTCGTCTGGTTCAACCTTCCTGTTAACCCGTGCCCATCTGAGTTTGTTTAGTATGACACTTTAAATCGGCACATAATATACATACACAAAGTTCAGATGAATATTCTAGCCACTCGTCACTTTACTGGACATTGGACACAATAGGCTCAGCGCAATGTAGTCCTCTTGTCTACTAACACTAGACTGCATGAAAGTTGTTGTATGAAGTAGCATAACCAAGTGAAGTGCTTATTCATTATTCAGGGTGTGTAGGTCAGAGATTGCTGCCTTCGAAATCCGACACTTCTGTATTCTGCACCGAAAATTTCAGACACACTATATATACAATGAAAAGATATTCATTCTATTGGCTTCGTAGGAGGCGCCAACACAAACCAAATATATCTGGTTCATATTCACTAATTAAGAATTGAGATTAATTGGTAAATGCCTTTGATAATCCCCCAAAGAAGATGACGCAACTACTGCCTTTTCTCGCATAGTTCGCAAAGAAAGAATTGCAAAATTCTCCATAGACATTCTGCTTCTAGAGACCGGTGGCGAGAAGTTAGAGTAGACGGCGTACTTTACCTTTTAAAAGAAAATTCCCAGCGTTCAGGCTTCCCTCAAACTCCATTGATTTTTTTCACCGCCATTGACAACAAAGATATTTACTGACAGCTCTAACAAAACTGACACTAAATCCAGCACCTCTAACTTAAACACACACCAAGACTTCGTTGTTTCACCTGAGTACACTTGCCAAAGCACTTGTAGCACCACTAATGGTGTTTCCAACAACCGAACCATAGAATTGAAATTGCTCCATATTTTTGTTTATTACTCATTTCTTTCAGGCGGATAGCCTTCAAGCACAACGGGGTAAAATAAAGTAAGAATGAAAAGTCGAATGAACATACACTGCGAATATGGTGGAATCGTCGCCTG
The DNA here is from genome assembly GCA_013339685.2 of Hyalomma asiaticum. Taxonomy (NCBI): domain Eukaryota; kingdom Metazoa; phylum Arthropoda; class Arachnida; order Ixodida; family Ixodidae; genus Hyalomma; species Hyalomma asiaticum. Next base: position 66,530,795 of record CM023488.1, read on the forward strand.
ATTGCTATTTGTAAAGGCACACAAAGAAGCTCCATTTACCTTATTTTCTCTCATATATGAAATAATAGAAAAAATTAACACGCGCGAATTTTACTACCAAGCGTCTGCTACAACACTCACTTTGCATCGGTGGCACGAATGAGCACCTGTAGGCAGGATACAGCCAACTTGCACTCATTGCCAAAGACGCTGAATTTAACTCTCAGCAGACCACCCAGCTTGCAGAACAGGCTGCACAAACAAGAAAGCAAGGCAATGAGTATAACTTGGGGATGCAACTGAACGTAACCTAAAGTTTGAGTGCTTCATCTCACCGCAAAACAGAGCGCTACTGCAATGTAAGGCGCCATACGCAATTTCCTCTACTATGAATTACGTCTGTGAGCAAATGTTGACAACTTTTCGTTCAGTATGTACAGTCAAGCCTCTATATAGTGAATGGAAATATCATGAATTACTCTTCATAAAGAATCAAAAAAGAAATCGTAATGTCACTAGAATAATATTATAAACGCACATTTCTAATAAATTATCAGACATGACGAAATGTTTGTGTCAGATCAAATTTTTTTATGACGAGATTAGGCTGCAGGTGGCACCACAGCCCGTGAGCTAATCCTAAGAAAGCTTTCCACCCGCTGTGGCAACTTATGAGCTAGTGTGTTGATCTGCGTAGCTCTAGGCTATAGGATCGAGTACAAGCCACATAAGCAGCATTTTGATGGGTGAGAAACTTAAAAAAGCACCCTTGTACGTAGATTTGCTCGCTTGTTAAAGAACGGTAGGTGGTGAAAATTACTTCGGGGCCCTCCACTACGGATCATGCAACATAATCAAAGCTGGTTTTGGCATATGAAACGAAATAAATTATTCAGAAAGTTTTGCTTTGGTAAAGGAAACAGTCGCGTTCCAGGAAGCAAATCTCTACGGAACTAATACCTGTGAGAGAGTAATTGCTGTTTTATTTAACCCAACCATGCGCAGAATGACGCTGAATCGACCAACAACTTGAACCGCAATGTTAAATCAAATGCCCATCAACAAGCGTAAGTTTATATCAGTTGCAATGCTTAAAATATGGCCCGGCGGTGTCGATTTCTTATGTAAATGTGAATGTACCTTGCGACCATCTCCTTCTCTCGTATGGTGGCCGTGCCAATTGTGGAAGTGGCAGTAGGCGACATCAGGAAGAATGACCGGTGCGCCACGAACACTTTCTCCATCAGTGGCAACACCACCTACAGAGAAAGCAAGCGTACGAGAAAAATGTTTCAAAAAAGACTGGTGTAATAGGCGCTCAAAAAACCGGAAACCACATGTATACTGCTTGGCATTCTTTTTACTTGCTTCGTTTACTGCGAAATATTACAACATATCGGCAGGCATTCTCAGATCACAAATGACAGCTTCTCCTAGTCCCTCAGACAAAAATTGCAGAACAGTTGTATCTCGCTGGCACTAAATGACGCGGAAGAAAACTGGAAGCTTAATAGTGTACCACCTCAAGCTGACGACGACGCCGCAATCAATACAACATAAAATGACACGTGTAAATTTAAGAACCAGAAACAGATTGGAGCGGGTCAAATAACAAGTGTGTGCTAAGGAGATTCTCATAGAAATTAGGAAGGAGAAATGGGCGTGACCAGGGCATCTAAACAGAAGGCAAGGTGACCACTGGCCCTTAAGGCTAACTGAGCCCTAGAGAAGGCAAGCGTGGCAGGGAGCGGCAGAAAGTTAGGTATCTTGATGAGATCAAGAACTTTGCGTGGATAAAGTGGTCGCAGTTAGTACAAGAATGGGATACTTGGACGTGTATGGGAAAGCTCTTTGCCGTGCAGTAGGCGTAGACAGGCTGCTGCTACTCATGATGATGGTGATGATATTTATGATTAAAGGAGCTTGGAGCTGCTTTAATTACAATCTGCAAAGGCAGCCTTGCAGTCAGGCAGGAACGCAAGGATTTTTCTGTTATACCGGCCACTGTGCAGACGAGACGTTCGTTGTAAATGAGTTTCACTTTATCGAAACTTTTAGTTAATCTCCCCTTATATATGTGCTCCTGACCTTGCTGAAGAACTTGACGTCCCGACTGGAGGTCTTGAAGCTTGTCCGGCGGCTGAAAGGTACGCTGGGCTTGAGAACTTTGAGGTTTATGGCAGCCATATCCAGGTACTGCAGGAGTTTCTCCAACAGGGAGCTGGCGAAACGACGCTCCTGCCCAGGAGCCTGGCCCTGCCCTGGCGCTTGGGGTTCCTCACTTGGGGCACCCCCACGTTCGCGGCGACGAATGGTCTTGCTGCACAAGCAACAGCAGTAGTCCTCGTAAGTGGGCCAGTAGGCATGAACATATGTTTAAACGTACACTAATCAAAATGAGCATTGTTCTTTAGCATGACACGTGAGTGCTTGAGAACGCTTGACACGTCAACCCACCCCAGTGATTTTTTAACCGAGAAATTTAGACAAATGCACGTCAAAGCTTGTGCCGCCTGCCGGACACCCTGCCAACTTGGCGCACTGGTGCAGTCGGCCAGTGGTATGCAGCGTTAGCAACCACGACGTAATAGAAGCAGGTTTCTCTGCGCCTGCGGAGTGTCTCGATGTCCTCCTCACCCGGCGAGGTGTGCCACAGAGGTGTCCTAACAATAGCTAAAGCTTCCTTCTCTCCTGCCTGTCCCCCGCCATCGCGAAGCTGTCTGTCAATAAAGAGAGAAAATGGCGAATCTACGTCATTAGCTCTGTGTCAACGAGAGGTTTGAATAGTTCTAATGGCGTGCTAGTTAAATACAATTTCTTTCCAACTAGTTATTTTAGTGACGCAAAGGAAGCATTGTGACATCTCTTGGCACTTCAACAGTGCGCGTTATTTACTCTAGCATCCTTTAAAACAAAAACCTCGTCATGGCGACTTGCTAATATTTTTATTATAAAGAGTAAAAAGACGTCCCACAAATTTTGAAAATCAGAAACGTAAAAGGAATGAGCACAGTCATTCCATCACTATTTTCTTGCGTATCTTTGTTTTTGACGTACTTTTCTGTGGCAGCTCATTCATTGATTGCTTTGAGTGGTGTTAACGTCGCAAACAAATCTTTGAATCAGTTCATTAATCATGCTGTTATAAACGAACCAGCTAGCAAGAAAATTCTCACAAAATATGTTTGCGGGAAACTTCTAACAGCTAGTGTCGATAGTGTTCAGACTCTGAAAGAAGGGTTAGTACGAAGTGTGGTGTCTCATGTAAATACATTTATATTATTGTTACAAAAATATGTAGCTTCTATCAATGTATGCGACGGTAACAACGCTTGCCTTTGGGTCTTCGGACATTTATCTAACATGTAGAAACACCTTCTGTTACCTCTGTGTTTTATCATTATAAAAAAAAATCCTACATTAGGACAAGAATGCATTGCTGTCCATGCTTTGGAATATGGTTCATCTCCGTATTTAACCTGGTATGCTTATTTGTGTTCTCATTCTGTACAGGAAGAATGCACAGACAAGGTTTTGGTCCAAATTATTCTCATCTGTAGCCTCATTCTCTATTCCACATATAACTACTATAACTAACACACCTACTCATGTTCTCTAACGAATCGACAAAGTTGAATGGGGATACAGGGTCCCATTAAATTCACTTGCTTTAATGTTCAGTTCCTTTGCACTTGCCTTGAAACACGGTAGCCCTCGTACTGAAGAAACTTCAGAAACTCTTGTGCACGATCTCGGTTCTTGTGCTTCTCACGGTCGGTGAGAAGGTCATACGGCACGAGCTGTGCATGGATGCCACCGCCTGGACACCCACCAACCGCAAGATGCGAATCAATGTCCAGAATATTGAAAAAAGCAACCTGAATACACGTTAACAAGTATAAAAAAGGCCATATGCAAGAGAAATGTCTAGCCTAATTACGCACCTACAGCGTCCAGTTCTTCCTTCATTTTCTTGGCCCAGATGTCGTGTGTATTCTCGGCAAGCCGCTCAGACATTGTCTGAAAAAAACAGGAGTTTATGTACAACCAGTTCTTTACTACATCAGTCGTATCGCAGAGGTCCTACTGGTGGTGTTCATTCGAAAACATGACTTTTTTAATGCATTAAGTAATCCGTCTTGCCTTGCGGTGCAAAACGTCACTGCAACTTCTGACCAATCTTTAAAAGGGCCCTTCAACACCTTCTTTTGGAATGAAGTCATAAAAGAGTGCCGATCAGTCGTAGAAGTTCCGTGAATGAGAGAACCAAAGATTACCGCACTGAACAGAACAGGTAATAAATAACTTTGGTTTTAAACACAGCTGGAAAGCGTCCGATTTTATCGCAAAAAAGGAGATCACTAGGAGCCCTGACTAGCGTTCCTCAAAATTTTTTGTCCTTGAAGATGGATTAACACACTATCGATAAAGCATTACTGAGCGTCTTTCTGCGACCATGAAATCAGCCAATGCTGGTTCTGTGCCAAGTGACGTGTTGGCAGTTCTATGTGACGTCATTTGTCGAAACAAGTACTGGCGATCTCTGTGTATTTCAAACGATTTTGCAAACTACCAAGTGCGTCCATCGAAATAGTATTTCGCTCACATTTTCACAGGAGCGTCTGTGACTGATCGGCACAATTCCCTGCCCAGTGTTTCAAAAGAGCTTCAGGGCCCCGTTGTACACACGGTGCGTCCTTAAAACACATCGAGTAATAAACCTGTCAATAAGCTCTCACGTGACTTCAAACGTAGCAGTCAGAAATGGTTTTGCATTTTTTGGTCGTCGCATGTTTGCACATATATTCCACTGAGAAGTACTCTGAAAGCGGTTTCAATTGCCCTACAGCAAAAGGCAACGGCAAAAAGAAACAGCAAAAGAGAGCAAGAAAGGGGTGCGGAAAAGCGTGTCTACATTCTGCAGAAATTCTTATTCAAAACATTGCCTCGTTCATCACGATTACAGTTGTTTCAGAGCAGCAAGTTCATTTATGCAAGTGCTGACGCTGATGAACTCTGGAAGGCATTTATTGCGGTGCTCTCTTACTTATGTCAATAACAGTGCAATTCTCTTGCACAGCTTTTGCGTAGGCAGAAGAACATACTAAGATCACTCATTACTTGTTCACTACATCTACTTGTTCACTATAAGTTTACTGTGCACGTTTGGCAATTGTCTGTTATACAACAGGCATGGAGAATTGATAGCGTGTTCAAAGGGCTGCCTGAAAGAACCATTTACCAAGAATAACATGGTTTTCTTTACAAGGAAATACCACTGCTAAAGGCCTAATGTAAGATGAGTCGGCAGCCTTCTGCCTTCTGGCCTCTCGCCTACGCATTAACCCGAGCTAGCTTTAAATCCATGTATGTTTTTCTCGGAAGCTTCTTTATACACATTTCCTTGCTTAAGATATTTCTTTTCTAAATGCATTTTGTATATTTATTCAGCATTTATTCTCTTAAGGACAACAGAAGCATCAAAAATGTGAGAGAAAGTACAAGCATAACTGCTTGGTAAACTCACCATCATATCTTTGTTGAGGGTTAGCGTCGACATGTCCACGGGTGTTGGCATGTATGCCATTGGTGACTGAGCTTGCTGCGTAGTCAAAAGACATAGAAAGATGAAAGTTATTTAGCAGTAATGTCTTTAAAATTAGGCGACTTCATCTGCGAAACACCATTTATTTTATTGTACTTCGGAAACGTGCTAACACGAAACAGGTTCTCTGTATATAATGTAAAACGTTGAGTTTCAAACACTGCTTCAATGGAAGCGTGCTAAATGGTGCCACAAGATACCTTTACGGAATGTTTAATTGCATGCTTATTGATGAGTTTAGTAAGGTTCGCTTAGTAAGCGTCATTCAGTGACCCGTACTACCATATGGAAACACATTTATACATACACCTTATACTGAAACAACGATACACAGTTGTACTGATCCCCTTAAAATTTAAAGTGTTCTACAGGATTAGCTAGCTGTTAAGTAGAAAAATGTTCCCTATTTACCTACACGTTCCTTGCCTGTTTGCGACCACCTATTACTAATCTGCACCCACTAGTTTCGCACCAAATTATTATTAATTTGATCAAACTGCAAGCATCTCTACAGAATTTTGTGTAACAGTGCTCAGTGCAGACGTATTTCATTCCTCCAGTACAATATGCACGAAACAGGATCCATCATTTCCATTCTAGGATCTTGACAGCCCTAGCATGTCACAGCACCTTGTTTTCTCCTTTTCCTGTCATCAGAGCCACGACATCTTCAAGCCCCTAAAGACACTTCCAATGTACAGGGGGGTTATTGATGCAGTCATTAGAGAGAGGTTCTGCGCAGCTCACGAAAAAAAAAGCCAGTAATTAAGGCTATAGATTAGCTTATTTTTTTTTTGTACAACGAATAAAACCCAGCGGCTGAGAAAACTATTAGTCAAGATAGCACAACTCACAGCTGCGATGGGAGCATTTGAACGCTGGGATGAATCGCTCAGTTCCAGTTTCCAACCGAATGCCAGGAGAGCCTTGAGGAGCTCTCGAATGGGGTCACGGTAGCGCTCCTTTTCCTGCATACGCCATAGACACAAATATATAAAAAATATGTCTCATGAGCAAGAACTACAGTACAGTAACATAAAAATGCATACATAATTTATAGAGATAACAATAGTACTGTTCACAGCTCATTTGTAACGCATCTTCAATTTTACTTAAGTACACACAAATTTCCAGTTCCTTTTTCGAGGTTTCTTATTATTATAATAATCTTCGCTGAAAAATTTGTCACAGGAAAAATGGAATTCTGGCCAAGGGATACGTGGTGACGTGTCGAGAAAACGAAGATTAAGAAATGAAGCACGACGCGACACCTTCTGTTCACTTGCTTCCTACTTCATTTTTATTAAATCTTTCCCGTTCTTATTGCGCTGTCATATATTTATTTTTCTTACATTTATTTTGTGCAGTGCATCTCTATACCTCTGTTTCTTTCCATCATGCATGTAAGGAGGAGGAGAAAGGAATAGGAAAGACAGAGAGGTTAACCTGGGCTGAGCCCGATAGGCTACCCTTCACTGGGGAAAGGGGAAGGGGGGGGGAAAGTTCGGGCAGATAGAAAAAGAGAGGAAAAAACACCAATAAAAAACTCTGCTGCAGTTAACTTCGCTTTATTCTTCCAGGAAGGTGCTTCATCGTCGTGGTGGTATATTAGAGTGACAACGTTGCAGAACATTTACTGCATTTTTCTATGCGCTCTATGCGTGCATACATAGCGGTACTGTAGTTATCACTTGCTTTCCGTGCTTACTTGAACATCTGCAGGACTCTTCACAATGTGTTGTAATGCAATCTCGGCTTTTGAATTCCCTTCTACCTTTTGTGCAGAAAGGCATCGACGGTATTAGTGAATATTACATACTTACTACACAACAGAGCTCTCAAGTTAAACCTCGTGTATAGTTATCACAGTGATTCAGCATCGGATGTCGTTAGCACTAACGCTTTTCTAAGAGACGACTGCACTCTCCGACAAAAAAGCGTTATGGAAAAAATTACATGCCCTTCTCAAAACAATGACTTAGTGGTTACCTTTCGTTCGAAGACTTTTGATATGGCCCGTACAAATATGAAGCAAGGTACTGTTTATCTTGGTCGTAATTATGCATGCTTGTTAACCAAATGCTACTCTTTGTATATGGGGCTCAACACTGATATTATTTTTTGAATTCCCTGGTGGTATGTCCAAACTTTTCCGGTATAAAAAAATTCTGAAAAATCAGCGAAAACGTCGCTTACGTAGTCGGTCAGCAGATTGTATGGCTTCAACCGCGGATGCGTCTTAGCCTCATCGTTCCAGCGTTCTCCATACTGCCAACCTCGCTCCAGCTGAAAAGGGAATAAGTATATTCGTTACACATGAAATAATAAATGCTACATTATTCCCCCAATGAATGTAACTTTCTCAGCGCACACATCTAGGCAAATGTCGAGAAATACGCAATAAATTCTAGAGACTGAGTTCTGAGTTCCCACCAGGAGATTCAAGGTGTGCTCACAGACTCGCTGTATTCTCATGTCATCTCTTTAACATGCACAAGTACTAATTAATTATTCCCCGATGTAGCTTGGGAAAAATAACAAATAGAGGAATTATGGTGTCTCAGTGGTTTTTGCGCACTGCAGCTGTACACGTGCAAGGTAAACTGAGACAGAGTAGGTTAAAGGTATCACAAACACTTGGCGAATGTCAGTGATCCTATGACCGGAACACACCAATATAATCTACTTACGAAGTGTACAATGGAAGAATGCAAGAAGCATAACTGTAAGCTACTACGCAGATTCACAAAAAGCCTGAAAATGCACTAAAATTACGGACAGCGCTTATGATACACAAAACAACTTATGCATCGTTTTTTTATAGATGTGTTACACAAAAGGCAACTGCTATTCACTACGCCATGTAAACAACTACAGAAAAAAAAAGAAATGGCTGCAGCCACTAATCCAAAGCACTTGGCTAAACGAATAAGTGCTGACTAATGGTGACTTATTCTATGCTAACGTAGTACCCACCACATAATCAGATTATTACTGCCGTACCATGGCGTTATCGAGTCATATATGTGTCCTCTTGCTTCCAGTGAGAATAGAGTGGGAAAATTACATTTTTTTAAACTGATATGCTTGTTTTAGCTACTACTGCCCAATCCTTCTGACCACTGAGAACATAATTATAAACGTCTTCATGGAAACAATTACGCTGCTCAAGTTCACTTGGCTGTACAGCACTTTACTGCGAGAAACAGCAGTCTTGTTTAATTTTGATGTTAGTATAAGGTTGTAGTCCCCTTATGCAGTTTGATATATTGTAGGAGTCTTGAAGTACCTATGTGGTTATGCGTAGTTAATCATCCCTTTTGCCCCTAGTACAACGTCGGTATTCAATGAAACAGTTGCATGCTTGAGATAAATAAAGTTGAACTAATGGCAGTTCTTCATTAAGATCAGCATGCAGGCTGGACCAGCTATATACGCTGTACGCACCCTGATGTGTTCACTGGTTCGGGCACATATGGACCTGAAGTAGTATTCTGCTTGGACCAGTCCTCCTCGTGGCCCTCGCTCAAGGAGTAATCAGGTGGCAGTGCACAAGCTATAGCTGTCAGGCATGGCAGTGCCTTGCTGAACAGCTCTGGGTCATATTCCTGCAATATTGGCGAGGGTAAGAGGCATACATGGCAACCGTAATGGGCACATCACTCCCCACTTTTGTACTTACTGGTAAGTCTTTTTAACAGAATAAGAAACATTACCAAGGTGTAATTGATTACACTTTTTCCCGATGTGAGTAGCATTTGAATTTTCAAATTGAGCTTGAAAATTGCGACAACAGCAACGCCCCATCGCCTTGTTAGCGAATCCTTCGTACTGTGATTTTGAGTCATTAAATTGCCGCACGTCGCAAACACGCTCTTAAAATCACAGTAGCTATGAAAGACAAATTAGCGCCTACTTGTTTCTTTTAAACGCGGAAAAATTTAAGCTGAGAAGCGGCTGTCCCTTCGTGAGAGCCGAAAACTTGCATTTAGACGCTGGCGACTCTCAGTCTTCATTGCACGCATGCGCTTTATCGAGGTAGAAGCTGGCACAAACACACCCAATGCCTCTCAGGCACTCTTTGCAACAAGGGCTACATATAAGACGCCACAGAAGAAAAATTCTGCTAAAAAATATTTCACAGTGTTTTCCCCATTGCCATTGCATTACTGTACACTCTGACCGGTAAGATTTCCACTCAGATGCAGACAAAATACAAGCGGTCACCTTAAAAACTGGTTGTCAGTGTATTAATATATCGAAAGGTGTCTTCTTCGATCTTCAACACAGTAAGCTGCTTTGAATAAGATTTCCTGTGCAACATGAATGTCTTTGTAGATTCTGGAATGTATGTTAACACCAGACATAAGGCTTGAATGCATTAGCTACTACATAATTAGAGGATGTACTTTCCTTGTACAACAGAATTAAATGACTGACGGCCATTGTGCTATCCTTGTTACCTTATTATCGAGCATTAATTGGTATAACAAACAGTTTGATCAGTGTTGTACCAGTCCAAACCAGCCTCAGTCCTGTGCGTTCCTTGTCCTTGTGCTCGCGTCTTCGCACGCTTCAATTTTTCGCCAGGAGTTTGATCACAACCTAAATTTGATCAGCTCTGTTATTCAGCACCACCACTTCAATGAACCAAATGTCTTATTAGGCAACAGATTTTTAAGCCGCACAAGTGGAAACGCCACGTGACTGCTTCACTTTCATAAAAGCAAGAAATTAGCGAACTAAACCTAGGCAACGTTGTAGCAATGCAAGATTTTTCTCCCTATTTAGGTGTCAAATGTTATACAGTCACCCGCATATATGCAACTCTAATATATCCCTAAAACCAATGCACCGCATGATTTTGAATCAACCCATGGGATTGGACGTGAACAAAACTTACAAGGTTAGATTTTTTTGCAGGTTCCAAACCCAATAGGTTTTTCATAACATTGTAAAAACTCATCTATGATGCATATCCTCGAGACTGCTTGGAAAGTAGCTTGACTACTAGAAATGTAAAAAGGAACTAAATCGTATGTTTTACTATGACACCAGAAAGTAGTGCTGTACTCACAATATAGGCGCCTTTGCTCTTAGCCTCACCGGAGCGCACATGTGGTACAACTCTGCTGTCTCCCTTAGAGAAGCTCTTGGACACATTGCTCTAACGTGGACGTGAATTTTGGCGTCTTTGTTTCCTATTTTCGTTTCGTTATTGGGCGCGAATTATGACTTCCACTATAGAAGCTTCCATGTTTTGAGCTTAACTGCCGCCATGAGGTAACATCAATAACGTTTGAAATACTGTCTCTTGCCCAAATTATTGTAGGTGGCAGTTTCTTGGAATAAGAGCAGTTTCTGCAAGACGAACTGTCCACAAAATTCTATGTGAAGTCTCGTCTACACGCGGTTATAGCAAACGTTTCTTTTTTATGTTAGTGCCCTATTCTGGTTTGGAGCCACCCAATGTCAAATCTACCTTGCGAATATTTATCAGTGTCTTAATGAGGAACGATGCCAGGAGCGTCGACTAACGCCTTTGGCGAATAGTTCGATTCATTCAAGCAAACAATTCAACTATGACCACGTATTTCAGCTCCCTTCTACACCTTCTAAATAAACACATGAACGAAAAACAATGTCTAGCATGTTAGCATGTAAGTTATAAAAACAAACAAAATAAATTTGTCACGTTAGTGAAGGATCATTTAAAGATTACTCTTTTTCAAGAGCGATGAAAGGCATTCTGGCGCCTTGCTCAAAGCATGGAACTTGCACTGCACTGAAAAGAAGTAAAATTCCATGAGGTGGGTGCACATTGCTGAAAGGGGTATGAAAGTGCGGGGTGCCCTCAGAATATCGTGACATCACCTCTGGGTGTATACATATACATCTACGTCACATCACCCACATTTATTAATACCTGTTCTTTCTTTTTTACTTTTCTCTGAAAGAAATTTTAATCTATCAGTTATCACTAAATCATCTCCAAAGATGCAAAACAGAGGGCGAGTCATTGCAACTTACCATCTTGGACAAGGAGTCGAAGATGTTGGTGAAGAGCAGCATGGTGAGTCGCCGCTCTTCCTCCGACGCTGTCCCGTAAGCTCCTTGACCACCGCTTGCACTGTAGTAGCTCTTGCACCGCTCGTAGTGAAGAGTCAGCAGCTGTAACACGAACACATAAACGGTCATGTAAGCACTGTGTATTGAACTAGCTAGCTATCCATTCTCGTTGCAGCAGTGTACAGCCACCGAAGTTCCACGACGTACGATGTACAAGAGCGCGCACACACACACACACACACACACACACACACACACACACACACACATATATATATATATATATATATATATATATATATGTGTGTGTGTGTGTGTGTGTGTGTGTGTGTGTGTGTGTGTGTGTGTGTGTAACAAGGGATTCGTACAGATCTCGAAACGCCATTTATTTTATCTTGACATTGTTCAGTGACCTGGCTTTTTAACAAGGAGCCTACTAGTGCCGTCTTGGGGTCCTAGCCGGTATAAGCGAAGTTGTCTTCTGACGTGGCAAAGCACTTGACGTGCTTAGTTTCAGAAATCCTTGTTCAGCAAAGTGGTCAAATTATAAAATAAAAAAAGAAATGGAATAAATGACGCCACGCTGACATTCACGCGCGGAGACATCGGCGTGAAATTTAGGAATGAAACTATGATAGTTCTGGTTAAGTTAATAATGAATACGTGATGTACAAATTAACAACAGCAGAGTCCAAATAATTATTCACCAGGCTAAACTGATTCATTATTCCACTAAGGGCCCCATAAACGCTCTACACGAGTAAGGAAAAACCGTAAAAAGAAATAGCGTTTGCGACGGTGTCAGGCTAACATGCATAACACGTCGAGCTATTGCGAGCCTCTGTATTAACGCGAACTGTGTACGTTGCAAAAATCACATAGCTATCTTTTTGAAATATTAGCCATCTACAAACAGCCGTTAATGCCCTCATAAACGCTACCGGAAGTTCATTGCATCACCATAAACAACAATCCTCCACAATTGCCCATTCAGGACAACCGACTGCTAGAACAATGAGACAGAAGCAATATTCTGCGAACATGAGAAATTGTCGTCACTCCTTTTATACTCACCCTGAGGGCGACGGCAGTGTACTCTGTGATGACGGAGACATCCACCGTGAGTTTTCGCAGAAGGCGTAGTAGCATGCTCGGTTGCATCTCCCTGCGCAGATTGAAATGAATCACTATAGAGTATGCGTGAGCCGCTACAGTCTTGGTCATCATACTTCCGTCTCAAAACGCGATTTGTTAGAGAGTTAAAGAGCGATATATAATGGGCAAGTGCAGTCCTGCGGCACAAATAAATTCTTGTGGTGTGGCGGGAACCTCCTTTTGGACGATAAATCTTACAACTGTTGCTTCATTGCGCTAACAAGAAATTACGCTCAAACTTGGCAACTCTCTTTCCTAGAATCCGCTGGTGCTTAAGCGTAATGAACTAGATCAACTCAGGCGATTTTTCAATGTCCACTGATAATTATTTATTGGTGGGGTTTCACGTGTAAGAACTAGATATAATTATAAGGCACAGTTCACACTACAGGGCTCTGGAGTAATTTTGAGCACCTTCAACTTGAGCCTAAATATAACTGCGTGGCAGATCTTTTGCAATTTGCCCCCATCGAAATGACGCATGTTTCTGGAGAAGCGATTCAAAAGCACGCATCCAGCAGAAACAGTAGCGTAGCCACCAATGTTCTTGGTTAATGTGGTATATGTACCGCAGCCATGCACTATCAGCAATGACGCGGCCGCGGGTAGATCCCAATGCACAGACCCTGCTACGGCAAAGGTTCAGGTGCATGATACAGCAAGTGTCCCTGCACTGCGCGAGCGCAGTAGGCGATCGACATGGCGCAATTAGCTACTCCGTCCTTTTCTTGGGCAACTGCGCTGCGTTATACTGTGAATGAGATGCAGCACTCTTCTGGAAACCGCTGCTACCACACTTTCTGTGAAAAGACAAGAAACTCATTATGAAAATGACGATATAACGAAGTTTTCTAACGCAAACATGACTTCCTTATATCGCATTTCACTGCGCCAACCGCAGCGTCGGTCTAGCAGCTACAGCCCTTGACTATGCCCTCTAAGGGCGCGGATTCAGCCATGGCATTTGCGATCACATTTCCAGGAAGGCTACAGGCCCACGCACTGCGGGAGATCACTTCGTGTTCCACGGGGTAGAAATTTCTGCAGCCTTCCACAAGTTCGTGCCTCGTAATAACGCCGTGCTTCATGCACGTGAAACGCCAGTTATTGCTACTGACTAAGGAATACTCAGAAATAACCATTCATAATCAGTCAAAGCACAATATGGATGTAATAGCCAGTAGGCAACCATCAACATCCGTTCTTTTTTGTCTACGTGCTTTTAGGCTAACTGACCTGGTGAGCGCAACGAGGAAGTCTGAGACTTTCTCACGCTGGCCCTTTGTGAGAATCTTGACTTTGGAAAGTCTGTAGACTGTGTGCAATGTTGCGTCCAGCAAGCTGGCATAGTTTTCAGCATCGGTGAAGTAGTGGTAGTATTGGATCAGCATGGGCAACACCGAGTTGCCAATGTAACGGTTGAGCGCCAGTGCCATGTCACTCTCCGTGTTGTCCGTCTACGAAGAGAAAGAAAAAGTGTTGTCAGGGAAAGAAAAACTCGACAGTAAATTCAAGGTGGGTCAGCTTTCTGCCAATGAACACATGAATAGTAAAGGGGATTATAAAAGGACTGGAAAATTATAGTAGCACAGAAATATTGTAACGAAGCTTTCCTCAGCAGTGAAAAGAGCCCCATCCTGAACGTGAGAGTATGCGCCAGCAAAGCGATGAAGACAACGACTCGAGGATCGCCTGTTGCGGCAGTTGGACCATTTTGGCTCCTATGGCTGCTCCATGTATATGTACAATTTTTAAATGCATTTCAGCACTCTTATTACTCTTGAGTGCTCTGTCCCTTAACGTTGCAATATTTTAGGAATCCATGGCTATATACCACACATGTCAATGCTCATTTTGCCGGGTATCGTGCGTGCTTGCGTGCGCGAGCGCGAGTGTGTATGTGTGTGTGTGTGTGTGTGTGTGTTGTGTGCGTGCGTGTGTAAAAAACATGCACAAGCCAGTACATGTTTTCGAAATTTTGCTCCTGGTGCACATTATTTCTTATATGGCTGGACTATTTGCCTAGGCATTCCTACTCTGATCTTGTTTATGCATTTTGGACGCCTGAGAAACTTCTGTTTCATCGGCTATTCTGAGCTATGTCAGAGCCCGGCCTAACTGCAGAGGCGCGCTGGCGTTACTTCATCGAAGAAAGCGCGCATCCCTCTAGTCCGGCTGCTGTCAAAGGCGACAGCGGTGTATGCACCTAGCCACTATATTTGGGCTATGTACTACATTATTTTTACCTGTTTTTCACTTTCAGCGGCTAATGTTTTATTTTGTATATAAATTATCGAGCCATATTATATTATGTGACCACAACAGGTTTGGTCGCTGTTAGTGTCATGCACAGGCAAAAATAGAGTTGCGCCATTTTAATTAAATTATAAAAGTCTGTGACATAGTTTGAACTGCAGGTTATTTACACTTTACGATTAACGCTGAAGATCAAAACGGTCAGCTTGTACCAATTAGCCAAGTGGCACCACTCGTCTCACTTTATTTTTGCGCAAGGTGAAAATGACTATTCCGACACGAGATCGACGGCAACAGCATAGGTGTGCGCACAGAGAGGGAATTGCAGTGATCCTTCCTCCCTCTAATGGACAACACTGCGCGTGCCTACGGACAAGATACAAGCAATGTATGTACCACAGACCTTTCGTTCAGTTGCTATGCTAAGTATGCGTCCCTATTGTTCCGTACACTTCAATAACATTTGTCGTTATTAATCAGGCATGCATATTCCCGACTCTTGATGAAATGATCGCGCTGATGAAATAATCGCATTAATTCAAAGTTTGAACCTGATTGTGCTTACCCGGTCAAGCATGGTGGCTGCTCTGAGGTCGGGCAAAAAGCCATCCTCCAGAAGGCGGAAGAACGTCTCCTGTGTCTCCAGACCGTAAACACGCTCCAGGAACATAACAATAGACTGCTTGTGGTTCGGTTGTAGGCCAGCAGGTAGGTCACTCTTCGGAGCTGCACGACATTGAATGTGCTTCATCAGATGTACGAGAACGTAACGTATACCTTTGATGGAATTTTCGTACAGTTACCAATATAAGAGCCCATCACATAACACTTCGGTGAAAGAGAGAATAAAACGCATTAAATCCCTGTCTTAGCGAAAATTGAGCGTACTGCAGCAGTGATAGCCACGTGTGCTACAACCTTGGATAGGTGTAATACGGTGACGTTTGTTGGCGAAAAAGGGACTGAACTGGGACATGGACTACACATATTGCAGTATTTGTTTGAAGGGACACAAAATAGGAATGATGAATCAATTAAGACTGGTACCTTATTTTTGAAAGCTCCACATGATTACTTTCACCATCGTATTGTTGTTGGAACAGAAAGCATAGGTAAAGCCTCCTTATTTAATTACTAAACAGAGATCTCTGCTCATGAAGTCTGCGTGACGTCCCGAATGTCAATGATTCTTCAGCCCCATTGGCTCAACAAAATTTATTGAAACTGGTAAATTATATCCGTGGAATATAATTAGTTAGAGGAAGTATAATTGTTACTGATTAATAACTAGGTGGACCTAGCATATTCCGTCAATACCTATGGAGTCACCACGAATTAATACAGAACTTCAAGATGCTGTTTCCGCCACAATTTTCTTCTTTGTCGTGGTTACGAAGTGTTCTCGTAGAAAAAACTGCGCTTTCAGCAATTTAAATGCATAATTTACAAATACAAGAAAAATTGGTTGTCTCTGTCGTCTCCCCTAAAATAATGTGGAGTAGATCCTCCGCGAGAGCAGCTGCACAATGTTCGATACATTGGCAGCTCAGTTGAAGATTTTCGCGGTATATGCGCAGTACAATGTTATGCTTTCGAATGAGAGTAAACTTGATCGTGGTACAGTTTACTGTACGATATACGAAATATTCCCACATATCTCGCATATATTTTGCAGCTATTCGCACGGAATACTAATACAAAAAAGTGTCGAGAAGAAAGAAGAGAGGCAGTCTTCTTAATATTCTGTTCTAATACTGCAGCATGTAGGTTCGATATTCTGCCTCTAACTCCGTGCCTGCAATATTCCCACGTATATATATATATATATATATATATATATATATATATATATATATATACCTCACGAACGGAAACAATGACCACCAAACAGTGTAGCCTACGAATGCATAGGGGAAGTTATTGAAGTTCTTAATTGTGGTACTGTAATTTGGGAGGACAAATGAATTAGAGTGGACGAAAATACAAACCTGCCTTCGGTAGGCGGCGAACCCACGACCTTCGGATACATATGGATGTGTGTGTGCGTGTGTGCGTGTGTGTGCGGGGGTGGGGGGGCTTGGCTGTGTGGCCCTATAGTTTTCTCTGGCCTTTTAACGTGCCTTATTATTTATCCTCCTAAATAGTTTGATACTCAGTGGAGGAGGACAAGGAAACAAGGTAGAAGGAAAGACAGGTAGGTTATGCACTTACTGGTGTCACCTTTACGTGGTATCTGAAGCGTAAAACGGAGGGAGAGAGCCCCCAGGAGGTCATCAAGGGGAACGAGGGACCGGAGGATGGCACGTGCCCGGATGCTCTCGTTCTTTCCCTGGGCAATAGTTGCTGCCTCGGGTGCACACCGACCGAGCAGGTCCACCAAGGTGCAGTAGAAGTTGAGGATGGCTGCACCCATGTCGATGTCATCCTCGCCAGGTTCTTCCAGCTGTAGCCCCTGCAAAATTGAAAAAAAGGAACGCCGAACTAAGTCATTCCGTACTGTTCTTATCAACTGATCATTAAAGTGGCCGGTTGGAGAAATTTATAAAGGGGGGGGGGGCGTTTTTATAGACCAGTAAGGTCACAATACATTGTCATGTAAACTGAAACATATCAGGAAAGTTTTCTAATCAATAGAAGTGGCAGAATGCGGTGAAATGTTTTACAGAAAGGTGAAACTACAATCGCTGAAACCGCAAGGAGAAAGCGCGAAATAACTAACGAGACGTCAGCCAGCAGCATTTCATTGTTTTTTCATGGTCTACAATCTTATAACGCTTACCCCCTATACTATGGGGTCTCGTAAGGTGTTCAATGTCTTAAGTGGTTTGGCGTAAAACATTCGTTGAATGTGGTCGATAAAAAAGACGACACTGCAGACTGGTGAAACTGAAGAGGTTGAAAGGAGTGCGGTTAAGTGGCTCAAGCTTGTCGTGTAAATGTGGGATCTTGTAGTAAAGCCGCAGACGCGCGATGATACTCGAGGGGATGATGTTTGAGGGATGACTAGTGCAGCAAGCGGTTAGGCGAAAACCATGCTTCAAAACATTGAAATGAATTTCTCACTATGGATTTCTTAAGTCTTCAAATTGGTCTGCAATATCAACTTCACAAAGGTTTCATAGGCTCCACTTCGTGCGGGTAAATGTTTCGTTCACGCAGTTTGAGTGGTACAAGAACGAACAACGAAAGCAGCCTCGTAGTACATGCACGATGTGAAATGCCGCCACAAACGTTTTCTTCAAATACTGATGCCCTTATTTCAATGTTGTCCTGCCTCACCATGATTACACGCGACAAAGCACACCGAGAATGTAAAAACAGGCATCTTTTACAATTACTAACTTCACCTCGTCCACTCTGCAGTAAACACCCACTGTATTAACGCAAATGACCCGTGATAGTCATTAACTACTACAGAGGAATGCGCAAACAGTGTTGTGTCAGATTTTACACCTCAGCCTATGCATTCTGTCCACAATTTAATTGGCATCGATTGCAGCCTGTGGAGTGAAAGAGCATCAACTGAAACAACAAAGATTTTTTTTTGACATTCAAATATGCAACGACGTTGCCTACAGTAAAACATTCATCTGTAATGTGGAATGCCTAGGTACAGTCAGCAAGAAGTCATAGTGGCAGCACAGGCCACATTCTAATATTAAAACCATTATGATAAGCGCATTGGAACTTATAAGTGCTTAGCCCGGCAATTTATCACATATCGACCCACTTGGATCTAGTTGTTGACTTAAGTAAGTCTACACATTCGCAAGAACAAATGCGTGTATGTCTCGATGTGCCGAGCTATTCTTCCTAACCCCTACACGTTCCAGCTTGTGCATAAAACCTTAGTTCTTCAACAAGTTCCACTGCAGTGCCCCATTGTTAGCCCCAAACCTGCTTGTCATTGTAAATTGGTAACGAACAAGCTTCGTGAAAGCCGCAATGCAAAATATATCTCTACGGATAGCGTGCAGCGACCACTGTGCCTTATTTTTAGCTTTATTCTTAACTTTCACAGTACCTGCTACATACGATATAAGATAGGCTCATCGAACAATACCTACGCTTGGCAACCAGGTCATTATAGCTCCTTGACGCGAACTTTCAGCTGTCTCCATTGCGATTTGCTGGCAGACGCTCACCTGTTGCTGTTGCTGTAGGCGCTCAGCAGCGATGCGCTCCGACATGCGAACCGCCTCACGGATGGCATCCAACAACCCAGGACCTTCACCTCGAAGTGCTGGACCCAGGCATTCTGGCCGTCGAATCAGGAGACGAATCACCAAGTTCGCGTTCTCTTCCACTGTCTCACCTGAAATTATGCATGGCGTAGTGAAATATTACATGTTTATTCCAGACCGAACACAATTGAACTGCTCTCATTTTTCAGGCACTCAAAGAGGGTGTCATAACCCACGAGACGATAGAGGAAACCTATACAGTCGGACACAATTTTCATATCATGCAAGATATTTGTAAAGTGTCTCACATAAATATTGTAAAGTATCATGGTGGAAGAGAATTAAGGACAAGAAGTAACAAAATAGACAGTAAAGACACTCGAATTGGAACTGCATTGTACACGACACTTTTGCATTTTCCTTGTCTACTTTTTTTTTGCTCAACAACTTGGCACACTCTGCCACAAGCCTGGCCTTGCATTTGAGTGAAGCGTAGCACAAGCACATCTTTTATTTCACTGCACAAAATTTGTAAACCATGATATACATGACGGGGATTACTACACGTGAAACAACATACGGCTAAGGTAATACATAACTTGTGTAATTTACAGCCTACGAGAGATTACAAGGACGATACACGAAAATTTGATGCTGATGAGACAAATGACGTCCCGTCCTAAACAGTTAATACTAATCAATAATGGGGTCTTACGTGTCAAAACGACAATATGTTTATGAGGCGTACCCTAGCAGAGGGCTCCGGAAATTTTGACCACATGGAGTTCATTAACATCCACTGATAGCGCATAGTACATAGACATCTAGCATTTTCTCCTGCGCTGAAACGCGACCGCCGTGACCAGGATCAAAGCCGCGTCTTTTGAGTCAGCGGTCAAGTACCGTAGCCACTACATCACCACCGCGAGATTGGGTTATATTTAGCTCTTTCACGAGAAAAGCGACGCCGAAGTCAACGCCTCCCGTTTACAGTTGTGTCACCCATATCATCATGAAGCACATACCATTGACCCAGACGCAAAAGCGCAGAAAGTCCAAATATCGCTCTCCTTCCACCGGGTCCCATCCAACGTCAGGGTAGCCGCGGTCCACGAGCTCCAAGTTTGACTGGAGGCCACATCGAGACATGTAGGCAGCTATCTTCTCCAAGTTATGCTCCCTGAGTGCAAGCGCCAGTTCCGAGTTCTCCATCAGAGAACTGTACGCCACGTCCAACGGTGTCGATCCACGTAGAGACGGACGTGCTGAAACCATGAAAAACATATTCTTCGTTAAGTAATTACTATTCTGCGACTGCTTTCCGATGTAACACGTCGCTGTACGGTATTTTTTCGGCTACAGGAACATACAAGCAGCATTTCGGAAGCAATACAAATTCAGCGGCGGCCATCGCCAGTATTAAAGAGGTCCATAAATGAGCGCAATTCACTGCAACGCCATCAGCACCAGAACTTACTGCACACGAAAATCTGTGAGGGCGCATTCGATATTTGAGCGGATGGCAGGGCGGATCGAAGGCTCTTTAATTAGTGAACTTGGCCACGGATTTTGTCCACTATTCCGCGACGAATGAGGAGTTAAGTCCAGGACATCACAAGCTTGATACACGTGTCCACACATACAGAGTACATCCACTCTAGCTGCATGCTTACTCCTCAGCGCTCAGCTGGTTCTGTTTCATTGAATGAGCCATAAAAATGTGCACTAACAGTCAAGAAAGAAGGAAAGGATCAGGTGAAGCGATATCTATATGTCATGTATCCTCAACTCACAGAGCAATATGTTGCTGTTCTCAAGCAGGAAGTCGAGATGGTCAAACATGGCCTTCTGGTTCTGGCGACTTGTACGGCAGAAGTAGCACAGAAAGCGGCAGCAAGACACCACCATCTCGTGAGATGTGTCCTACAAAGAGGAAACATATGTATGCTATAGAACACCCAGATATCCGTGAATCCTAAGAGGGTTAACAACTCACTGTTATGGTAATGCCGTTTATGCCCTTTTAATTATGAAAATTCAAACAATCCTGCACCACATACAGTACTTGCGGAAATCGCGATATGGTAGCGAGGCACACTATAGGGGCGGATTTTGGTATAATTTTTTTTAGCTACACCCCTGTCACAAGGCGTCTTTGTGTTCAGCAGAAAAACAGTGTGGCCACTAAGCTGAACTTCGCGGGCGCATTCACAAAAACGAAAATTCATTTGATATCTATAGTGTATGGAAGAGAATATAAAAATAAGAATAATCACATTTAAAACATTCCTTCGATACTAGCACATCCCGACGTAGCTAAAGACTCTCCCATTCCATTCTTTTGTGAAAACAGTAACGGGTCATGGCTGTCAGACACACAACCTAAATTTCATAATTAAGCAGATCATTGTAATAGGTAAGGAACGTTATTTTCATGGTCCTGCATAAAAACGCAAGAATAAATGTTATGACAAAGGCGAATTTCATCTAAAGTGCAGTTCATAAGAATATAGCTCTCACATTGGCCTAAACTTATTCAGGAGATTTCCCTGTTCATTTTTTGACATTCACAACCAAAAAAAGAAGTTGGCGAACATTCTTCAAGGCAGAAAATGTTGTGTGGACACATTCTTGCAAATGCCTGTTACCTTGTCAGCCGGCGTAGCTTCAGGTGCAGATGGTGACGCAGGCGATGATGCAGCCGCAGGAGCCTGCCCCGTGGACTGCGTCTGGGCCCGCTTTCCTAAGGTGTTGATCATGACGTCCATGACATTTTCATTCACGCGTAGCACACGGATAAGATCCGGATGTTGGAAGAAAATCCGGTTGTTCACCAGAGCCCTGCAAACAAAACATGTCAGTGGTTTCGAGCCACAAATAATTGCATCTGTGAAGCAATAATTTTAATGTCTTTGGGCACTCTGCAAATACATCGGCGTAGGTTGAACACGAGCACGACTACACGACGTTTGTAAGTTAACGTTAAATATGTTAATGTTCTAAAGAATGCGAAATATGTAATGTTCCTAACTATGTAATGTTGGTAATGTAAAGTACGTTAACGTTCTTAAGGCTTGAATATCGGTTATTAGACGGCGTGTTTAGCAATGTATTGACGAGTGGGTCGAAGTAAGTCATGAAATTAAAGAAGCGTGCGTGAGATCAGTAGAGTTTACATACGTAAGTTTTATAATCAGCCCTATGGGAAATCAGCGACCGATGTGCAGACATGCATAATATTGCTCAGAGTAAAGCATCTGTCGATTGAGTTTCCGCTTACGCACGAGAAACTGCTTTTGCGGTGTACCTGCCGATAAACTCGCCCCATGTGTCTCAATCAATAATCACTCACCTTCATATCTAAATTCATTCTGCCACTGACAGCGTTTCACAAGTCAGTGTCACCTACATTCCAAGTAGGTGACCTTCCAATGTTAAATTGCTCATTTGGTGAAAACTATTATAAAGAACGGACGCTTGCACGAGCAGCCTTGCTCGTGCAACTCCGCAAGTGTCCATAACGAATATATGGGAAAAAATATAAATTATCATATTTTACGCACCTAGTTGCTGCAAGGCATTCTGCACAACTCGGCATATCCCGCTAGTAAGTCAAAACAGAAAGTGATGTACACAAACGTACCAGAGGCTCTTGCGCATGATCTCCTCCTCGAGGGGCGACATCTGGACAGGCAGCAATGCCCGCACCTTCCCCAGGTGGCTCAGCACGCTGATGATGTCCGCCTGGCTGCGGTGGCTGATGACGTACGTGTTCTGCAGGGCGTTCATCAGCTCCCCGACTGAGCTGTAGATGCGCAGCAGCAGGGCGAACATCTGTCGCACCACTTCGCGATCCTCGATCTCGGACTGCTTGGCCCACTTGACCACCGTCTGTACCACTTTGCGTGTGAAGATCTCTGCATACATGATGAACTGTCATTCAAAGGGGGATAGTATGCGGTGCAGCAAAAGCACCTTGCACGTTTACATGTTTTATATAGCTGTACCTGTAAGGTCGTTGGTCATTAAGAGTGAAAGAGCGGATCCCTAGAAAAGGCAAGCATGTCAGGGGGTGGCAGAAAGGTGGGTAGGAGAGATCAACAAGCTCACGAGGATAAATTGGGCACAGTTAGCACGGGACCGGGATAATTCGAGATCTATGGCAGAGGCATTTGCCCTGTATTTGGCGTATACAGGGTGACGATGATGACCTCTCATGCCTCACTAATATCAACGATGTTCCTCCATTTACAGATCTCCAGCAGCTCCTTTTCATCTCTTACCAGTGGCGCACCGACGGGGGGGGGGGGGGGTTCGGGTGTTGGAACCCCTCCCCCCCCCCTGAGGCCGACCTAACCCCCCTCCCACTCCGTAACAGCTCCTATGTCCTAGAAGAAAGTGGCACTGATGTCTGCAAAACGCCGAAAAAATAATAAAATAGTCATCATCATTGATGTACTATTATTTGCCATTTTAATTACTTTTTTTACAGACGCAACAACTGTGTAATCGCATGCCCAGCCCTTCGTGAAAAATTGAACCCCCCCCCTGGCAGAGATCCTGGGTGCGCTACTGTCTCTTACCCTAATTCCCTTAGTGTAAGCAAGCAAAGAGGACGCGTGTCCCATTGACACGCTTGCATTTCTTTCTCGTCGTCTTCCGTTCTCCCAACATGATAACGTAACCCTCGGACACCCACTGTGTATTTCGCTTGCTTCTGTGAGCTTTCGGAGTGTGTACTGTGGAGATGGATCCTTGCGTTCTACGGGATCACACCAGTAGCCGAGGAATCGGGTTCTATTGTCGTTTGTGGACTCAGAGAGCCTAAGCACTTGCCTATTTAGCCGTGCAAAACATGCTCCAAGCCGAGCCCGCCGAGGTGTCCGAAATCTCATGAAAGAATACGTAGCTACAGGTGGACTCAGTAAAGGGTCCTCCAACTTATATCGGTTTCTCACGTTATGAGTTGCACATCTGCTCTTTACAACGCAAAGCAATACCTGAACGACGTCAACGTTCGCGTATTTTAGTGCATGCCAGTTATATCTCTCTGATATGAACATTTTTTTTTCATCACAAACCACAATATAGCAAACTCCACAATAGTTTGCTGCGTGGACCAGCGTGCTCAGTATTTGCTTGCATGTTTTCTGTGCACTAAAAATTAAACGCTCGGTTTGGCAAAGAGAAAAGCCGCGTCACCGCCACGAACACTTGCTATAACTCAAGAAGCGATCGTTCTCACGCTGTAGAGCAACATCTCTATGGTTGGCAGCGCGGCGCATCGTTCCATGTATTAAATAATTCGGCTTTGGAACATCCGAAGGAGGGCGGCACACCTTTTACATGGTATATCTAAGGTGATGTCGAAGCGTTCCTTAAAAAGATATTTTGGTATGATATGCTTTGTTTTATAACCATGTCACAATGAAATAGTGAAAGTGTCATTATGTCAGTACTCTCTTAGCAAACAAAGGATCTGGGTTTTTGTATAATTTATTGCCTCGGTGCTCTAGTCGTGTGATATTGATATTAGAAATTATTGTAACCAGAACGCTAGCCTTTTTAAAGCGAAAGCACTAACTACTTAGTGTATATACATCAGAGGGCATAGCATAATATCTGTGCTTACCATTACTTAGACGTTAAATGTAGTTCGCTGTCGACATCGTAGATGTGTACATTTTCCCGTGCCCCTCCCACGCCTTTTTTTTAAGTTTGTAGTGCAAGTCGAACAAGCGAGTGCCATGAATAACAAAAGCTGTGTATTTTCTTACGGAGTAGTTTGTGATGAAGTGCGCTTACGATGTCACGCATACACATTTTTTTCTTCGTCCGACCATTTCTTCATATCTGTTGTGAACGACATGTCGCCTGTTTCAACTTTGTAGTTGCTATATACCACGGTTTTCAATTTGTCTCAAGTATTTGTTGCTGTTCACGGTTATGTTAAGTTCATCAGTTCTTTTCAGCCTTGTATACGTATGGCTCTTGTCGGTACTCATCTTTACCTGTGCATGCGGGTTTTAAGGTGTGACTGTTTGCTCTTATCTACCTTTAACAGCCCCTAAAATTTGCCAAGGTTATCTCCCTGTACAACCGCCTGTCTAGCTCCATATATCTTTGTCACACTCAAGCCCTATTCCTCCGTGTCTCTCTTACTCTGTGTTCCTGTCGTGTTCTCTTTCAATATCTATATGTATCTCCCTGCTAATATCTCACCCTACTTCTCTTTATGGTGGATTATTTATTTATTTTTATTTATATGGTTCAAGCCTGCCAATTATGTCAAGAGTGTGGAATTACAGAGTTATGCTGGATGAAAAACGATGCCTTTATAATTGGCTCTATTCACGTACAGGCCCGTCCGCTGTTAAAGGGAACACTCGAATTTGCGCCTATCCTATTGCTCGCGCCACAACTGCAAGTGGCTGCGGAAGTAATGAACATTGATGCTACTGCAGATGTTACGAAGGGCGCCAGAGCTGCCATGCGCAACTTATGTGCCGTAAATTTATGCGATAGGGGCTTTGCAGCGGAACAAAATAGATACACGCCCAGCTCGCGCGTGTTCCTTTTAACAGTGGCCCCCAACTGCAGGTCACGTCCGTCGCGAATTTCTTCGTGCTTACCTCATCCTTATCGATCGTTTTCCATACTGCCACTGTGATAAAGGCACATTAAGGGGACTTAAATGGTAATCATTGTGAAAGATTATCCTAAGTCTTGTTTGTAGATAAAGGACGAATTTTTTCATGAAGCATGATAAGGGCACTGGGAAGATAAGTAAAACAAGCGATAAGAATAAGGTAGGTTTATGAACACGGGCCTAATAATGACCTTTTAGCGTCCACTGCGATAGCGGTATGAAAGGCCTAGGATAATGTTTATAAAGAGGAAGCACCTGACCTTCGGGAAGTGTGATATGTTCCTTCTCTTCCCCAGTGGGCTCCTCAGATGACTTCACCAGGTTCACCAAGGACATGAACTTTTGTCGAAGAGAGCTCGTGCTCTCTGCCTCGCCGTCAGTAGCCTCTTCCTCCGCCGCGCAGGCTGCCTTCAGTCGCTGCACCAGATCCTCGTGCATGCTGCTCAGAGTCTCGCGAAGGTTCTCCCCGCAGGGGCATTGGTCACTGTTCTCCTCATCCAGGTTCTTGAAGCCGAGGATGGCGCGCATCTGGACGTGGTAAGAGGAGGAACATTAAAAGGAAAGAAAGAAAAATATTAGCCGTCATTACCTAGAACTAGGCGACAATACCATTCATTGAGCCAAAACTAGCCCGTCAACATTATCATCATGATCACCATCACCGTGATCCATGTCGTCGTCATCCCCAACTCAGACCAAAGGCCTCTCCCACAGTTCTACGATTGACCCGGTCCTGTGCAAACTGCGACTGTATACGTTATCCTTGGAGACTGCTTGATCTCTGCCCAGCTAACACCACTCCTCTCTGTAACGCCGCAAATGGCATTGAGAGTATTTCAATAACTAAATAAATAAATAAATAGGCGTGCAGCCGCGCGATCGTAAATTTCGTATAGTTTCCGTCTTAGCCCTAACGTGATTGTTCGGCTTCTTGCAGCCAACTTTATATATATATATATATATATATATATATATATATATATATATATATATATATATATATATATATATAGAGAGAGAGAGAGAGAGAGAGAGAGAGAGAGAGAGAGAGATGGCGGCGGAACGTACACACGGCGTGTTGTTACAAAAGCTTGGGCGCTTGGCGCTGTTCCTATGAGAGACACAAAAAAATCATGTTCCTTCTTTTTTTTAACTGAGCATCTGGTTTGCGACTGTCGTATAGTGGTTATGGAGCTGAGCTGCTGACCTCAACGCTTCATATTGCGCAGGTGAGGCGAGCAAAGACGGAAAAGAGAGGTGTAGGCAGTACGACCGCCATGCTGCGTGCTCTTTCGCACTCCTGACCCTTGTGTTACGAACCCTAAACAACTAAATGAGCTCTCTGTCTAAGATGCGTAGGGCACTGGTTAGACCCTTGCTGCAGCAGTCGCATTTGCGATAGAGGGGGAAGTGGAGCATTACGTGATGTCACCGTAGGCTAAAGGGTCGCGTGGTTCTTTAACGTACACTGACAACACACAACACACCGTTTTGACACGAACGTTGACAGCACGCGTGTGCACGTCATACGTACGTTGAGATTGCACAATGCGCCAACTGTGACTTCCTCTATAGGAGGTCGAAATTCCCGGAGCCCTCCACTACGGCGTGGCTTCTAATCCTGTCGTGGTTTTGGCGCGAAAAGCCCAGTAACGAGTGAAACAGGGGTGTCTGCGCGGCGTGCACTGCTGAGATATCCACAAAACGGAACTGTTTTGCGGATATCGCGCAAGGAGTCAAATAAATCTTGGTAGCTGTTTTCTGGCCCTATAATGGATATTATATACATATTAGAAAAGATTGAGAACAATTGTGTACTTTATACCAACAAGGGCTATTTGATATCAGCACAGACGATGTTTCTTATTTAGGCACACACGCCACACAACGCTTATTCATGGTTCACCACGCTCGCCAGCTGTGCGTCGCACGCAGGGTCGTAAATAACCCATGCACGATGACGAACAGATGGCGTATCAAACGCGAGCCAACTGCACTTGCGACACACGCAGATTTCTTTCCTCACGGATGAGTGTCCATTATATCGAGGCATGAATTGAGATTACTAGTAGGTTCTAGCAGACATATGGTGTATGCGTCATGTGCGTGTGTGCAACTACGTATTTATGCATGTAGCAGCTGTACTAAGACGACGTTAAAATGAAGTTTCTCTTCTCTGAAAAAAAAGGAAACTATGCAAGAAAACGTAATGGCGCGGCACTTGCTCAACTTTTTCTGAGCCAAAGGGATTTGCGCTTCTTTGTCCGGCAACTCTTCTAAAGGTAGCGTTCACGTAATCCAACTCACGTTTAAAAGAGCACAGGCTTTATTTGTAGAGCTCTCGGGCGCGTCCTACACGTTTGTAATGCGGCTTTGATGAGGTTCAGGGACGACAGGGTAGTTAACGAAAAAGCAGGTGCTAAGCCGATGCTCACGGCAAGCATACGGCTTGTCGCTCTCAGGCAACTGTTTCCAGCATGACCCTCCAATGGCCTTCAAAGAATGGTTGCAGTCTACTAGTGCCATTCAATCTGACACGGTTTTATGCACTCAGGCAAATGGCACTAACCTGTTCCTTGGGTGTGCATCGGAACTCTCTGGTCTTCTTGGCCGCCACCGAGGAAGGCAGGTCTGACTGCTTGATCTCGATGTATCGCCTCAGTTGGTCCTGGAATGTTAGGTCAGACGAGAAAAATACCTTAATCCCTCACGCGCAAGCTTTTTTGAAAAATAAGGCGCAGCTCTATAAAAAATTGTGATTTCTTTGCATGGAACTTAATATTTTCTATCCAGCCGAAATGAAAATTCCCCATATGTGCAATCATTTAGCCCTTTGCCAACAGATTCTGGTTTGCGCCAGAAGAAATGAGAAGTATATTACAGCGAGTCTTCCATAAAAACGTAAGAATGGTTTATTTCAGCGCTTTTTCGCTACTTTCTCTGTCCATGTATTACCCTATCTCATACCCATCTGCTAAGTGTCGGTGATGTCTGAACCGTTCAAGCTGCGGTTACAATCTTACCTTGAAAAGTGTTTCTCTTGTTATATTGATGAACAACTGCTTCTTACTAGGACATAACTTTTCTAAACGAATGCATTTAATTCCTCCATAATTTCTTCCACACGAAACAAAGAGTGCAGCACACCTTTTTTTCTGCGCCCACACAGATGGGCCGGCAGCGACTCAGAACTACCGCCGCACAGGGTGGGAGCAGTCATTGAGAGAGGATTACAGTACGAGGCCGTCGGTCTGTGAGCGAGAGGACAGCTCCACTATTGTCAAACTCGAGAAAGTGCGTAGCATGGGCAATCCAGGGATTCCCGTTGTACCCAGAAATTCCGTGGGAGGAACCATCGCGTGCTCAGTGAGGCGGTGACGCCCTCTCTTATGCGTCGCAGGTATCGGAACGAAGCATGAGCACGCAACAGGGGCAGGAGACGGTCGTCGACAAGGCGTGCCCCTAAAGTGTTACACACCTCAAAAGATTTCCCAACACTGAGAACTGTTTTTTATGAATTGGAGTTTACAAGTCGGATGACGTCAGACCATAATCAGACAGGGACTGTGAAAATCCACACCCCAGCAACGGCTCTATCAGTCAACGGAAACATATTCCAAAAACTATGTTTTCTTTGATTTCACGCACCGAAAACCTATTTGGCAACCAGTGATGTGCCATAGACTTCTGATTGAGACGGCAACAATTAGGGCCCAACTTTCTAATGGTCTATTCCAATACTCACCGACTGCAAGTTTCCGACGTAGTCGTCGGAGAAGCAAACAATGGCCTCAACACGGTGTCTGAGCTGCAGGTCACACAGGTGGTGCAGGATGCAGCACACCTGCAGTTTAACGCCCTCAGCGATCTGCATGTCGATGAGGCCTAGCGGCACGCCGTTGCCACCTGCGCCCCCGTCACTTCCGGTCACAGCAGCTGGAGCAGTGATTCCCGCTGCAAAGGCATATTATGATCAGCCATGTTTATTTTTTTACGTTCACTGTAGAAATAGCTGCTCTAAACGTGCAGCAAGAAAATGGTAGGCCACCTGTTGTTCTTACCACTTACCTGACGTCCGAGCTCTTCTAACAAGGACTACTTGTCTCACGAACACTTGGCCGAACGACAAATCACTATACCGAATATTTATAACTACAGATACATAGGCGCACTCCTCATGCAAGAAAAAAGCAGAATAGGCTCTTCGAGGCCTATCTGACTAACAGCCATTCATACACAAGTATTCTCTTACAATCAATTTCGAAGGGAAATCTAGTTTCTCCCGGTAAACAAACTGTGACGCATAATACCCGGTAACGTTTGATTCAGCTCATGGTGAAAGACTTCTAAGGCGCTCTACATAGAGCTCAACAAGATCTCATGGAGAATGCTGTGAACCTGACATGTTCTTTTCTGCGCAATGTGGGGCCGTCGTAAAGGTCACTTAGGAGGTAGAGCTTCGGAAAGAAAATAACAGTCTCCAATATTATCTGTCCTAGCCGGAATCGACGTATATATTAGAAATTCAGCTTGAACGCTGTTTATCAATCACGACTTATCACCACTTTTGTAGTAAAGGATCCGCAAGTCAGTGATATTACGAATAAAACGTGAGAGAAGTACGTACCTTTGCCAGGCAGAAAAGTACTGGGATCTAGGAGGTAGAGGAGCCACTGTAAGTCTGTGTCATTCATCAGTCCAACAAGCAGGAGCTTATCAGCGAGCTTGAGAAGCGGCCTGCGTGGAAGAGGCGGAAATGTGTTGTAAGCACCATATATTTGCCACTCATAAACCTTATTTACTGCGAGACTGCTACACTGCTAGATCGCCCCTGCATAGATTGTTAAGCACCACAAGGCCAACTCGGCCTTTCGCCAGATACTACGCAGAACCAAGTTCTTAATGAACGCGAGCTCACCACATCTACTTCACGCTCAACGAGAACCCATCACTTTAAAAAAAAAAAAACACCGCTTCCTCTACTCCATGAAGATGACCTGACGGCGAAGCTGCCTTGTGCAGGGATTGCGAGGTGAACCCGGCGCTGGATTTGGAGTGCGCGCGCTTACACTTGATTCGTCAAAACGCGATCTTCTTGACTGGAGGCCCCGCCAATGGCGTTTCGGCGAACGCGTGCAACTAAGCGGACGCCGCATGTTAGGCAACGACAGCTTCCCCTGTAATAATTTCTTTTTCCGGAAGGCACTTCTGTTATTATTAAATAAGGTGTTTCCCCCTCTCTCCCTCTCGTCATATGACAAGCCAGAGTTCCGTGAAGAACGAAGTATCTCGGGACGCCGACGTGCCTACTATACGCTGCTGCACCGCCACGGTGGTCTAGTGGCTATGGTACTGAGCTGCTGATCCGAGGGTGGCGGGATCGAATCGCGGCTGCGGCGGCTTCATTTAGATGGAGGCGAAATGTTGAGGCCCGTGTGCTGTGCGATGCAAGTGCACGTTAAAGAACCCCAGGTGGTCGAAATTTCCGGAGCCCTCCACTACGGCGTCTCTCATAATCAGAGCTGGTTTTGGGACGTTAAACCCCACAAAACGACTATACGCTGCAAAGCCTTCCGGAGTTCAAGAGGTAAGAGAAATAAGTTATCCTTGAAACCCCGGCAATGTCTTTGAAATCTGAAATGTGGCGTCTTGACTTTTATGCCAGATCAATAATTTGAATTTTCCCCCTAGTGTTAAGTTATTTCAAGGTGTCCCAAATTTGCCGCCGTGAAAGCTCACAGAGAAAACGTTAAACTAAGCTACGTAAATCTCTTTAAACTGCAGAAAGAAAATGTTTATGACGCGTGCATTTCGCAAGAATACTGATATCGCACTGTATTATACTTTTTTTTTCTCTCTTGGTAAGGGGGGCGCACGCAGCGAGACGAAGGTTTCCGTTTGGATGTTATTGCCTTCAATATTTCGTAATGAACTGTAGTGGGTGCGTTCACGAGAGCATCCCGTTAACGTGCTTTAATTGCACACTGTTCCCTGCCCACCAATGCTGCTGTGGTAAAGCTACAACGTTTAGAGGAAAGCCGCCGTGCTGCAATCGTGAGTAGCTAAAAGCATCGACTGCGTCCTCTGCTCACTACGTACATAAGGTGAACCCATTTTAACGTAACAACATTAAGGACATCGTCTCGCCGAAGGTCTAGAGTCAATGTCGGCTTATGCGTCCATGGCAGAGATAATTATTTGAAAGTACGACCACTTTCAAGATTACCGGAAGACGCAACCCATCCGCCTCGGCGCAGCTGTTTTAGTGAACAAAATTGAATTCCTCAAAGTAAGATCAATGAGAACAATTGAAAAATACGTCTTAACTAAATCCTATACACATGATAGCTGGCACTCCAGAATTTAAAAATGCAGGAAGAAGCAAAGTTATGTTACGACGAAACTCGGATAATTCCAGCATTAGAATCGACGAACCAAATTTTATCAAATCTTTCTTAGGAAGGGGATGCGCATCGGCTCCAATGGCGCAAAAGAGGCGGTGCTCAAGTGTCCTCAAAATTTCTCGCATTCATCGAATAGACTATGCGAGCCTAAACGGTTTAGAGTCACATACACGAACAGGTTCTCGTTGCTGCCACCAATGGGGTCACGGTTGGGACGACTGTCCTTCTTCACAGCGTCGGCCAGGGCTTCGATGACGAACTGCTTGAGGGCGTCGACAGGGAAGTAAGGAGTGCTGAGGTCCGCGATTGACTCCACTTTCTCCCTGCGCAACCACACATTCTGTTCAATTCAGGGTGATCAACATGCAATGCATACGTGTTTCCTTGAGCTGTAATAAGGGGACCACGTTTGCCGCTTATTTCTTCCATAACGTTCAGCAATTTGTAATCCACTTCGACTTGCAAATTTTTCGCATATTCACGCGTTGCGGTGGTCCGAGAAAGGGAGCCCATTTGAAGACAACTGCTACAAAATTTATATAACGTTACTTATTTGAGACAGGAGTCTAGTAAATATAATAAGCATTTGAAGACGTCTTCTAATTAAATTTGTCTATTGCGATAAGAGATATAGAAATGGAGGGAGCAAAACGCAGGACACTCCCTAACGCTAGGAAGCCTGCATATGGTGAACTCGCTTTTGGAGAACCTTAAGTGTCAAAAGATACATTTGAGCCTATTGTTAATTGGGGATCACGAACAGGACCTTACCAAAAATAAAGCCCACAGCACCACAAAAGTAATCGAGCAGAGTTTGCTGTCGGCACGATTGGTATAACGCTAAGAATAGTATGTAGGCGCTATGACGCTTCTTTTGTACTAACCCTCAATGCCACCCCTTCGTGAAAAGGAAGGACCGTATCCGTCGTGCCTGACTACTGAGATTGTGCATGGTAAAGTAGTGAACTTGTCTGCGTGCGTGCGCTCGCATCTGCCTGTCCTCCCATGAGCTGTCCTGCCCAGGTCCATTTATTTTTGCCTTGATAGACATAATATCAGTTACCTCTGTCTACACGCTGATCGATTCCGCTCCCTTTCTGTGCCCTAACTTAAGGGACAGAAAGCGCACTTACAACAGCAGAACTGCATTTGCAAGGGGAGTTAAGTTCTACGCTTCTGCGAAGCCTTACCTTGTCTCCGAGAAGGCCATGTCTGGCCGTATGGAGACGCATTCCAGAGTGCAGAAAGAATGGGCCGTCAATGGATCTTCGTACAGCGCTCGGATGTCGGGACCAAGGGGTACAATGAACTCGTTCTGCGTCAAGCTCCTGCAAAACGTTAAGGATGTGCAACCTGTCACGACTCTACCATGATTTCAAATATAGGCATGACGCTAGATATAGTGTTATCGAGATGATGTTTCTCTTTAATGGTTTTTTTTCAGGCACTGGAAATTGAATGATGCGACACATGAATTGTGCAAGACAAAAACACAGCTTTTGTAGACACGTACACGAGAACAGAGTTTAACATTAGCTGGGACTTACAACACCTCAATTAGAAACCACGCGGAATTCGAACAGAAGCAAGCTTATGCATGCGATTTTCGTGCGGCCGTTTCATAAATGTGTTTCCGGTGCCAGCGTATGTTCCGTCTAATATCCTTTCTTGTGTCTAATCTCGTTGCTTTCATCAGCCCATTACCTGTTTGCCTCCACTTGCTCCGCCGCAATGTGCAGCTGCACTCTGGCCTAACAACGTTTAATACCCATCACATTTGCGCAATTCAACATTTCTATTGAGATATTTATTTTATATTATGAATAGACTAATCATACTTAACCAAACCTTTTTACAAAAGCTAAAATTCTCCAGTTATTCCGAGGAGCTGGTGCTAGTGCGATTGCAGCGAAGGCATTCGCATACCTGGCATACGCATGAAACTCCAGGTGTAGCGAGATGAGCAGGTCGGTGAAGCCCGTTCGCAGGGGCCCCGACAGGTACTCGCTCTGTATGGCGTACATGAGCTGCTTCTCGTCCACGTGCGAGCAAATCATGTGGGCCGCCCTGTGGTTGCCCTGGAAGCACAGCGCCCCGTACAGGGACAGAGTGTGCGCGTGGAAGCTGCAAGCGGGAGACAGCGACGAAGAAGGATGAGAACCGGTGCACCAGAAACTCCATAGTGAATGAGTGCCCGATAGGTCGTAAGCATTACTTGTGATTGCGTGACTAGGAGGAACCCCTCACCAGGTCTGGTCATTTTGAATCAGTAAGCGCAATGCATGTGCTGCATGCTCACGATAGTGTCTGCCAAGAGTTAGACCTCTACGCCGCCGCTGAAAGACCTAAAATTTCTAGCTTAACGTCATCCGCTTTTCTTCTACGTACGGGCGCTGTGACGTCGCCCGTGGTGATAACTGACGCTTCGACGGACGTACCGTTAGCGGTGATGCAGACGCGGCGTGTGGGAGTCACCTAGGCACGGAGCTCACCGCTCCGAACATGACGTTCTTATGGACGTGGTGCTCACGTGGTGAACAGGACGGAGCGAGAGCAACGGAGGAAGGCGAGAGACGAGTGGCGTATGCTTTGTCCATCATGAAGCTGCTAGTAACTACGCTATTCCGTTGTCGTTTAAGCGAACTTTTGCAGCTTCGTGTTCCTCAAAGAACGGTACATGTGTGTCACAGCATAACGAATTGTCGACCTGGAGGCGTATGAAGGGCCCTTTAACCAGCATACAGCAACACTAGCCGACAGTTGTCATTGTTCAGCAGCCAAAGCCAGCTGAGGTCAGTCGTCTTTAGGCAATACTGGTCTACACCATATAGCCTACACTAGCCGAGACACCCAATGACAGCGCATGACGGTACTGGACCTATCTAATCAACGATAGCCGAAATTAATCAATGTTAACACAGGTGATCTTAAGCGAGTAAATTGGGTCAGCAAAACCGAGCAATTACGGTTAGCTATAACACCCGCCGCTTTTCACCACTCATCGATATATGTTTACGCATTGCGTAACATTTTATAGTCGCTTCTCATCAGTACTTCCCTGCGCTTTTTCTTGCACCAGCTGTATTTATAGTTATTACTCCACGCTAACAGTACATTCAATGTCTGAACTTCTTAGATAAAGTTCTCTTGCCTGGGTTGCCATCTTCCATTTCCGTGTTGCATTATCTCCACTATAGGTCCAATACTTGTTATTTACAAGCTCTACAAGCACGCCACCTTTCCCAGGAAGGAAGGTTTACTTATATTAAAGCCCTTCCGGCCACGCACAATGCCTACCACATGGACAACTTAAAGGGACTGTAATGAAGAAGAAGACAAGGAAGGCAAGGAAGCAAGCCGCAGCGTTGGCGACAGTCTCGTGCCTCGAGCGAGCGCTTGCCCGGATTTTGGCTGCTTGACGCTCGCCGTTTGTCGGAGCTCGCTTTTGACGTTATCCGTCGTCCAGACGTCAATAAACCACGTCGCATTTGGTGGAGGTGCGTGGGTTCCCACTACCAACCTGGAACTTCGCTCCCGGACGCTTCGACCTGTCCCTGTCCCCAACGTTATCATGGCTGACGCTAACCCTGCCCAGCCTGGACCTTCGGCAATCCATGTCACCTGCGGCGCCGTTCACCGTCAACGGGACCCGCCCATCTTCAACGGCTCAGGTGACTCGGATGTTGAAGATTGGTTGACTGCCTACGAGCGAGTAAGTGAGCACAACAAATGGAACGATCCCATGAAGTTGAGTCACGTCACGTTTTATCTCGCTGATGTCGCTCAACTGTGGTATCATAACCACGAGGCCAATATTCCAACTTGGCCTATCTTTAAGACTTCCATTGCGGACGTCTTTGGCCGACCTACAGCGCGCAAACTTCGCGCTGAGCAGACCCTGCGTCAACGTGCTCAGCAACCAGGCGAGAACTTCACGAGCTATATCGAGGATGTGCTCAACCTTTGCAGCCGTGTGAGCTCCGCAATGACTGAGGACGAGAAGATCAAGCACATTCTGAAAGGCATCGAGGACGACGCCTTTCAGATGCTTCTCGCAAAAAATCCCACGACGGTGGACGCCCTCATATCGTTGTGTCAGAGCTTTGACGAGTTGCGTAGGCAGCGCGCCATCGCGCGCCAAGCCCTCGCAAATCCTGGTGCGCACTCTAGTTTGGCAAGTTTGCAGCCGGCCCCCCATCCTGCCGATCAGCAACCGTTGCTATCGACAATCAAAGATTTCATCCGTGAAGAGGTAGCACGTCAGCTCTCCTTGCTACCTCTCACGCACGCGCCTACACCGTCTTTGGCTCCGGACCTTCAACAGGTCATTCGCACTCACGTGGCCGAGACCCTCCCGCCTATGCCACAGCCACCACCTATCACTGCGCCTCTTACCTACGCTTCTGTCGCTGCTAGGCCGCCTCAAGAGCCTGCGCCGTATTTACGACCCGCGGTTCCGATCCACACCGTCCCGACGACCATGCGTGCTGCGACGCCCCCTTACGCGAGGCCTCAGGCTCCGCTCTTCCGACGCCAGGACGCGTGGCGGACGCCAGACAACAAGCCTATCTGCTTCGCCTGTGGTGTCGCTGGGCACGTCGCCCGCTTCTGTCGCCGGTATCCTCCTTGCCCGTACGACACATTTGACGCGCCTGTTCCTTCGTCGTTCCGTACGCCACCAAGGTATACCGCTGAGGATCGTCCACCCCTTTCAAACCGTCGCTCTCCATCACCTCGACGACGCTCGCTATCACCCATGCGTCGCCGTCCAACTACGGAAGAGGGAAACTGATTGCTGCAGTTCCGGAGGCAAGAGCTGCACGCGACTCGAACTATCAAAGGCCTCCATCTCTTTCGCCGCGAAATGTTATCGACGTAAACATTGAAGGAACTGCCGCACTAGCGCTTATTGACACAGGGGCCGCCGTTTCTGTAATTTGTGAGAACCTCTGCCGTAGGATCAAGAAATTGACCATGTTGCTCCCGGGACTAGTGCTCCGCACTGCAAGCTCACAGTGCATTTCCCCTTCTGCCATGTGCACCGCGCGTGTAGTTATCAAGACGTACTTTATGTCATAGAGTTCTATGTGCTGCCGTCATGCTCCCACGACATTATTCTCGGATGGGATTTCCTTTCACGTCATCGTGCCGTCATAGACTGTTCTCGGGCGGAAGTGGCTCTTACTCCGCTGCAAGACTCCATTTCGGCTGACCCTATGCCCGACCCTCACAAACTTGTCGTTGCTGCAGACACCGATATACCGCCGAAAACGTGGACCCTCGTAGCCGTCTCCTGCCCGGCCGCCTCTGACGGAATGGTCTTGTTTGCCCCCTCCGATGTGTTTCTTCGTCGTCGTGGTTTATGCCTGCCGTTTGCAGTACTGACCATGGAGTCTGGTGCTGCCACAATGATGGTTTCCAACTCATTCTCGTCGCCTGTTACTTTACTCCGTGGTGAGTCCTTGGGTCATGTACAAGATGTCGAATTCGTGCATTCCCTGGATTTCACAGAAGACCAACCCTGCCTTCAAGTGAATGCTATGACGTCACCCGTTTCAAGATCACCAGCTCCGGACAGTTTCTGCCCCTCTATCGCCACCGATCTACCGCCCACATATCGCGAAGAACTCATCTCTCTTCTGCAAGAGTTCCGCTCGTCCTTCGATTGCGCTCAGCCATCTTTAGGCCGTACAACGAGTGTTGCACACCACATCGACACCGGCTCCCATGCTCCCTTACGTCAGCGCCCTTACCGAGTATCGGCGGAAGAACGGCGTATCATCAATGAACAAGTCGATGACATGCTTACACGCGGCGTCATTCAGCCGTCCCAGAGCCCTTGGTCATCGCCTGTTGTACTCGTGCGCAAAAAGGATGGATCCATCAGATTCTGTGTTGACTATCGCCGCCTCAACAAGATAACTCGGAGGGATGTGTACCCGCTTGCCGCGCATTGATGACGCTCTCGATTGCCTGCAAGGAGCAGAATATTTCTCATCTTTGGATTTGCGGTCGGGCTACTGGCAAGTCCCGATGGCCGAACCTGATCGCCCGAAGACTGCCTTCATTACTCCCGATGGACTGTACGAGTTTAAGGTGATGCCGTTCGGATTGTGCAACGCGCCAGCTACATTCGAACGGATGATGGATAACATCCTTCGCGGCTACAAATGGAATACGTGCCTCTGTTACCTTGACGACATCGTAGTCTTTTCTCGAGACTTCCCCACTCACCTTGTTCGTCTACGTGCTATTCTGAAGTCCCTCACATCTGCCGGACTTCAACTTAACATCAAGAAGTGCCATTTTGGGGCGCGTCAGCTGACGATACTAGGCCACGTCGTCTGCAAAGACGGCGTCCTCCCGGACCCCGCGAAACTTCGTGCAGTTGCCGAGTATCCGAAGCCCACCTCCATGAAGACACTTCGAAGTTTCATTGGCTTGTGTTCGTACTTCCGTCGATTTGTCCGCGACTTTGCTACCATCATCGCGCCCCTTACGAATCTTCTCACAGCCTCTAACGGCCTCCTTGCGTGGTCACCTGAGTGCGACGCGTCCTTTACGACGCTAAGACGCTTGCTAACGTCGCCTCCTATACTCCGGCACTTTGACCCCAATGCGCCTACGGAGGTCCATACTGACGCCAGCGGCGTCGGCCTTGGTGCTGTATTGGCTCAGCGGAAGCCAGGCTACGAGGAATACGTTGTGGCTTATGCGAGTCGCACCCTCAAGAAAGCCGAGCGCAATTACTCAGTTACGGAGAAAGAGTGCCTCGCCATAATTTGGGCGTTGGCTAAGTTTCGCCCGTATCTTTATGGTCGCGCCTTTGACGTTGTCACAGACCACCATGCTCTGTGTTGGCTCTCGTCGCTGAAAGATCCGTCAGGGCGCCTCGGTCGCTGGGCGCTCCGCCTGCAAGAATACGACATTCGTGTTGTATACCGGTCAGGCCGTAAACACTCCGACGCTGACGCGCTGTCCCGCTCACCACTGGCGTCCGACACGGCTTCTCCGACAGGTTCTTCGCTCTCGCCAATTGACTACGTCGACATGTCGTCGGAGCAACGCAAGGATACGTGGGTTCGCCAACTCCTTGAGTTTCTGACAAACCCATCCCTTCGTCCCGCTTCAAGAAGTATCCGTCGCCATGCTTCCCATTTCGTCGTTCGAGATGATCTCCTTTACCGGCGAAATTACGCACCTGATGGCCGCAAGTGGTTACTTGTGATACCGCGCCATATGCGCAAGGATATCTGCGCCGCTTTCCACAATGACCCGCAAAGTGCTCATGCCGGCGTTCTCAAGACTTACACCCGCCTTCGTCAACGCTACTACTGGCGCGGCATGTACGCCTTTGTGTGCAAGTATATCCGTGCTTGCATTGCATGTCAACGGCGCAAAACTCCACCTCAACACCCGACTGCCACACTCCAGCCTCTCCCTTGCCCTGGCCGTCCATTCGACCGCGTTGGCATCGATTTATACGGCCCGCTTCCCTCGACTTCATCTGGGAACAGGTGGATAATTGTTGGCGTGGACCATCTCACACGTTACGCTGAGACCGCGGCGTTGCCCACAGCTACTGCGAGAGAAGTTGCATTTTTCCTCCTACGCAACTTTGTCCTGCGCCACGGTGCTCCTAGGGAACTTTTGAGCGACAGGGGACGTGTTTTTGTTTCTGATGCCATTCAAGCGTTGCTTGATCACTGCAATATCATTCACCGCACGACCAGCGCATATCATCCGCAGACGAATGGTTTGACAGAACGCTTTAATCGAACTCTTGGTGATATGCTAACAATGTACACTGCATCCGACCAGAGCAACTGGGACACCGTCCTCCCATTTGTCACATACGCGTACAACACTGCTACGCAAGCGACCACCGGATTCTCACCGTTCTTTCTTCTGTACGGACGCGAGCCATCCTGTACGCTGGACACTGTCCTTCCATACACACCTGATTCCAGTGAATACACCCCGATTTCTGATGTTGCTAGGTACGCGGAAGATTGTCGACAGTTGGCTCGTTCTATGACAACAGACGCTCAAGGTTGCCAGAAGGTACGACTCGATTGTGACCGCTCGCTTTCCACTTTCCCGACGGGAGCCCTCGTTTGGCTTTGGGTCCCCCCGAGCACGCCTGGACTTTCGTCGAAATTCCTCGCACGCTACCACGGCCCCTACCGCATCCTCACACAGACGTCTCCTGTCAATTACGAAGTCGAGCCCTTGACTCCATCCCAGGACTTACGTCGTCGTGGACGAGAAATCGTCCACGTCAGCCGCCTCGAAACCCTATTATGACCCCGCCATACTATCAGCGCCTTAAGTAGCCAGGATGGCTACGCTCGTCGCCGGGGGTCATTGTAATGAAGAAGAAGACAAGGAAGGCAAGGAAGCAAGCCGCAGCGTTGGCGACAGTCTCGTGCCTCGAGCGAGCGCTTGCCCGGATTTTGGCTGCTTGACGCTCGCCGTTTGTCGGAGCTCGCTTTTGACGTTATCCGTCGTCCAGACGTCAATAAACCACGTCGCAGGACTAACAACCGATTTTTAAGGACCCTTATTTTTATGGCGCAGTG
Source organism: Hyalomma asiaticum (assembly GCA_013339685.2). Taxonomy (NCBI): domain Eukaryota; kingdom Metazoa; phylum Arthropoda; class Arachnida; order Ixodida; family Ixodidae; genus Hyalomma; species Hyalomma asiaticum. Next base: position 66,571,678 of record CM023488.1, read on the forward strand.
GAAAGCTCGCCCTTTGTACTGTTTTCGCCTGCAGCGGTTACTTCCAAAAGCGCGTGGATATTTCGCACGCGGAATTTTTCGATCTGAGAAGCCTCTAAAAAAGGCAGAGTGCGCACTCTAGCAACGTTCAAAAGTGATCGCAATGCCGATAATCCGCCTCGCTTCCGGACATCGTTCCGCTTTCGCAGGAGTGAGCGTAGCTGTGATTAACCACCCACACTTTGACCTGTTCAACTACTCTTCGAAATAAAAGGACGGTGCGACGAGCTGGCATTGTGTGCCAGGCCGATCTTGTATTTGTAAGGCGTTCTTTCGTATGCCCGCGCCTACTTCATGAATGGCCGGGCTCCGGCGCTGCCACTCTGGCCATAGCCGAGCCAAGCGAGGCCAGCTAGATCCGAAACCACGCTTTCGCACGTGACGGCAGAAGCGTGCAGTAGCAACGCACGCTACAAATGAACGGTTATCTGCACATTGTAAGCGACAAAAAGCTTATAATATTAAAAGTTTCATGCGGTCCGATACTAATAAACACATAAAATATTGCGTAAATTTGTAGAAGGCCACGTGACCGAACTCTAACTCTAGTTCGTATGTTTGCCGCTTCAGTTACCAAACGTCAGTTTTCGCTACTTTGCATGAAGAAATAAAAACATAAATACGTGTTTACTGATGAAAAGTGGCGTCGTTTGAGCCAATGCAAAACACAATCTTTCCGCCCGTGGGGTCATCTCAATTAAATTTCAGGCGGTTGTCTGTCCCTTTAAGCTAAAAGTATTTCGCTACGTTCTATGAAGCTTTTCTGAGACCTGGGAACTTCAATCTGACATAGTGGGTTTGGTTACCGGAAGGCACTAGGAAGCCCGCCACTCCCTCTAAGAAATGTTATACGATTAGCGCGCCCCTTCAGAGCCATCGTAGATTTTCTCTGAATTGTAAATGCTTTGCTTTCTTAGACCATGTCCGCCTTCTGATGTAATTACACTTCTGACATAATTACCAGGCAAGCGCACCAGACCTATTCCACTGTAATCCTGTTCATGAAATACTTTCACTCCCAGTTGCTGAAGAAAACTGAGTGACCTCCCCCTCAGAATATCATATCCTCTCTGTTCTTGTAAAGATTTTACGTAGTGAGGCAGACCGTTAATCTCATTTGTGATGGACATGACTCTCTGGACGCCGCAATTACCTTTCGCGGCCTTACTACTAAAGCACGTCCTCCTCTTCACTTTAAACAAAATGCACAAAACAGAAACGGTAGGAAATGGTTCCTGATATCTCTGGCAACTTTTAATCTGTTCCAAAGCACACTTTGAATTGAAGTTCGGGGATTTCATTTGAAAAATATATACATGGAGCATAACGGCCAATGGCAATGCCGACGGCGAATTACCGCTTCAAGTGTCCATATAATTGTTCTTGCAATGAAATTTCAAGTAGGTAATGAAACAATTTGTTGGCTCGCTAGCTTGTCCACCAAAGTCGCCGTAGCAACAAATCTCACACTCTGCGGTACCACACTCACTTGAGCAGGCGTTCGTTCTCGATCAGCTCAAGGACGTCTATGCATCGGTCTTCTTCGGGTATGTGGAGGGCCAGCATGGAGAGCGGGTCTTCGCACAACATACTCCATCCGCGCACCTCGGACAACCGCAGGGCATGCGGTCGGAGATTCACGTTGGGCACGCGAGCCCACACGTACGGCTGCAGGCACTGGACCTGAAGATTGCAGAGGATTGTACAAGTGGTGCGTCAGAATAGGGCGCAGGCAGCAAAGGATGTCCCACTCTGTCTACTATAACACTTTCAGATATTCTCCAGAGTCTTGAGATACTCTCTTGTTGGACGCCAACGTAACAGCCGATATTCATCGGAAGGCTGCATAATTATAGGATGTAAATGACATCACCACATAGTAGAACGAAGCAGAATATCAGGGTAACAATAATTCCGTAGGGCTTTGATGGTGAAAATGGGGGCCAGAGAAGCTTAGCGTGTGCTTGCGTGATTTATTTATCTATTTATTTATTTATTTATTTATTTATTTATTTATTTATTTATTAGGTTTGTTGTTTTTACTTCTTGGAATTTGCGCGGCTCGGATATCCTCATATCATCTTCATTTGTCGAAGTAAATTGAAGAGCGCGCAAACTATGGACGCGAACTGGGTGCTCGAATACTCGAATTGCAAGACAAAAAATTCAGCGCGCACTGATTTATAATGATCGTTGTTTTCGCGTACGCGCCTTAACGCCGACACTTCAGAGACTTAAAACGCTTCCCTTGACCACATTGTTCGCAATTACTTGGAGACCGGGCGAGGGCACTATTTTTCTGGGTACATGAACAAGGGTCCGACCGATAAAACTTTTTTTTTCGGTGCATAATACTCAGACATCGACGGAGAACTCCGTGAAAACGAAGAAAACGTGCCTAATTGCGAAGCATGAAAAACGCCACTTTTACGAGTTTTGTGATATCCCAGAAAACTTGTGCAACTGTCAGACTGAATATCTGTAAATCGGCCTAATACCTGTCAAAGAACGCAAGTCATTCACTACTTTCCGGTGTCTTATGCTGGTGTCCCACGGGCGCTTCGAAGGCCTTCGAACCGACGGTCCATCGACTCAAAGGTCAAGTTTCAGCTGCTACACGGGTGGTTTCGATGGCTGTCGAGTCGGTAGTCTATCGAGCTCGATAGACTATCGACTCGACAGCCATCGATACCACCCGTGTAGCAGCTCAAACATGACTTTGGTGTCGATGGACCGTTGGTCCGAATGCCTTCGAAGTGCCCGTGTGACACCAGTATTATTCCCTGCCCACTAACTCAGCTACACGGAAAGATCTAGGCTGACCGTCACGTCTATCCCACTAGCCTGACGGTTGCCATCGGTAGGTGAACTTCAAAGTTGAATAATCGTTGGGGATTCCTTTCTAGCCTGCATGCACGACCAACCTTGAGCCTTGGTGGCAGTTGCGGCGTCAGGTGCTTGCTAGTCGTGTGCAACAGGGCAGCAGACAGCGGCAGCGTTGTTGGCGTGCGTCCCAGCTCGAACTGTATCACTTCCTTGCTGGTCGCCTCGAAGAACACTGCCGGAAACAACTTCGTGCCCGGTTCCATCTGCGACACAAACAACGCATAGAATGAAAGGGTGCGCTCACATTCTCAACTAGTGCGTACCGAACTTGCACAGAGCAACATAGTGAAAACAGCACGCACACAAACAGATAACTAAATTAAGCGACGGACGCGCTGAGATTTAGTTGCAATTTTAATGAATGAGAACAACTCGCGCCCGCTGCTAGAATTCCAATATTTTCCTTTCACTCCAAGCTGTAGTCATTGTGCTATAGACTATACACCATATATCATAACCCATTCGCCTAGCTACTGAGAGGAAACATGGTTCCTCGAATAGGAATCATGTGGTCAAGGACTTAAAGTGCACGCCCGCAACTATCATTGACGTTCACTCATGCGAGGGTGTGTGGAAAAAAATGTCTCGTTTTGGAATTTTGGTAAGTGTAAAGAACGTGTGCTCGCTACTCACTCTGAAGCGCTGCCTCGTCATGTGGCCGTCAGCACTGAATGTAATCATGCCCGTGGCCACGTCGATGTGGCAGCCGACGTACATCCCCTGAAAGAGGAGGATTAAAGAGCGTAGGCATATGAGGACACAAAAGTCGGCTGGACACTGTGCCTTACTCATTAATGGCAATGCAAACGATACTGCAAGGAATCAGTTGCTACAGTCAGGTACAGTGGATAATAAAACCATTGCATTTCAACGCGTTTCCTTGCCGCCCTATGTCAGTCGTCCCAGCGGTATCTCTGTGCGCCATGATGGTACATTGCATATTGTGCTTGACTGCTCAACTGAAAGGCGCAGCTGCGACCTCGGCCACAGCGGCCTCATTTTCGACGGAAGCGACCATGCCAGAGACCCGGGAGCTGAGCAAAATCAGTACACGTTAAAGAACCCCATGATGTCGATATTTACGAAGGTCCGTGCTCCGGCGTGCTTCATAATTATATGCTTAGCAGACGCCCACAAATTATTAAGCGTATCGGCAGAAAATATTAATTGTAATATTATTATAATTTGTGTAATCCACCAATTCTGTACGCTTCATTATACGTCTTCACCGACAGCGATCACGACTGGCCGATCCTGGCATCATCGCCAGGATAGGATGATCGGTGGTGATGAAGGCATATAGGAAACCGAATGGAATTGGTGCATTAGATCGATTCCCTTCCGGAACCTCATGGTGGACTAAGTAGACAGAGAAGTTCGAGGGCATAACGTGACCGCAGTTAGAACAGAACTGGGAAAATTGTAGAACAATGGCCGATGACATTGACCTGTAGTGGGCATGAATGGGTTCCTAGTGGCGATGATGAAAATGTAGTGGCCGAATGTGCGCAAAGGTCATACTAGAAGCGTTCGCACTGCTGACACAGCGAACGGAAGTGAAGCTACCTCAAGGCCTATCAAATCAGAGTAAAAGGCTGACCTTGCTAACGGTGTCAAGTTAGCTGCCACCATCAGTCAGTACGATCACTATCACTATTAGGTAGTTGCCGGCTGAGGGCAGCTATGTTGGTAGTGGGTCGAGGGTAAGCGTTGCTCCGCTTTTCCTCTTCGGCACAAAACAAGGCTTATCTTTCTTTATTAATTTCTGCGTTCGTTCCTGGTTCCATCCTCTATTTCGATATTGTTTTTCGCATAATCGCTACCACCCATACCATACTACCATAACCACTACTGCTTCGGCAGTGGTTCATGGACGAGAGCGCGTCCGTTTCTCCTTTCTGAGAGACAGCTCCGCCGCCAACTGCGGACGCCACTCAATACAGGTTAACGTCTCAGCTGTTAACAATTATTGGTAATTTGTACTCAATATGTATGGCCACTGATCAGAGAGCAACCTAAGATTAATACTCAAAACCGCATGGCAAAAAGATAGTGGCTGAAATTGACGGGCACCACCTGTTGTTCGTCATCATTCTCAAGAAAGGTACGCAAGCTCGATACCCATTTCAAAATCTTAAACAACAAGGTTGGATTACATTGCTTTATGAGCGAGGCGATCTCCCTAACACTGTCGCCTTAAAAGCTCGTTTAACGTGCTTGGGAAAAACTGTTTGCTAAAGACAGTGCACCATAAGTTTACCTGATTGGCTGAACGGCCTGCCGTGTCACCCTGGCTGATCTCAGCGGCCAATTGTCCGGCACACACCATGTAGCAGTTCTGGCGTTCCAATCTGCAAGAAACGATGACATCACCATGTGAAAGACGGGAAAAAAATTACGCTTGGATTACGGTGATCCTAGTCAATGTGCGTGCGCTTTGAGATGTATCCGAACCGCGTGACACGTACCGGACAGCAGATATGAACGAGAGCAGGACGCTAATTTCTGCAGCCTGTGTCGTGTGTTGCCTTCGTCCTTCCCTCCCGTTAGCGCTGCTGTTCCAGCATAATGAATTACCACCAGCTAGCCCAAGTTTCTTTATAGAACAAAAGCACGCTTAGAAACCCAGAAATTTTCAATCAGACATATTTTGTTTTTGATTGTTTAAACAAATGTAAACATTTAGGGAAATAATGCACCCCACTATGGGAGCCCTGTTCCTGCCGTCCGAAAAGTGAAATCTAACCCTATATATAAAAAAAAATTCACAGCATATCCACGGGGTGAATGATGATGAGTGGGAGAAGCTCCGGAGGTTCATCGTAGATTTTGCCGAGTTCCGGATTAATTTAGTCAACGCGCACGCTACGAATCCTTATGGTTCAACTACAAGAAATGTAAACAGCAAGAAATGTAAACGGATCAATCTCTAGGCGGCCGTAATGGCTACAGGTTAAACTTCGCCCGGGCGAAGTTTAACCTTAAGTACCCGAAAGCGATGTTTAACCGCCGTTTCTGCATGCTGCGGGTAATGCACCCTTGACTAGGGCGCCTCTAAGCTGGTTGAATTGTTAAATATCATTGGTGGCTCGGCGCCAGTGTGCCTCCGAAACCTCCGGCGATCCGCCTCCCACGGTAGAAAGTAGCTTAATGTATACACAGGGTTGTGGCACATAAATCGTTACGTGAAATGCGCCAGAAATAAGAAAGAGCCAGTGAAACATACAGCTTCTGTGCGTTTGCGCGTAATAGTATTCGCGCCACAACCTAGCACGTACGCTGTGCATAGGCACCAACTCGACCAAAATGTACTTTTGGAAGAGAATAGCGTGAATCTAGATTGGAGGTTTACATAAAAATCTTTTTGAATTGGAGCGCCATACGTGGAGCGGTAGCAGCGCCGAGATGTGGCTCCGTAGCCGCTACCACAAGCCGCCTACCCCTTAGTTCTTTGTTACACGATAGAACATTGGCATACGAATACCGGTTGAACTTTCTCTCGCTGGTTTGGTAAGCTTTTAAGGCTCAATTATAGCAAACGCAGGCTTCACCTTTGACAGTAAGATCTGGCCTACGCTGAAACTACAGCGCTGTTATGTCCAAGGCTACCTTGGACATAACAGCGACAGCGTAGTCGGGTAGGTAGATACATGCAATATTTTGACAAACAGGCTGTCAACAGGCTGGTTGTGCGTCTTGATATTAAACGCACTCGTTAGAGACTCGTTATCAGGGCACTCCACACAGCCCTTATTAAGTGCAAAGCCAGGCAGGTAAAACTTCGTGCGAATATATAAAAACGTGTGGCTCAATGTTGTCTAATTGTTCAGTTTACTTCTGCTATACCATCCAGTCGTTAACTATCTATTTGAATTTTCATGGGGTGGCACTAAATCTTCCAAAACGAAAAACAATTCGGCACTACGTTCCTATATCATTAATGTAAAGGTGATCTGATCCGCCTTTTTCATTACAGTGTAGAGCCGTGGTAATGAAACGGACACAGGTCTTTTCTGTAACATGGTCCTGTTTATTCTGACCAACAAGAATCAGGGCAGAGCGGGCGCACGCAGTGAGTCGTATGTGGCGAGAGTGATAGACAGGAAGGAGAAACTAACAGGAGAGCAGTAGGTTGCTTGAACACCGAGTGAAATACAAAGAATAGAAAAGGAAGAAAGGAAAACGGAGCTCGCGTTCTGGCAGCGGCCATGTGGCACCGTCGCCGGGACACCCGGCGGCGAGTTTTATGACTGCGGGTGGCGTCATTGCTGTCGCGCCGCTACAATTGGTTCAGCGCTATGACAACGCATGCTGCTGTTACAGTGCTCGGCTGCTGACCGGAGAGACACTGGGTTCGATCGTCGACGCGGCAAGCGCATATAGGAGGAATAGAAATGTTAGAGAGACCAGTGCAGCTCGCGGAGCCCAAGTGGTCAAATTTTCCGGAGTCCATCACTACAGCTTGCTTGATAATCGCATACTGGCTTTGGCACATAAGGTTCCAGCAATTATAGGTCTATATAAAGATGAAAGCCTTACATCTCTGTGTTTCAAGGTAGCGGTTAGAGGCCTATAAAAAGTGGCCCCATATCTTCTTGCTTCGCTTCAAATGACGTCGAAAGACGGTAGCCTTTGCGCCCCGTGAGTGTAACACCCTGTCTTCTCATTATCCACCCCTCGCGCCTACCCCTTCCCTGTCACACCTCCCATAATGCATGCAATGGATGTTTCGCTGAATTCAATCCGAATTTCCCGCGCTCGCCCCACTCTCGCGCTTGTTTTTAATGCATAGCCTCTCTTGGACACCATTCCTAACGTGTTGATTTTTCATTTACTCACGTACAAGCCAGTCAAATTTGGATTCCTAATTAAACTAGTGCTGCGGATCACGGTTACGTACATGCATTTTGCCTCAAATAGGCCTGACGTCTCCTTTCTGCGGTATAATTTGGACGAGAATGACCTCATGCCACCAGTGCAAGTAGCTCGCTTGGTTTTGGCCACGTGGTTGAATCGAAGACAGAAGCACTTTGTTTAGGTAGCTCAAGAATCGCAAGAGGTACTTTGTTTAGGTAGCTCAAGAAAGACTATATCGTCTTTAAAAATATCACACATAGCTAATACACTTTCTTAACAATTTTCATCTCTACTTAAGGGCGTCCGAGCTGGGAAATGGATTACGAGGCTTTGGGGAAGGCTGTGCATACAGTTTTATGCGTTCGCAACCAGCGATTGCGCTAATTTGTTTAAGAGAAGTTAGAGTATGTTTAAGATTCGCCTTGAAAGTGGACCGCGCTATAGCTCCATTACTCCCCGTCCTCATCGCGTTCTTATGGGATTATTTCAGTTTGCTCGTAAATGAATTATGTTTTCTCCGACATTCAAATTACAGGCCAAGGTCTTATGTGTGTTCCTTTTGGCTGGGTCGTTGTTCAAAATTTTTCTGATGCATTTTATTTTGTGAAATTGGATTTCGTTCATTAAGGTAGCTGTGCCATGGGGAAGGGCGCTCACATAAGGCTGCTGCCTGTCTCTGCAGTGTTTGCCGGAAATCAGTCCTGGACGGTTACACCAAAGCAGCTGTCTTTTTCTGCGACAGTAGCTTCTTAACACTATCGCGTTAAAACACGCACGTCTCTGAAGCTACATAAAGTGACAATGTGAAGTGGTTTATAAAGAAGATTGAATTTCACGAGTTCGCAATTGCCTGTTCAATATTGAATATAGAAAATGGATGTCCGAGTTCTCGTATTGAAATTCGCGCCGGAACTTCGGCCTCGTGTCGTCAGAAGGGGAATGCCTCTTTTAGAAGCTGGCTCCTTATGCTCGGGGCTTCCCCATTGTCGGCGTAGCCACTAGTTGTCATCGCTCCCACTACAGGCACAGCTGTGCTAGAGTGCACTGGCTGTGCTCTGATTTCAAGAGCGCTGACTAGATAGCGCGCCGCCGCTCTCGGCAGCGGCCTACATGAAGCCTTGTGATTTAGTGAGAACAATGGAAGGCTGAACATACTCGCAATTGAAAGAAGTAAGAGACGGTTAGAATACTGGTGGCAGAAAACTAGAGAGAACGGACAAATCTAATTATAGAGAAAATTAGGAATTTCTGCCATAAGGGGCAGAGAACTTGGCTATGAATTTATGTTTTGGCTATATTATGATCGATTTAATTGAAGTAGATGTCAAACGCATGAGGACAACTTAAAGAGAGAGGGGGAAAAAAGAAAAGTTCTTAAATTTTTTTACGAGCCTGGTGGCGCACATGTCACCGCTCAGTTTCAAAGGGGACGCTCATAGCATCCATCCAGCGCGCTAGTTAGATAGATGACCGCTAGAGAGCCGCCCTGTGCTCTGATTTCAAGAGCGCTCACTAGATAGCGCACCCGTGCTCAGGCGGCGCGCTCGCTAGACAACACCCGCTATAAACAACTCTACAAGAGCAGAAGGAACTGATAAACGCTAAACACCGAGAATACAGCACTTCGGACGACGACGAGATCGTGGCTCAGCTCATCGGATACTTTATAACGTGGACATCGTGAGTGGCGACATCATCTGCGTTTTTTACCTGACCGATGTTCTCGCAAGATTGGTGTTTACAGTATTGGGAGAAGGTAGTCTACTAATACGTGAAAAAAAAATTGTTTCACTTTAGAGTCCCTTTAAAGGGTTCCTGAAACAATACTTTACTCACCGAGTCCTGCATCGAAACGCGTTCTTTGTATTGTCATGAGGTAAATTCAAAAAGAATTTTCGAGGTCGATGCAGGCAAAAGCAACTTATTCAACTTATATATTCAAAATAAAATCAGACGACAGATAACGCTATCCCGAGACGCGAACGCTGCTTCCAATCAAAACGCGGCTTACAATTTGTGAAACCAGAACCGTGCTGCCATCTCTGGCCTTCCTATCACTACCGCATGGGCCTCACAGCGCTCCTTGTGTCATTTACAAGCAAAATAAAATTGTAATGCACAAATTTGTATCCTTTAGTAGCTTAAGCAAGCATAAAACATGTTTACATTTTAAAATTGTTTACACTCAGTACATTTTACGCATTGTAAGCATAGGCGATGCATATTTTCACCCGCAGCTGTTCCCGTCCAATAAGAACCGTCACCGTAACCGGCACAGCAACGTCACATCTGCTCGAAGAAGCGGTTGATGTACGACGATTCCGTCGGCGCGGAAGCCGGCTTCAAGTACAAATTAAAATAAACAACGCTTTGACTTCACCACTCTCACAGGCGCTACGGTCATCATTGAGTCTCGCATCAAGCAAACGCACAATAATAGCGACCTACGTAATTTGCGCTTCAGGACCTCCTTAAGTATACAATCCCGAGTCGAATGCCCAACTAGGCTACCGGTATCACATTCTTAGAAAATCCTAAGCATGCTTAGCATTCAATCGCTTATACGTACACTTGGTGGACGAGGCCGTCTTCGCTGAGCCCGTGGTAAGCGACCTTGCGGACCTTGGAGTTGCCGAAGGTGCGGTCGTAGAACTTGTACGCCGTGGTAACCCAGCCGACGTACACGTGGTTTGGGTCCTGTCCGGGGAACACGCGGAGGCCGAAGAAGTACTCGTCCACCAGGTCCAGCACCGAGGTGTCCAGGTGGTCGCCGCTCTCATCGGTGGCCACAGGGGGCGGACCTGGTGTGAGGGAGGGCCGACGGAAGCTTCCGCTGCGGGGCAGGGTGGAAGTGCCGCCTCCGGTTCCGCTTCCGCCTCCAGGACTCGTCGGCGAAGACAGCGTGGTTGGTCTCTCGGGCACAGGTGGGCAGAGGAGTTGGTTGCTGGGAGCTGCGAACGGGTTTTATGCGCATGTTGCGTTGTGCAGTGTGCAAAACTATGAATTAATCAGATCTGGCACACCGACATGCTTGACAATAAGACATTGGACACGCAACAGCGCGGGCAATTCAAGAGGCGGAGATACTGCGCTTACGGAGAAACAAAGGTTGCTACCTCAGCTTCCTCATTATAATATTAATACTGGGGCTACCGCTTCAGTCAGAGTCTACAATGCATGCGAAAGAGCTTAAAATTAATTGACAGGGATCTATGTGTTCTTCCCATCAACGGTATATTCACGCTGATTTTCCTCCCTTGTTCAGAAATTATTGCCCTTTCAAATATTAATTGTATTGGTATTTTGTACAATGACAACGCGCTGCAGTAACGTTGGTGCGTCGTTCACTGCGGTGGTCTAGTGGTTACGGTGGTTGACTAGTGACCCGAAGGTGGCAGCTCAGACCACGGCCAGGGCGGTCATATTTCAATGCCCGCGTACTGCGGGATGCCAGCCGTAGTTAAACAACTTCCAGGTAGTCGAAATCACCGAAGCGCTCCTCTACGACATGTACCAATACCCTATCGTCCTTTCGGCACCAGAAAAAAATTCAGCTATCATTATGCATTCGTCCAGCGGTTCAGGGAAATGGCGGAGTGACCGCCAGCCAGTGGCGCACCTACCTGGCGACAGTCTGTGGACGGATGGGGGTCGCACAGTAAGCAGCGGTGGGGACATGGTCTGTTGCTGACCCCCTTTTGAGGACGGGGGCACCTGAATTGTAGCCGCAGTTGTGGCGTCCTCCTTCTCCTCCTTCTTGCGGAAGAAGCGAAAAGGAGACTTGCCACGGCGCTTGGACTTGCCTGCGCGGTTGCAGAGAGCGTTCAAAATGATGGTGCTTGCACTAGTGAATTTCACGTAGTGCAACGGCGTGACACCGTGGAGTCTGTACACTTGCACTAGAAGTCGCAGGACTTCTAGCGTCACCCTTTAGGTTGTTTTTTTTTTTCGCGTACAGTCTACGCAGGAAAAAGGCGCCGAATGATTTTGCCTGATTACTCGCTTGCCTGGCGCAAACATCAGGCAGGAATGTAAGTTAAACGTTTTTCCCTCTGACTGTATTTATGGTGGACGATTGTTGGTACTCTTCGGAGCTGCAATGTGGAACAGCATGCGTGTACAAATAAAAGGAATGTAAGTTTCATCTTGCTCGTAAACGCTTCTTCTGGCCTAGTAAATCACAGCTTCCCTTCTTTCCTGGATACTATTCTACATCATTAAAGCTTGTGTATTTATGAAGCCCCTTACTGCACGGGCACTTATTTCCGCTGCTCACTTTAATACACTTGGTACGTTGGGCGAACTACTATGCATCTGGCTTATTAGTCAAGTATTTTGTGGCCCTTCTTTTAAGTGTGTATCAACTGAACTGATTTTGGTTTGATTTGACTTGGCTTTAAACGTCTTATACTGGTGTCACACGGGCGCTTCGAAGGCCTCTGAACCAACTGTCCATCGACTCAAAAATCATGTTTTAGCTGCTAGACGGGCGGTTTCGATGGCCGTCGAGTCGCCAGCCTATCGAGCTCGATAGACTATCGATTCGACGGCCATCGAAACCGCCCGTGTAGCAGCTCAAACATGACTTTTGAGTCGATGGACCGTTGGTTCGAAGGCCTTTGAAGCGCCCGTGTGACACCAGTATTAGTGGCATTCACTGTAGTCAGCGACACACAGTACTAGCACAACAGAGGAAAACGCAAAAACTGACGAAACGAATGCTAGCACATGCTACATTAAACAAGGTCCAATTTACAGTTCAAGTTCAGTTTAACGTAGGGGTCTGCAGTATCGCAATCCAAGAGTGTGTTAGAGGTACCTTTTCGTTATCTGCATTTCTCTATCTGAAAGATTTAAATGCACCTCAATAGTTAAATACTTCCACGATGTGTCGATTTTGCCGTGATACCGTTGAGGACACCGGTGTCGCGTTGCTGTTTTTTGTACGACATAAGCTGACGTGTTTGAAGGAGGAAGGAAAGACCTCTTTTTTGTGACAACTCAAGCAAAGGCGCGTAGCCTCAATTAATGAGTTTGAAGCGAGAGACACATCGGCTTCTGAATGGTCAGGACACACCCATGTAAGAGCGGAAGTGTTTGAGCACCTAAATGACCCGAGAAGAGGTGTCACCATGCAGCAAGACACTCCGGCCATTATTGCTCTGTTTATTCATTTTAACACGAAATGTCAACCGTATGCAGTGGCAGGGACTTTTGTTGGCGATTCTTGTGCTGAGGCCGAACTAACGCTGTCTAGAATACCAGCTATTTGAAAAGCTGCTACTTTTCAGCGCAGTTAACGCAACATAGCTCTCAGCAAACCATATCTGGTTTTGAATAACTGCAGGTTTTCTTAATTCACTAGTGTTGGTTAGTGGGTTCGGGCAATACGTTTGACTTGCACGTTTCAACGCAAGGAAACATCACTCACATTATCACATCAACCTCCTTATAATAAATGCCCTTGTGGAGCTGCACCACCACCGAAGTAAAAAATGTGTATTCTACTATCAGTATTCGCGAATACTTTTTTCGTGTTTTTGCAGTAGTATCTCAAGAATCTCACGTTAGCTCAGAGAAAGATTGTTTGAGTGTGTGTTTTAGATTTAAAAGACGGGTATTTTGACATCTGTACTCCGCAATACTTCGCTCGGTACCTCTCTGCCCAGCTCTGGTTTAACGAGGGCTTACTCGTTCGATGGCATTCGGGCACTGGGACATCTAGATGTTGACCCCTAGGACGAAGAAAAGACGCTTGTTTCCGCAGGCATTTTCCCTGCATTTCTGACATAGTATCGCATAGTTGCTGTCTCTTTTAATGACAGGTGCTAGGAGAAATATTCTCATAATAATGTGCTCACATTTTCTTAAATGCTCATACAACACAGCAAAGAGGCAGCAGCACATTAAAAATCAGCGTACTCTCAGGTTCGGGTGTGACCGCTTTGGTTCGCTGACCGGCCTTGGGCTTCTGGCCGAGCCGGTTGAGCGCCTCCTCGCTCGAAGCTGCCCGCAGCCTCTTTGGGTCCGGACGGGTGCCGTCAGGAACCTGCGCAACCGAAAATGGAGGAAAAAGTGAGCTCCGATATCGATGGAAGTTGGAACATTATGTCATTGCATTGACGTCGCCATATGTTTCTCAGCACATTAGGAGAGGACCATTTAATTTCAGCGGCTTGACAGATATGTACACTTTGATATCGACGTTGAATAATTAAGTCCTTATCATCCACTTCCCAGACCTTGTGTACTGATAAATGCGTACTTGATGATGCCACCAATCCATTGTGGTCCTTTATAAAACGCAGCACACAAGCTCGTTGACATTTCTTTGCGGCGGTTGCGTAGAACGTCAGAATGTGGCACTGAGAGCAAATATGTCTACCCTTGGCACCGTCTATTACTTGTGGAAAGAATAATCGTGTTCTGCCAACAGGGAGCACAAATCTCTTGAAAGGAAGTTGTTCTGGCTGTTAATACGTGGTTCCCAAAGTACGAATGATTTCATTTGCGGTAGCTGTCCGGTAGCGTACCTAGGCATCGAGATTATAGGCCACGCGCTCGCGTGGTACCTCATTTGTTTTTGGATATTCTTACAAGAAGGATGAATAGCTTACAATTTTGTATACTTCGGTCAGAATGCACCGTTACTGCTTCATTTTACTATATATTGCGACACCTTAAGGCTATTACGTGCCGACAGCAGAGTGCTGAATTTAAAGGTAATCGGCCTTTCCAGTGTGCAAGGATCTATTTCAAAAGAGCGGGACGAAAACCGCTCGGAGTGACTCGCCTGCAAGGTGGTGGCAGCATCGAACGACTGCGTCTTGGTGAGGGTGCCGGTGGTAGCGCGTGGGCTGAGCATGGATCGGCGCCGCTGCTGCGGTGTCGGAGGCCGGTGTTCCACGTGGATCGGCTCCTCGGTGTCGCCACCTTCGTCCGAGTAGCCGCGCTGCAGGTCTGCAAAAAGTACGCGCATCGTGGGAACTTACTGCGTTCATTCACGAGAGTTTTTTAGTAGCTATAATTTCGAGGTGCGTAAACCTTCATCATCATCACCATCATCTTCATTGTGAGTGGTGTCATCATCATAGTCCTCTTTTATGTCCACTGCAGGACTAAGGCGTCTCTCAGAGATCTACTGTCTACCCTGCCCTGCGAGTGTTGGTCTCTCATTGTGCCTGCGAACTTCATAGTTTCATTGCTTCATCTGCTTTTGTGTATGCCGCGGCAGCGTTTTTTATGTCTTTGTAACGATTCCATTGTTCTCATTGTCCACCTGTTAACATTCCTAAGCATTACGCGAACTGCCCACGTCCATTAATTTCTTGTGCTGGTAACGAAAATGTCGCCTACTTTTCTTTGTTCTCTGAATAATTCTTTCTATCTCCTAATTTTTACGCATATAATTTTCGCACCAATCAACATTGCGTGGTTCTTAATTTTATTCTCAAGTTGTGTCACTAACGTTTCACTATTTCTTCCGAAGTTTCTGAGCCGTAAGTTAGTACTGGTAGAATGCAGTGGTTCTACACTTTCCGTTTACCGAAGTTCGTAAGTTCCGGGTCGTAACCTAAGAATGTCTGCGGTATGCGCGAACCTTTATTATTATTATTGTTGCGTGAGTTTCCGGTTTGTGGGTGGGTTCTCCAGTTTGTTGTCGTAGACATACCTACTCGTACACTTTCTAAAGCATCCTTGCTAATTATTAACTTTCGTTGCATAGCTAGGCTATTGATTAGAACCTTTTCTTTTGCCCTTTCATTTTAACCTCAATATATTTACTCCAAGAAGGGCAAAAAGGCTAGTGGGGCTTTCGGAAGTGAGCCCGAGTGAATCAGCTTCACGAAAGTAATGCACATGTCTGTGGGCTGCTTTTTGATCGCAATAACTCGTTATTTTGTCGAGAAATGCCCCAACGAATTGTGAGCGTCTATGGCTGCAAAGAAGAAGATAGCAGGTAGCGCTTGTTGCTTCGATAGTTAAGAGTTATTTTCAGTGGCTATATAATTGCCTGGTTTTGGTGTTCATTGATACATGTTTGTCACAAACCCACAGAGACACGTTGAGGAACTGTGCTGTCTAAGACACCATGCGTTGTCTCGTACATGCTCCATTATTTTCAGGCGCACACTGTCCAATTTTAGGCGATCAAGTCACAGTACGAAATGTGCAGCAGGCGTCTATTATTAAACAAAGCAAGCTTATTCCTTAAAGGGGTCGTGCAACACTTTGCCAAGTATTGATCGAGTGTATCTCTAAAGGAGCCTATTGCCTCAAGCATCGCCTTCCGTAAAAAAACGACCCTCAAATCTGCTACGTATTAGGGGAGTTATGAAGATGCAACAAGAAAGGTGCTGCAACCAGCCGGGGAGTTACAGTGTCAAATTAGAGGGAAATTCCACCGTCCGAGCGCGTTCACTCTCCTTCGGTCGCGACAATTGCACATGCTAGATACACCAAAGGGGGGGGGGGGGGGGGGAGCAAGAAGCCACGCTAGCGCATCATGGCTATGAACATGTTCACTTCTGTTTTTCTTCCAACGTATTCGTCCGCGGTGACAGGAAGCGTCTGTCTGGAATTACTTAGGTGACGTGGCGCCACCACACGGGCGGCCTCCGCGATAGCTGCTCGCGGGAATCAGCCAATGGTAGCTCTCCAAATTATTTCGCGAATCATGCCAGTTACGTGTTTTTGTTTATTTTTAGTAGGGTAGCGCGCTGTCCAGATGTATTATCAAACCATATTGCAAATTCTCTGCTGAATCTAGTGCAATAACATTCATCTAGCATGCCCATACGAGCTGCCACGATTAATCCGCGGCGTTTTGTTTGTGTGTTCAAAGAGCGTTGCAGGTTCCCTCTAGAGCTTTATACGGTCACCGGTTATGTACGCATCTATTTCAACGTATGAAAGCGAATGACGCTTACCCTTGACGTCGGACATACTGAAGCCGCTTCGAAGCATGTGGTGTTCCAGGTTCGCTAAAAAAGAAACACAGGCATCTGAGTTACGCCAGCACAAGACGAAGACACGACTGGCTTAGCAAGAAGAGAAAGCACGCTGACGGGCAGTTATATCAGCATTACAAATGAGTTACAATATTTACTTCGTTCTCTAACGTCAACTTTGCAATTAACCGAGACGTCATTGTTGCGTGATCACAAATTTTATGCTTCATGAATGTACGTGTTTGTCACTGCGCCTTATTACGTCTTACCCTGGATATCCGTTGCTTCATAACAAGACTTATCGAACAAGTACAGAATTACTTGCATGGTGTGCGCTCAACAATAAAATTTTGTGCATGCTTCATTCTCAATTGCTTTAAGATTCGGAAAGAGCAACATAATAGGTGAGCCTTTAATGCTATAATGATTCGTCATCAGCGACAGGTTGCAATGTTTAAATAAATAGAAAAATGTGGCCCTTCCGAAAAGCCATCCATAATAGCGCGCACCACGAGCAGCGGCACTATTGCTCATGTATTTTGGGTACTAAGAAGCACTTTGTCTTTCGTTCATAAGATTTCAGTGAACCTAAGAGAGGTTCCCGTAAATAGCTGTAGTATTTATAAGCCGCGATTACCTGAACCTAATTGCGAACATAAATCGCAACACATCATTCGATCGAACATATTGCCTACTGGCGTATACACACACGCATGGGTTAGTCCTCAACGTGAGCTTTCGCGATCGTATCAAAGCGCGAAGCGAGCATCACAGCAGAGACCCCAGAGCTTGAGTGAATTAAGGAACGGGCGCATACATTGTGGGTTACCTGGGTGCCGTACGCTTGACTTCTCGGCTTGCGCTCGCCTCTGACGGCGCCGCACTTCTTCCCAGCGGTGATCCTTTTCCTGGTCCCTGTGAAAAGGTACCGGGAAGCACAACAAGAAGTAAAAAAATAAGAAAGGTAGTTGTTCATTTGCTCTTGCCTTTTCGAGAACCTAAAAGGTAGTGATGTGAATACGTGTTCGACTCACTCGATTAGATTCTCGTTGCAACAAACCGGCAAACTCAGTCTCAAGAACTCGTAGTTCACTTTCTCCACGGACTCGAACAACTTGTGCGTGATCTTCAGAGCAGGCGGACATTCACCTCTGCGAGGGGAAAACATGAAAGATTTCACAAAAGTGCTTGCGTATGCCTGAATCGGTTATGCTGTCTTTAGAGGGACCCTGAGACAGTTTTGGTGATTTTGTACAAATGAACTGTGCCGATAACTCAACTCCTTCTGATCATTAGCAGACCAGCATCAGCGCCCTGCTTTAAATGCGTAATTTATTATAAGATTCTTAAATATGCGCTCCGTGAAAGCTCGACGCGACCCAACCATAAGAGTTTTCAACCGCCCCTGCCCACAAGACGAGCAGTGGGCACGCAACGATTGGCTTTGGTCGCGAGGAACGGAGAGCCATGAGACGTCATGAGCACGACAGTCAGCGGAATTGGCGCGGCACCTGGCGGCGCATACTCGCGACGCCAGCGACCTACCGCACAGGCTAGCAATACAGAGGCTGGCGGCCCACATTGGAGGAGCAGTCGTGGCTAGTATGCGAGTAGAGAACAGCAGTGGTAAGGAGCAAGGCGAGAGAAGTAACCCCATGGTTGTATTGGCACATAATTGCATAATTCCATAATTGCGCAGCCTAATCAGCGACTCAATATCAAAAAATCGCTTCAGCGACCCTTCAAACACCCGTTATCACCACTCCTCTTTTCACATTTACGGGGTTCGATACAAAACACCCAATAACATCCTTAATTAGTTGATCTGACATGTAAACGCGCTCACTTTATATATGCGGATAATACAACCTAACTGGTATTATTAAATCCCGCTACTACAGTTTTATCGCTTAAGGATCCAGAGCTGCATATTTGTATCATGTACGCATTTTTTGAATAATGAATATGAAATGAAGACGTTTCACTGTGTAATTTTATTCCGTCCCCCTTTTGTTTTTGTTTAACGAACTGTTTTCATTCAAGTCTCAACAGATCGCACTCACGAAAGGAAAACCAAAGGAAGCAAGGAAAGTATTTTATTTGTAGTTTAGAAGCACAGGTATTTACAAGATATTCCGCTACTGATTCTCTTCAATTAGAATGAACCTACTAGGATCGAACGTGGCTTTAAGGAGCAGTGTACTCATGATGAATGTATGTCCGTAGGGCTTCATTTAAGTTCAATATTACTGTGGGGACGGTTAGCAGACGTGACTGCATAGAGCAGTTAACTTTATCATAAATATGATAAAATTAATGAAGCTGTTACTTGAGGAACGATTTTAAACAATGATGCTAAATAGATTTTTTTGAATCGGAAACCGCTATTGGTTTTAAATTTTTGTATAAAGGGAGCTCAATAGTGACTTCCTAAGAAGGCTAAATTAACTTCCATGGGCCCCGACTTTAGCCAGTTATATGTAGTTAAACATTGCAAAAACAATTACCGACACTCTCAGCAGTTGGTCTCTGAGTAGTTGTCTTTAGTGGAAACAGAGCTAAAGAAAATGGGAATTAAAGAAACTAGCAAGTTTCGTATTTTTTGTACATATTTACTTTTGCTTCATAAAGCTGCGGAGTATACAGCGTTTACAAGGAAACAGCCGCAGCAACAACATCACCAAATATCGCGGTGCAGTTATGGTGATTATGGAATAAATTACCACTTCTAAACCAACCACACTGCCGTACGGTATTCGCTGCAGCTCAGATCTGTGATATGACCACGTTACCACTGTTGCTGGGTAGCACAGTTTTGAGAAACAATACGACTGGACTAGAAAATGCTTCCGAAACTCCAGCCATGTTTTTCGATTTCTTCTACAACGCGCATGCGCGTTTTGGTGTTCATTTTTTATTCGTTATGTTAGCTTATGTCTAATGTAAGCACAACTCTACACTAAAATATGCATGAGTACCGAGGCGGCTATCAGTATGCAGCAGTATTACTTTTCCGCCAAGATGTGCACTGAATGGCTGTCACTGTCAGTGAGTTCGCGAAATGTAAGCCACTCACCCGGCAGGTATCCTGTTGACTTCGACGTTCGGCGAGAAAGCATCGTCCACATTCACGAACATCGGTTCGTCTTTGTTGTACCAGAAAGTCATGTTCCGGTTCATGTTCCTACGAATTGCAGAAAACAAGGAATAAAAAGAAATTAGCTGCGAGTGACCAGTGAAATGAAACGCCGTGCCTGGTATGCTTAGTTTATTAAGACATCTAGGAATGAGGCACACATTCTTTTCGGAGATTTTGAAGGTGCCTACAGTCTGTAGGATTAGCAGATGCCCATAGTCACCAATACTGAGCTACAGTATGGGATTTTAACATCAGAACGTCATGAAAACAGGTTGTCTCTTCGCAAAAAGTTCGCCTACGCCGTTGCCTAGCAACCACCGACATCACAGCTGCGAACCACCTGGCCTGGTAGCCGCGACATCTGGCCTGACGTCACGCTAATCTCCGCATGCGTCGAAGCAGAGGAAACGGAGAAGCCGCCACCAAGCCGCTCTCACAATCAGAACCCGCAGCGCAATAGTTACCGCAGCAGCTAGTGTAACGTCAGCACAACCGATCACGCGCCGTGCTACAGCTGTGTAGGAGCCGCGTTGAAGTTGCACAAAGGGCTTCGGCAGTCATCTCCCTTCCATCGCTTTCATTCCCTTTAAACCGCCCCCACGGGCGCTGAGCTGTGCTGCCCGACATGAGCTGCAGAAAGTAACGCACTTTCTTTAACCGAACCACGAGGATGGTCGACGCGAACCTCTCTACGCTGAGATCGGTGCCAAACGCTCAGAAGCATTCACTGGGCCTCGGAGTGCTTCGCGAGGCCTTTCCCGAAGCTTCAGACCACGATGAAATACGTATGTGCCGGGCATGTCGGGAATCTCTGCTAAGACCCAAGGTGATGCAGTTCACCACGACGAACGGTTTCGTGTACCCCGCCAGGCAAGCACCGCGCTTACCATAACCACGTAATCCTAGAAACAGCCTGGGGCCGCTAATTGCCGATCAGGTCCGCTGTGTCTGGCGTTGCGCCATTAGTCCAAGCTATGCTCGTCTTTTTTAAATTAATAAATTCAATTGCTTTATTATGATATCCAGGTGACCCAGTGAACATCCAATCAAAAACACTGCGTTACGTCGTTCATTGCGATAAGAGACGAGGCGCTACTGCACCGTGAGCCGCCAGCGCCGTGAGCCCTACCTGTGATGTTTGTTTCCTTGAAAAGATACCGCTACCAGTCCCGTACCTCGGCGTCTGCACCACGACTCGTCATTCGGCGCATCGGAAGTGCGTGACTGTGCCTCTTTTGTAGTCTACCGACGCGGCAAGCGATCGGAGCGTGTATCACGGTGTTTTTCGGTGCTTCTCACGTACCGTAGAGAAACAGAAATTTGAAGCGCGGCATGGTGTTCCTCGTATTTCTCAAATGTAAGTACGGGTGACATCCGTACCCGTGTGAATGCTTCGACACACACACACGCCGTTTCTCACGTGTCCATGCTTCGGCGACGCCAAGATATAGCCAGCGTAGAATGCGTGCGTGTGTGTGCGCTTTTGGTCGCCGTCCTCCCTTTTCCCACCAAAGTCCTCGAAATAGCCGCAGCACACAACGCTGTAATTCGACGGCAGTGGCATTTTGATGATTATCGAGAAGCATCTGTGCTGAACAACACTGAAAGCTCAGGATCAACTACACACTTCGCCTTGATTCACAGTTGCCACCAGTAGCGCACCCAAGATCTCTGCCAGGGGGAGGGGGGGGTTCAATTTTTCACGAAGGGCCGGGCATGTGATGACACGTTGCGTGTGTAAAAAAGTAAATAAAATACAAAATAATAGTAACATCAATGATGATAATTTTTTTTATTATGTTTTTCGGCGTTTTGCAGAGACATTAGCGCCACATTCTTCTAGGGCAAAGGAGCAGTTACGGAGTGGGAGGGGGGTTAGGTCGGCCTCAAGGGGGGGGGGGGGGTTACAACCCCCGAAACCCCTCCCGTCGGTGCGCCACTGGTTACCACTGTCACGGAAGGTCGTGACTTACTCTGGGTGCTAAAGTCATAAAGACCAAGCAGTTGAAGAAAGCCGTTACCAATATATTTGTTACCGTTCCAAGAACAAATAAGGATGAGGAAATTATTTTAAAAGTTTCATCAAACGTGATTTGTGAAGTATGTGTAGCCCCGCCACGGTTGTATAGTGGCTGTGGTACTCGACTGCTAATCCTATGGTCGCGAGATGGAATTTCCAGGTAGTGGAAACCTCCTAAGCCATCCACTACGGTGTCTATTATAATCATATCGCGGTATTGAAATGTAAAACCTTACAAATAAATCAGTGATGTATGTTTAGTATGATACCGCTGGAAACATTGCCTTCGAGACGGGTACCTTTAATTTTGACATATCCGCGCTGGAGGGCGCGATTTAAAGTGATATATAGTTCAACTAGATCCAACTCCAAGCTGTTACAAAGGAAATTGCTTAGCGTTCTCGTGCTTATAAAAATAATATACCATTACGAGATGCTTTCGTTGCACACTAAAATTCTTCTCGCTGTGTGGGAACTACTTCTTCTGTTGTGCGGAGGCATTCAAAAAGAGCACAGTGAGGTCCCGTTGATGGAGGTTATATGTATACTTAGGTTGTAACCGACCATAATATTGGTGTTTAGGGCCAACGTGACTCACCCCACTGGCAAACGTGGCGGTTCCACGTCACTCTCTCCGCGTCCAACTAGCAAACGTGGCGTTTGCTCAGCAGTGTGTACTAAGTGGTGGAACGCAAAGCCCATAGGTGGAACACACAGCACGCGGCACGGACTTCTGGGGTGCTATGTCCCAAAACAACGCTTTGATTATGAAAGATTCCGTAATGGAGGGCTCTGAAAGATTTTCCCTCCATCGAAATGAAGCCGCTGCGGCAGGGATTCGATCCGGTAGACTTCGCATCTGCAGCCGTATGCCGTAGCCACTAGAGCACCGTGGCGAGCACATGGCACGCGGCAGAATTCTGCCAAGCAAATCTATTCGCACGCCAGAAGTACTTCAGTGTTGCGGTAGAATTGGGCGTTTGCCCCATGCATACTGGGACGATACTGAAGACAGAGCCTTCCTTACACGCAGAATGGCTGGTACCCCTCCTGCAAGCCGCAGGTGGTGAAGAACCGGAGCAGGTTGACGTCGTGACCAAACACCAGCTTGGCCTTCTGGCCTATGCCGAATGTGCATGCTGGTACATAGGATGCTGCAAGAAAATACCGTTCATCACCATCATCATCATCATGTATTGATCTTTGAGGACCATGGGTTAGGAATCACTTCAGCGAGTGTAACAGGAAAAAGTTATAGCCCAGGTCATCCTACTATTAAATGAAATACCACGAACAAGCAGGCATGTTAACGGTACGCATTTCTTATGGAACCGTAAATAATGAACTAATAAAGTCAAAGAAAGCACAAAATAATTTGCTGCTGGGAAGAAATATTAACACGCAAGAACAAGCCCCGGCCAGAATGCTTCTCTGTACCGGCACATCGAAATAGTAAAATGTGGAAGCTTGCTTTTGCTTATAATTCTAGGCAAGCAGGAAGTTGCGCTAGGGGGTGACTACGTCCTAAAGTTATCAAGGAATTACACTACAGGAAATGTAATATCACATTCGGACATGTAAGATACTGCCAAGTTTGTTAGATATGAAAGATTACATTATAAGACACGGAGAAGAAGATGGCACGCACCCCCATCACCGCATGGAATGTCCGAGAAGGCAGCTTCGCCGCCGAGGTTGTCAAGTAATAACTCTCCGTTTAAAGAGAAACCTGCGAAAAAAAGCGAAAATTCAGCAAAATTTAAAACAGCACAGAAGTTTAATATGTCGAGAGTATAAGTACTAGAGACCAACGGCAGGATAACGTACGCAAGGGGAAAGGAATGAGCGCGGGAGATAGATAGATAGATAGATAGATAGATAGATAGATAGATAGATAGATAGATAGATAGATAGATAGATAGATAGATAGATAGATAGATAGATAGATAGATAGATAGATAGATAGATAGAACACACAGCACAACTTTGTCTTTTTCTCTCTTTCGCACACGCACGCAATCACAGGCCATTGCTTTGCGTGGTACATACCACTCTCACAACCACTTGATTAAGTCAGTCGCTCTTAAAAGCTTCAGCACTACTTCCGCCACCCTAGTAATATCATCACGAAGTTGCGACGGTGAGAGAATCAACAATCAATCCGGTAAAGAATTGAAGTTGATATTGGCCGAAGCCATGCTCACTGAACGAAAAGTATGAAGCCACAGCGATAGCCGCGAGCATGCTCGCCGATCGCCGAATTTCCGAACCCACGGTGGCATGCATTCTCGTTTGTGGGCGCTTCATAGCATACCGTTCAGCGTTATTCATCCTGTTCTCCAAGTACCACGGCGCGCTCAAGTGCTCACGTCGTGCATGTAACTCAAACACTAGAGGCGAAAATACTTGAGACGGCCTCGATACACTCACAAGCGGACTGCACCCAGCTATAGTGCAACAGTTTGAGTGATGGCTACACGCAGTAACAAAAGAGAGTCCTGGCAGCTACGCATTTGTAGTGCAAAAACTGTGGATGTGGCGTAGCTGGTGGGGTTCCCCTCTTCTTTTACTTCCTCCACGCCCCACTTCACTTCCCCACTCCTTGCTACACTATCCACTCCTCCCCACCCTCACCTCACTTCCCAGTTCTTGTATTGCCGTAATTATCAGTGCACGCATCGCAACCAGGAATTCTTCAGTGGAGCAAAAAAAACTACTACTCACAAATCAAGCTTTATGTTTGGCATTCGAAGGGGAGGATAATTATTCGAAAATACCCTTTCACTTACTAATTGTGCGGTCGTGTAGGTCGAGCATGCATCCGACGACGTCGCCAATAGTCCATTGTTTACCATAGGACTCCGTGCCCCCGGCATGCGATTTAATGGCCTGTGAACAGAAATATCAGATGCAAAAGCATACACCGATACAAAGATTCCGCAATTGATTTGTGGGGTTTCTCGCCCGAAAACCACGCTATGAGTATGAGAGACACCGTAGTGGGGGCCTCCGAAAATTTCAACCGCCTGGGGTTTCAACCGCCCATGTACTGTACCTGCAGTTGCATTGTACTGTACATGGGTCGCAACATTTCGCTTCTAGAGATATGCACCCGCCGCGGCCGGATCCAAACGTTTAAACAAATGTTCCGTGTTAAGGGACAAATACATTAAACTTAGACGGACAGTCACCAATATTACGGCGCATTTGAAGCTTGGGAGGCCATTCATTTCCCTGAATCCACGAGCGTTGAATGCTACGGTGTATTCAAAGCTACAAGACAATATTGGTGTTATAACCGCCCTTAAATAAAGAGGACACTTTTTCTTGGTGCTTGGTCGAAAGCGCAATAATTAGCGCTTGGTATATATTTGAGCATTCACGATTGGGTAAGCAAGAATGTTTAAGAACAAATATATTTGGGAAAATCTAGACTTTAGGCAAACTTTGCATTTTTTTCTCCCGAGTGCTCCTTGAGGTAATCTTTGTTTTCTACATATTTAGAAAAATGTGGTAGCTCAATAGCACCAAGGAAACCAGCTTTGCCAAGTTGGTTTACTTGGAATATTTGTTATACATATTTAGTCACACCTAAACTAGTGCACAGATCATCAGTTCTACAACATATGGCGTTCTTGAGGTGTGTGAAAGTAATACACGCTAAACTGAATTAATATTCATGTGACCATGAGGGCTCTTACCGGCGTCTCCACAATTTTTCTGAAAGCTATGAAACTTGCCCGTGTTTGCAGTATTCCGGTTACGATAACACTACGGCGCGTAGCAATTGTTATATGTTGAGAAGGCAGAGCGGAGTAACGTCTCGCGAAGGTGATTACTAGTTTAATGCTTTAAGGGCTGCCCCGCCACGGTGGTCTAGTGGTTATGGCACTCGGCTGCTGATCCGAAGGTCGGGCGATCAAATCCCGGCCGTGGCGGCTGCATTTCGTTGGAGGCGAAATGTTAGGCCCGTGTGCTGTGCGATGTCAGTGCACGTTAAAGAACCCCAGGTGGTCGTAATTTCCGGAGACCTCCACTACGGCGTCTCTCATAATCACGGCTGGTTTTGGGACGTTAAACCCCACAAATCAATCAATGTTTTAAGGGCTATGCCAATTACCACTAAATTAAGATAAAACGTACGCTAAAATATGTGAGCATTTGTGAAAACCGAGCACTTACGATCTACTTATTTATAACGTTTCGTATTTGCAGTCTAGATAGTCCAGGGATTAATTTTCTTCTGAACAAGGCTCCCAATAATTGAAAACCGGCGCGGTATATTGCATCCACTGCATCGAAATCAACATCCTCACAATATATCGGTCACGGTGTGCGCGAAACCTACCAGAAAGCCGTCGTAGGCCCAGGAGTTGTGGTCACCACCGATTTCGCAAGATGGCAGGAAGCTGGTGGCATTCGCCCAACCAACCTTCATGGGACCCAGCGTCATCACTTCGAACTCAAAGTACCTGGAAATGACACGGACAGTTGATGACGTCGGTCTACAAGGAAGTCTCGTTTGATAGTTTCCAGAAAAGAAAATTCAAGAAACTATGAAATTACAAATATAAATCCGCACGCGAACTGGAAGACGCAAATGTCCTGTGGGTAGGGTACTGTACTGGGCATTTAGAACGACCGATGTATTGGTTTGTTCAAGGGACCCTGAAACGGTTGTGACAATTTTCAGAAAGCATGGTGATCCAGTAGAGCGAGTCATTAGGATCATTAGAGGAAAGATTTCAGAGCTCTGCGTAAAGTGTGTAATTTACAATAAGGCTTTGAACACGCGCATCGCAAAAGATCACAGCGGCTCGTCGAAATGCGTTTTCAAACGCCCCCGCCTATCGAACGATGGAATGGATGGCCCCTGATTGGCCCCCTAACAAGTGACGTGCGCGTAATTTTCCCAATCTAACTGCAAAAACGTGCCCCTACAACCTTCTCCTTCGTTTCAGCCAACGGTATCGTCGCGGCATCTGGCGGCGTACACACGAGTCGCCGGCGCTCTATTACAGAGGCTGGCACTGCCGACGCCGGGGACCTCGGTAAATATACCGGGGAGCTATGTCGCTGCGGAGGGCTCCGCAGGGCGGCTGACGAGAGAGGCGCAGTCGTCGCTAGCTCGCACTCCGCAGCTGATCGAGTTGAGGAGGAACAGCAGTGGCAAGGAGGAAGCCGACAGAAATAAGCTCATAGCTGCCTTAGCGCATGGTGCTTTGCTTTATTTATGGCGTGAATGATTTCACAATTGTGTTGCCTAATTAGTGACGCAATGTCAAAAACACGTTTCAGGGACCCTTTAAAGTCTTAGGAAGGAGTACAGATAGTATGCTGCGCCATGCTGATATGTTCAAACAAATATGTGTAGGTTACCTAGTTGGATGCACGGATATTGTTGCAGTTGGTCTGATTTGTCCCGCTTGTATCATGTTGAGTGAAGTTTTCATAATCAGTTAATGATGACGTCTGTAATGGTGACTGCAACGTGCGCTAACCCGTGAGAGAAAAATATTTACGGGACATTCGGGAAGACGTGTTTGGCCACGAAAACAAGGTGACAAAATAAAGAAAACCAACAAACGCACCACAAACGTACTGTTGTGCAAGGATTTAGTAACCAGTCTCGAGAATTCATATTATGGCTAGTGCTTGTTTTGTTAATTAAGGCGGAAGATGGAAAGGTGCAATCAAATAATGTGCGTGCGTGTGTGTGTGCGTGTAATACGCATGCTTACGACTTACCATTTTCCTTCTGACACTGAGTAAGTTACTTCAGCACGGTACGTTCGCTGATCATATTTCACAGATGCTACTTTACTTTGAACACCTGTAAGCAGAAAAAAAAGCAAGACACTTTGAGTACTACGCAACAAGGCGCGCAGTGTCACAACCGTGCAGTATTGCACTCATAACTGCAGTTTAGCTAGAAACGCTTTTTTTTTCTGAAGTATACATACCTCCGAAAGGAGAATGCTAGGCATTGTGGGTGTTCTATGTAAACGCAAATTTCTTCAGACGGGGACAAGAGCAGTTATATATTTCGGCATCAAAGCATGAACTGTGCGGTACGTTAGCATTACCCGCGCCTGAAGCAATAGGAAGACTTATCAACGGAATCGCACGTTTTCCGACCAAAGAGGAA
Organism: Hyalomma asiaticum; assembly: GCA_013339685.2. Classification (NCBI taxonomy): domain Eukaryota; kingdom Metazoa; phylum Arthropoda; class Arachnida; order Ixodida; family Ixodidae; genus Hyalomma; species Hyalomma asiaticum. Next base: position 66,599,718 of record CM023488.1, read on the forward strand.
GGATGTTTGTTCCAGAAAGACGGTGAGATCGTACCTTCGAGGCTTTCAGCGGTTGGCGGCTCGAGAACATAGCCATAGGCAAGAAGCGTCCGTACCAGCTCTCCAGCCGTATCCCTGGGAACAACACAATAATAAACACATTGAAACGGTTTTAAACGTTCTGAGGTTTTTGTGTATCTATATGTGCTTTGTCACATGCAGTAAATATTCAGTTGTGAGTGAGCGCTTGTGGCGTGACGTGTGTTCTGCCTCAGTCCAACGTTATTTTTTGCGTTATAAGTTTATTTCAATATGCTATACCGGCTGACCTACATAGCTATCCTCTTGCAGTATACTAGTCATACACGTCTCGATTAATGATGATGCGAGCACATATGGCTCATATCCGTAGTGCAAGGTCCACGAATTCGAGTATACGCCACAGGTGTTTAAGTATTAGCTTGTCAGCCTATAACGAATGGGAAGGGGTCAAGGGCTCGTTTATTTCTTAGAAACAACTTAAGGAGCCAACAGACAATGAAGCCTCATTGAAGCCTCAGCTTCAGCCTCATCAGTGAAGCCTAAGGCACCTTCATTGTCTGTTGGCTCAATAAGTTGCTTCTTGTCAGCCTATGCCAGTTGAAGGGCAACTCCGGCGTTTCTTTCACCGTATTCTGATATCGTTGTTTTCCAGTAGTACAGAGAGTCCTTAAGCAGCCAGGGTCATTCAATTTTCTCAGAAACTCAGCAATAATTTTAAATAACCGAATGAACGGTTCGTTCATCCCGAAACCGGAACGGGTACACGTTTCCTGCAGCGTATGCGATGACAACAAAGCCTCGCCGCCATCAGAAATGTGGAGCTGGTGCCAGAAAAATGAAAGTGGCGACTTCATCCAATGATCTATTGAACTCTTAAGAAAATTACAGGGAACATTTGAGCGCTGAAGTATCACCGTTTCGCTTTAGGCGGCCCGCCTTCTCCGGTAGACAGCGTGCCAGGTAATGACGTCAAAACACGCGGCTTGCGCGGGAATCCGCTAAAAGTTTTTAAATTCATTTTCAGGAATCGCCTGGCTTCAGGAATCGCCTGGCTTGCCATAGATTATTCCAGTACAGAGGTGAACTCATCATCATCAGCAGCAGCAGGAGCAGTAGCCTGTTTAGGTCCACTGCAGGACGAAGGCCTCTCCCAACGATTTCCAATCCACCCTATCCTGAGCGAGTTGGTTCCACTTTATGCCCGCAAACATTTGAATTTCATCGCTCCATCTAACCTTTTGCCTGCCTCTGTTGCGATTTCCCTCTTTTGGTATGCATTACGTCGCTCTTAGTGTCCATCTGTTATCTTTCCTCCTCATGACATGTCCTGCCCAGGTCCACTTCTTTCTTTCAATTGATATAATAATATCGGCTACTCCTGCCTGTTCCATGATCCATTCTGCTCGTTTCTTTATCTCTTAGCGTTAGCCCTATCATTTTTCTTTCCATTGCACGTTGCGTGCTCCTTAGTTTCCTCTCTAGTTTCTTCGTTATCCTCCACGTTTTGGCACCGTACGTTAATACTGGGAGAATACAATGATTGAATAGTTTTCGCTTTAGTGAGAGCGGTAAGTTTCCAGTCATGATTTCGTAGTGCCTTCCGAATGCGCTCCAGCCCATCCTTATTCTACGGAGAATTTCTTTTTCGTCGGTGGGAGTTCCCGTTATTAACTGTCTCAGGTATACGTATTCGTTTACACATTCTAAGGGTTCATTGTTAATTTTAAATTCCTGTTCCTTAGCTAGGCTATTGAGCATAAATTTGGTCTTCTGCCTATTCATCTTTAATCCTTAATACTTTCCCGATTTAGGCCATCGATCATGCTTTGTAGTTCGTCTCCATCATTGCTTAAGATGTGAACTATACCGCAAAATTTTGTTGACATCAGTGGAGAACGAAAAATCGCCGGAGATGACCTTTAAGGACTAATAGAGATACACTGAGAATTTGAAGACATCATATTTCTGCGGAGGCTGAAGAAAAGATAGCGCCTCTTGAAGCTTGTTATTGAATTGCAGGCGCAACAAGTAGCCACAGACACGAGTGCTGCAATGACCGAAGGTAGGAACTGAATCCGGGCCAAGCGAAATGCCAAATAAGCACGCTACGACAGATCAAAGGCGGTGGTTTTCTAACCGCAGTTGATGTTGGGATTTGCGTTAACTTGTTCTTGTAGCAATGACGTAAGCGCGCACACAACCAGTGATTGCCATAGTGACGTTTGTCCTACTGGTAACGTTTGGATGAATGAAAAACAATTCATTATAGACAATTTCCTCGCTGACTGCTTCGCATAACACCGATTACCACAATGCGTGGGATCCGCCGAATTTCGAAGAAATAGCCGTTTTAGCGCGTTTTCACTAACGCGTGTAGTCTTGTTTTATTTTTGTTCCTCAGACGTTGTTTCCATGAACGATGCGCGATTTCCGAAACTAAGACACACACCAACTGGCTCAGTCTACTGTGGTAACAGGCGTTCCCAACTGCGGTGCGCTTCTTGATCATTTCTCGGTGTCTTACGCGTTAAACTCGCATAATATTTAGCAAGAGATAAGTAAGCCGGTTCGTGCGAAGATGAACTGCTGTTCAAGGAGAATCGTTTGGCAGATACCTGTTGGCTTTCTTGATGACATCATCAACGCTCTTGTAAGGCACTAAGTGTGGACTTCTCCTGGTCGGCTGGTTCTGAAAAAGAAAAGAAAAAAAGCAATAAAATTGAAGCACAAGCAGAATCACTGCCTTGACAGGAGAAAATATATAAGATCTGTCAAGCTTACTCATGTGACAGAAAAGTTAATATTAGATTCTTTGCTCCCCCACAGCATCCAAATATGGACGTTAATTTCAGCGTCAGGTTGGTCAAGCGTACCAGGCCAATTTACGTCAAGCTGAGCGCGAAAATTGTTGTAAACAAGAAAGCTTTTCGCGCCCATCATCACCTAGGATTTACTAGCGCTACTAACGTCACAGCGTAGAGCAGCACGTGCCACCGATATCGCTACGTCAGCGGCTGAAATTATCACTTTGAGCTACCACCGTTTCCCTGACCACGCCAACCCTCCATCATGTCGCTGGCGCTTTAATGAACAAAATGTAAGTTCTCAGAGTCTGTCAGAAAAATTGTAAACTGCGACCTGACAAAATTCTACACGTGTAATAGCTCGGACTGTTACAAGAATGTGCGATCAAACATAATCATTGTACGAGGGGACTCGAATAAATAGTTAACTTTATACAGAAGTCACCATTTATAATGAATGTTCTATTAGAGGGATGATGATTATTGTGGTTCGGTTAATGAAAGGACGCGATTTTTGCAGCATAAGAAGGGGGCACGACTAAGGCGTCCGTTTGATAAGGGAAAGGGACTATAAGGGATAGGAAGGAGAGAAAAGCCGTAGTGGAAGACTCCGAAAATTTCGACCACCTGGGGTTCTTTAACGTGCACTGACAACGAACAGTACGCGGGCGTCTGGCATTTTCGCCTCCCTCGAAAATGCGACCGCCGCGGCTGGTATCGAACCCGCGTTTTTTGGGTGGCAGCCGAGCGCCATAACCACTACACCACCGGGGTGAACTCGTATAAGAAGGCACCGCGAACATGGCGCAATGCGCTATAGCGTTAAAGACAAAGCTCATGCATTGCTCACGTACGATCCCCATGTCACTGTTATCTCGGAAACTTGGCTTCATTCTGATATTCCAGACAGTTTCTTTTCCTCGCCTTCATACACATGTTATCGCAAAGACCGCGCTACACGAGGAGGTGGAATAGCGATTCTCGTTAAAAGCACGTTGCCGTCGTTACCGCTACCTCCCATTGACTCCGACCACGAGAGCGTTTTCTGTAGAATTAATTTATCAGGCAATCAGATCGTAGTGGCTAGAGTGTACAGGCCGCCTGGTGCTAATCCCAATTTCTTGTTATATCTGTACGATCACCTAGACAAATACCGGAATCAGAACCTAATTATTGCAGGAGATTTTAATCTACCGAGTATTGATTGGTGTGCGTTGACGTGTGGCCTCACTGATGTGACCAGTTCAGAAACTTTATTGGACATGATGCTGGCATACAACTTATGCCAAACAGTCCTGCTTCCTACACGTGTAACTGCTACATCCTCTTCGATCTTAGACCTGGTCCTATGCTCCACTGGCCTTGGCGAGTGTACAGCAGAAGTCCACGAGGGCATTTCAGACCATAGCTTAGTCTTTTTTACGTGTGTCCTTCTACGTAATCCTCATTCATGTAATCCTAGATCGATAAATGTTAAAAACTACGATGCAGCTGACGACTCAAATATTGTGCTCCATTTGGCAGACACCCTTTTTTCTTTCTGTGATGATAACGTCAACACATTGTGGACAAAGTTTAAAAGATGCTGCCAGCATTGCATTGATACCTTCGTTCCAGATAAAATTAAAAGGATAGGTCGAGACAACCCGTGGATAACGAGAGAAATTATTCAGTTAAAACGTAGAATAAAACGTTGTAGAAAACAAAAATATGACAGGACCCTTATCTCAAGTTTAGCTCTCGATCTAGAGCTTAAGTTGCAAGAATCAAGAGAGCGCTACCTTACTGTTAAGCTCGGTCGCTTTGTGACGGAAAATACTGCCAAATTTTGGCAGTTTTTGTCCCAAAAAGATTGTCGCAAAATAAATCAAATTTTTGTGAACGGAAGCGCCCTTACCGACAAAAAAGAGATAGCTGAGTCATTCAACATGTTTTTTCAAAGTGTTTTTACAAAGCCATGCTCTCCGATGACACAGTCACTTTTCGAAGAATTCTGCGATAACGAAAATATTAACACAGTTAGTATATCTACTGAAGGCGTGACTGAGCTTCTCCTGCGCTTAGACATTAAGAAGTCGCCAGGACCGGATAATATTCCAAACGCCTTTCTTAAAAGATATGCAGTACAAGTGGCTCCCCTTTTAGCAACAATTTTTCAGAAGTCTATCGATACGGCCTCGTTACCTGACGACTGGCGTGTCGCAAAAGTCATTCCTGTTTTTAAAAAGGGTTCCCCATTACAGATAGATAACTGTCGTCCTATATCCTTAACTTCTTGTTCCTGTAAAATGCTTGAGCATATATTAGCGAAATACATAAATGATTTTTTAGCGCAAAAACACGTAATAACTGATAAACAACACGGCTTCCGACATGGTTACTCTACTGTAACTCAATTAGTCACAACAGTTCACAAATTTACCAAAGTTCTTGACCAAGGTGGTCAGATTGATTTAATACTATTAGACTTTTCCAAGGCATTTGACAGGGTAGTGCATTCAAAGTTAATATCAAAAATGAGAGCAATTGGTTTACCCTTGCACATTATTCACTGGGTTAAAACATACCTATCAAATCGAAAACAATACGTAAACATTGACGGATCCAGTTCGCGGTTCTTAGATGTGTACTCAGGAGTTCCGCAGGGGTCCGTCCTGGGACCACTCCTCTTTAACATTATATTAATGACATTCAAGATGTAGCGGATTCGTCTGTTTGTTTGAAACTATTCGCAGATGACTGCGTCATATTTACGCCTGTAAATTCTGTATCTGACCAGATCACCCTGAATGGCACTTTAAATAAATTGGCAGAATAGTGCAATAAATGGGAAATGGTAATTAACCTGCAGAAAACTGTGCACATGAGCATCACTAACAAATGCAACAAACTTCCTTTTACGTATCATATAGAAAATAACCCCCTTGAAGAAGTTCAGGCATGCAAATATTTAGCAATAACATTAACTTCCACTCTTAACTGGTCGACCCATATAAATAACATAAGCTCCACAGCCCGAAAAAAATTAGGCCTTCTGAATCATAAGTTGGGCGAAGCCCCTCCTTCCCTCAGATTGATGACATACAAAACAATGATTAGACCCTCCTTGGATTACGGCAGTGCTGTTTGGGATCCTTACACCCAGGTAAACATAGAAAAACTCGAAAAAATTCAAAGGTTAGCTGTCCGCTATGTTTACAAACGTTTCAGACGTCTTGATTCACCTTCGGCTATGTTACAGTTCACCGAATTACAGCCACTATCTGAAAGGAGGAAAGAGGCACGTTTGAAGTTTTTGCTTCTGTTTATTTTGGTAAGTCCGGAATAAAAACTGACGGCTACTTGAAGAAGCACATCGGTCGAGCCTCACGGCATAAGCATAATCATTACATCGAGCCTGTATTCGCAAGAACTAACTTGTATAAATATTCATTCTTCCCGCGAACAATCACAGAGTGGAATTCATTACCATCCACATCACCCATACTACGTATTAATGTTTGATTTTTTTCCCTTTTGTGTGTCTCTTTATGTACACCCTCTCCTGCTTGGACTACTGTCTGCAGTATTGTACAAAATAAATAAAATAAAATCCTTCAAGCCTTGTTGTCGTTGTTATTGTGCACTTACTTCGACAAGGCCATATGTCCAGCCCTGTTGGATGCGCTCCTGGGCCCAAACATTGTGCGTATTTTCAGATAGCAGGTCCACCAGCTCTTCCATTTTGGCCGTGAGGGTGATGGCGCCCAGGTCCAATGGAGCCGGTTTGTAGCCATTTGGCTGAAGGTACGGGCTACGAGAAGTGGAATGAAAGATGCGACGTTAACACAGAACGTCCACTGAAATGTATTGTTCTGCAGGCCTTGTGGCCTTCACGACACAGACAAATGTTATACAAAGCAGTTTCCCGGTTATCACAGCATTGCAACTTATATCTTTTGCAGCACAGTTCGCAGTGAACTCGAGAAGGGATAGTTTAATCTACGCATATATGCAAGGTTACAAATAGATCTCGTTGAGCCACATAGCAGATACGGCACTCAAGTGACCAAATGGCCAGTGTTTTTAATGGAAATCTTTATGGAAGTGCGAGGACATTATGTCGACGTAGGGGGAAGAGCCTGTTTAGCTTGACGAAAATTCTGCGTTGTCCACATGAATCATTGCTTTATCCCTGAATGGAAGGATGAGACAAACTTTATTGATGAGCTGCACTTTCTCGTCGTTCCGCATTTCAATTTCTTTCTGTTTCTCGCTCAAATGCTGAGTACAGCAAAAAGCGTGATGCGCGGCATTGTGCTTTAATCTGCCACATTAGTTCCACGTAGGCAGTTCACAAATTGCAGACACGATCGCCAACCAACGATAAAAGCGTCGAACCTCTTTGCTTGACATCAAAGAGTCTGGTCCCGTGTCCACAAGCATGGTTTACCGAAAACGTTTCCCAACAGAATACATCAACCATATGTGATGCGGGACGTCTCATTAGTGAAACGCTGTTGACAAATGTGAAAGAAGCACTCACAAGGTAAGAGCTTTGTGTATCCAGCCCGTTGTCAAGGGCGTTTAAGTGGAACAAATATTTGGTTGGGCAGTGATATATAGAAAACATATAAGCGAAACAAAAGCAGATACACTCCTCATTATTCACTGCCCTTTGTTCTTCACTGCGTAACTTCGTGCTTATCGTCGCGTAGTTAACAGCGGCGTGTTACTTACTCGTTGGGTAGCTTGACGGTCTTTATGCGTGCAGGAGGCTTGTCCACCGTGATGTGGTAGCCCAGGGCGAGGATCGTCCTGAAGTTGGGAACAATTCTTTTTTTTTTCGCGAGCCAATACACGTAAAGCAAACATAACGCACTTTTAAACACGTGAAAACATCACAGGCTTTTACCTAAGGCCAAGTTATGGTCTTACGCAAGCGCATAAAATATTCACAGTGCCTGTTACAGCAGCAGCATCTTGTACTCACTTGTTAAAATTATATGAATAACAATCCCGGCTGCGGTGATCGAATTTAGATAGGGGCCGAATGCTGGAGGCCCGTGCAACGTATGATCACAATTAACGTTAATGAACCCCAGCTGGCGAAAATTTCAGGAGCCTTGCACTGTGGCGCGTCTTATAATAAGGTCGGGGTTCTGGAATGTGAAAACAGCGCCTAATATTTTGCGTAGCCGTAAGTACTCAGGTAATGCTACTTTAAAATATCGTTAAGGCAATGCGATGACTTGGGGCTGGTGCTAAACCGCACAATTAAATGTTCCTTACTCTATGTGTTTGCAACGTCTGTTACACACCAAAAGTTACAGGTGACCATTCAAGGAAGGATGCCTGCTGGTAGTAGACAGAGGGACGTTCTACTCTTGATTGATAGATTGATTGATCGATCGATTGATTGATTGATTGATTCATTCATTCATTCATTCATTCATTCACTCATTATACCTACAGGGCCAAAACTAGGCATTACAGAGAGGAGTGGGCTAGTTTGTAATATTGACATATAAGATTCAGTATGCATACAAATAAGTGAAAAAAAGAACGTTTACAGAATGCAATACAGAATATGCAAGAAATACAAAATACAAGAAATACGTCAGGAAGAAAGACGAACATGAAATACATACAAAATTGGAATAGAGCGAAAAAAGCTTTTTTGTGTCCTACCATCACAATATGCGCAAAAAATAAAAATAAGAAGACACAAACATTATACATGTAAGAAATACAATATCAATACTCATCGCTGCGCTCTGCGTTTCAATGGAGGCATTCCACGACTACCGTGTCATGTGAATGTCGCCAATTTATCGTTGATAAGGTGCAAAGTTCAGGTGCACTTGTTCTTTGAACAGTGCTATGAACATTGGGTAGTTTGACCTCGCTACAAAAAAAAAACCAAAAAGCAAAAACAAGGTCAGCTTACTTCAGGGTCTGAAGAGCTAGCGTAGTGTCGTACTTCTTTTCGGCAATTGGCAAATGCTCGAACGACGTCAGGCATGGATGCAACCTCCTCGCATCGTCTCTCAACTGCGTGTTAGGACAATCAGCAGGAAAGCTTGATCAGTGAATACTCTGCATAAACTTGATAGAGCTCTATGAACACACATGCTGTCTACATGGCTCATCTTTCGTGTGCCGTGCCTGTATTGCATGCAAACGCAATAAGAAATTCGTTAATTGTCTGCTTTTTTTAAAGCACCTCGAACTGGCACTTCTGCGCCGATGTTCTCACGGTATCTTCCAAATTTTGAAACAATTTTCTCCAGTGAACGCGCTTCTTAAATTTTTCTTGTTGTTAAGCATGAATGGCTGGATTCCATCTAAATAAATTACACAAATGGAGCTCCGGGAAAGTCAAAAGTATAATTACGATATTTACTTCCGATTAAAAACCAGGTTGTAGAAACAAACACTTTTTTTGCCGTCCACAGCCTTCAAAGTACAGTAAAGGATGGCTTTTTGGCGAGCATTATGCTAATATTAACTATTCATCGCCAATTTCAAACACATTGTGGAATATAGAATAATTCACTTACATCTCCGTATCTCCATCCGCTATCAATTTTGTTCATTGACCACACCTCGTGGACATTCTCGGCAAGCTTGTCACGGACGGATTCGATGTAGTTTGGAAGGGTAATCTGAAAGAAAATAAGATAGTGAAGATTAGGCGCTCATGCAGAAGGGAACAGGGAAAACAAGACATTCATATGTTGATGTTCGTACACAAATGTTATACGTGGTTACTTAGGTACGTGACATTGGCGTAACTAGGGATAAAAAAGTACAATTTCATGCTTAAGACCTTCAACGTAATATATTTTTTCCGTAATGATTTAATGTAAACGGTTCCACAAATTACAAATTGCAGCTCCTCAGGTCGACCACCAAGATTTGGCCGCTCACAGCCTACGTAGATCATTGACTAGGGTACGAACAGGCTGATAAACTGCTGCACGCTCCAGCAGAGAATGTACATGGAAGCTGCCGCTCAATAAATTAACATACACGACAGAAAGAGCCTAAACCAGATGTGTTCGTCGTTTACAATTGCAGTCGAGTCAATGTTGCACACATAACACGTGAAATATCCTCCTCCTCCTCCTCCTCCTCCTCCTCCTCCTCCTCCTCCTCCTCCTCCTCATCATCATCATCATCATCATCAGTAGCAGCAGCAGCCTGTCTAAGCCCACAGAAGCACAGAGGCCCCTTCCATTAATATTCCACTACCCCGGTGCTGTGCCACTGCGACCAATTGATCACGGAAGAATGCTTGATCTCATCTGCCCACCTAACTTTATACCGCACGTGCCACGCTTGCTTTCCCCAGGGATCCATTCTGTTACCCCTGATGACCAACGGCTGTCTTCGCATAACATGCACTGCCCAAGTCCATTTCTTCTTCTTAACTTATATTAATACGCCCTTAACACGCGTTTCTTTTATTTATTTATTTATTTATTTATTTATTTATTTATTTATTTATTTATTTATTTATTTATTTATTTATTCATTCATTCAAGATACCTGCAGCCCACGAAGGCATTATTTTAGGGGGGGGGGGATACACAGGGTTGCATATGCACAGGAAAAGGGTAACTATGCAAACAAGAATAACAGAGACACAAAAAAAGAGACCAACTAGAAGTGCTGTTGTATTGCTTCCAGCGATGCTTCTGTGGGACAATTGACAATTCCCTGGAGAAGCTGATTCCTTTTGGAGATTGTATGTGGAAAAAACGAGTGTGGAAACACATTTGTTCAGCAAACATTTTTTTTTATTTTTAAGAAAAATCCCTAACCCACTCGGCTCTCCTTTTGCCTCTTAAGATAATACCTATCCTTTTCCGTTTCATTGCTCGCTGCGTCACCCTCAAATTAAGGTAATCTATTTTAGTAAGCCTCCAAGTTTCTCCCCTTAGGTAAGTGCCGATAAGATGTAGCTGTTATATAGTTATATACTATCCGCTTTACGGACGCTCGTAAGCTGTCATTCACTGTCAAAGAATGCCTGCCAAATGCACTCCACCCCATTCTTATCCTAATTATCACAGCGTCGTCGATTCGATGAGGGGTCACTGTCTCGCGTAAGTAGACATATTAGCTTACCACATCAAATTCCGCGCCACATATCTCAAACCTCTGTGCTCGGCCAAGGCTACTGCACATTACTTGAAATATTTTAGACGATTTTAATTTGCCCGTAAATTTCTTCACGTTTCTAGATACAATTTCACTGCAGAAGCTGACTGTACCCATTACAGAGGGTAGCGATGTCTTGCGGCTTTTTTTTCACCTACAATACATCTGAAATCTCTTCTGACTGCCTCAGTGTGCTCATAGAAACAAAATAATGAAGGTACTCAAATGTAAATGATTACTTCACCGCCACCCCATTACTGGCAGCGGCTATATAGGAAACTGCAATTCGTAGCAGTATTAGCGCTGTGTGATTCTTCGTTAAGACCTACACAAATCAGTGGCGCCTCAAGCATTGTGGATCATGTATACTTTTTCGGCAACCAGTCATTCGTAAACGTCAAAAAGGTCTACAGCTAAAGTCGTCCTCTTTCTCAATTTTCAGTAAACGTTCAAATAAATCAGTGAGCGCCACGCCGAACGCACTTTTCATTATTTTCTAATCATCGCTGTCACAATGATCAGAGAGTCAGCTGATCATTTTTGTTTGTTCGTAGACTTTCTTACGTTTATCACTGCTGGTACTCCGTAGAGCTATGAGTTATCGGCAGCGCTGGTAGCGACGTCTCATGATACGGTGCTTACCCAGAGAGACACAATTCTACGATCACTGTGGCTTGCACGTTTTGCATGACAGGTAGTGTAAATCATTGGCAGTGAGATAATGATTAACTCACAGTAATCTGATTACCTTCATTCGACGAGAACAATCGCGTGAGAAGAGGGAAAACCAAATGCACTGTAGTTGAGCAAACCTTCGCAAGATGTCGCTACCAGTACTGCTTCTGTCGTGAACGCCTCCGGTACACCGGTATCCGTTAACCTAAAGGCGCCTGCGGACAAACTAAAATCTACTAATGGCAGTTCCCTCTAGCTGTATAGCCGCAAACAGGAAATTTTAGTTTGGCCGTAGGCATCTTTACGTTTATGGATACCGGATGACCGTAAAAGTGTACGTGACGAACAGCGCTGGTAGCGACGATGCGAAGCCTAACCAGAAACACAGAAAACTGTTATTACCCTGGCTGGCTCGTTTTCCTGGGCAGCTAGTGTAAAGCATTGGTCGTGAGGTAATAAATAACTCACGGTGCTCTCATTCGTTTTTTTTGCGAGAACGCTCACGCAACTGGAAAGATAATGAAATGCATTTTAGTTGAACACCGTCGCTAGATGTCGCTAGCAGTTCTGTTCCTGCCGTAAACTCCTCCGCTAGAGCGGTATCCGTAACCCTAAAGAACTCTACGGGTGAACTAAAATTATCTCTTATCACACTTACGTTGGAAGTGTCCACGGGCGACGGCACAAAGACGGCGTCGTCCGCTATGGGTGCCGGGCCGAACAGGACCCCCTTGGGCACGTCGCCAAACTGGAAGCACGGCTCCACGGTCAGCACCTGCTGCGGCAGCAGGGCTTCGACTAGGGGAGAGTGGCCGTCGGGAGGGCCGTACCGGAGTTTGCCCTGGTCTCCGCCGAGAAGGAAGCGACAGCTGCGAGCGACGGTGCTTAGTTTGAATGCGAATCACGTCTTTTACAACGACCGCAATAGAAAATGTATAAAAACGCAATGCATAGGGAATGCACCCTGTGTTTGTGACTTTATGTGCGCTGCTATAATCCGCCTTTCCTCACATTCTATAGTTTCCTTAGAGTTTGTTTACGCTCTTCCTTTAATTATTCGATTAAATAGTGCACTTGCTTGCTCGCGGTACATCTCAGGCTAAAGAGAGCGGCTAAGCGGCAAGGGTGAAATTAGAGGAATGTTAAACGAGGCCAACCTAAATAACGCTTGCGAATTTCTGTAAATAGTAAGATCACATCCTTAACGATGGGGCATACGAACAAAACCTAAGGCACGAAAATGAAAAAGGATATACAAACTGTTAGTACAGATCAATTGTTTGTAAGTAACCACATTAATACTTAAATTGAACCGATTGGCGTTGGAATATTCACTAGATGTGCTCCCGTAAAACAACGGCCATTATAAAATGTTTAGGGCCCCCGAGTCGACCTTTTATTTAGGCGTACACAGCTACTTACTGTACTTACTGAATGACACACGTTACAATGCTGCTCATACGCGAATACAGTACATCGAAACAGGTGCGGTTGGCGTCTACTCTAAGGATCATATCAAATTCAATACATATCTTTGGAGACGGAGCTTTAAGGATAAGTGAATGTCGTCGATCTTCCCATTAGTTTAGAGTAACTCAATACAGTCATTCAATTGTCAGAGAAAGTGTATGACGCGACTGAAAAAGAAAAAAAAATGCGAAGGCCGTGTTGGCAGTAGATGGTAGGTAAACTTTCCGCAATAAACAATTATATTCCATAACTGTTGTCGCAAAAACAAAACAAAACAATACTGCGAAACAACTACGATGGATACCTGACTTTCGCCGAGAAACTGATCGCCGGGTAGAACATGCCATCGGTGTTGAAACTTCGAAAGCAGCCTTTTACTTTGATGCCGTTGACCGTGAAACTGATCACAGGCACGTTCAGGTCGATGATGCACCCGATGACGTCACCCTTGCGAATGTAGGGCGGCGAAGAGGACCTTACTACGTTGCAGCGACCCCCTGAATGGCAGAGAAAGCAAGGTTACGTTTAGTACACCGGCTTAAAACGTGATACAGTCGCATTCGACACTTAAATACAAAGAAGACCGATAATTTGAAGAAAACTTGCCGTTGCAGGGAACTCAAACTTTCACATCTCGACAACTGCGCATGTTCTAACAGTCGTACAAAAGCCTTAATTTCTCAGAACTATCCGATTTACACTCTGGCATTACTGTGCGCATAGTTGGGGTTGAATTATATCCGGAAATATTTGTCCCTTAGACCTACAACACATTACGATCAACATTCTGAAATTTGTGTTTGCATTCAGATGTGATTTCACTGCATGTTCAGAGACGCATTTCCAGTTCTGTGTGAGATAAACTTTATATATTTTCTTTAATGGTAGTGATGTCGCGACCAATCGGCGTGGTCAGCAAATACACATATAGCGAAGAAAAAACATACGGCGCACGCAGCAATGAACACAGGACGGGCCACCGTTCTGTTGCTGTTCTTGCCCTGTACTACTTGTCTTCCTTTTTTTCTTTTCGAGCTCTGAATATCTTCGTTGACCACGCACGTACTAGGCCTTAAATATATCTGTTAAAGATTTATGCGCTCGCTGGTTTGTGTGTAATTTTGCGTAGTGACTGAGATGCACATTTCTCCCTGTCAGGGCTGGGTGCCAAAGCGTGGCGCACGCACTCGCTCCACTCGTTTTCCAGTGAAATCTCAGTATTGAATTAGCCTACAAGAGCCTGGCAATAGCAGAGCGTTGTGACATTTTTTTTAAATAGAAGGTACCGCACTTACCGGTCCAGAGGCAGGCACCGTCGAAGCCGAACGAGTAAAGGTCGTCTCCGAGTCCGTTTCCGCCCCACTTGGAGCCTCCTCCCGGATAAGGCACGTAGCCAGCCGTGTTGGCCCAGCCGATGCGCAAGTGCGGAGTCAGGTGGCTCACTTGCTCGCAGTGGTCAACCATGGCCTCGTAATACCAACGACGGAATAACGCTGCCCCTTCGACTTTGCCAACGAAGATGTTGGGCTGCATGCTGTCGTTAAAGAAACAGCAATGTTAATTGAATGGTGACGTATAACGGGCCGAAACAACAGTAGTAAGTTAGAGTACATAGTGGTGACTGACTCTGGACTACCCTTAGCGAACTTGGGGACATAAGGGGAACATATATGCCCCGCCACGGCGGTCTAGTGGCTATGGTACTCGGCTGCTGATCCGACGAGTCGCGAGGATCGAATCGCGGCCGCGGCGGCTGCATTACGATGGAGGCGAAATGCTGAGGCCCGTGTGCTGCTGCGATTTCAGTGCACGTGAAGGAACCCCAGGTGGTCAAAATTTCCGGACACCTCCACTACAGCGTCTGTCATAGTCAGAGCTGGTTTTGGGACGTTAAACCCCCACAAATCAATCAAATCAATTAAGGGGAACATATATAGGTAAACCGCTTCTTTGCATTGGACCATGTACATGCAGTAGCGGCGGCTGTGGTTGAAGCAGCAACCTCGATCAGAATAGTTAACTCTGGTTCGGCAAGCAAACCAACAATCGGAAAAGTGAGGACACCGAAGGGGAAAATAAGCCTTTTCCTCTATGATCCGCCCTGCGCACATATCGCAGCGCACACTATCATCAAGTAACAGTAATCCATATTGTGCGTGTTGAGGGTCCCTATTACTACCGCTACATAAGGGTCATGAACTCTTTGCTTGCTGTTAGCGTGACAAATTTTCCTTGACATGTAGCGAGCGCAGTGTTCATCAAGATAAGAGAGAAACCGCAGAAATAAATTATTCGTTGGTGACGAGATACACCCTTCACGTGGTCATTAGGGTACAGTATTACTATCACAACATCTACACCACCACGAGCCACGATGTACACAGTGTACCCTTGCTCCACCGCTTCTGCAAGATTTTGTTGAATACGCATAAGGAGCATCCTAAGCGCGCTATTTGCACAAAGGGTCACTGTAACACCTTTTGAACATGGTCAGAAGACGATGGTTGTCAGTACTGAAGGCTCCTTCGAGCATCTTATGGAGATATTATTGTACCGAAAGCACAAAGAAATTCGCAGTTTGGTTTCAAATGCAGCTGGAAATCGCCTGCCTTACATTCAACAAATTACGATGAACAAATCGCAAAATACGATTTAGAACACGGAATGTCGCAGGAGCCAACGTTTCGACAAGCGGACTTGTCTTCGTCAGGGCGGCAACGGCTGCGATTTGTTCATCGATTCAGGCATCCATCTTCCCCTGAGCTTCTCTTCTAGTTTGGAATTCAACAAATTACGTCACTTAGGGCAGCGGCAACTCCACTTGGCTTCTTTTAACCTCCTTAAAGCAGACACATAAATTTTAAAAATACTTCTTAATGTCAAAATGAATCAATGCAGCATTAAGGCTGAGGTTGTTCTTGCAATAATGAGATCGAACAATGCTAACTCTGTCTCAAGCGACCTAGTGGATGACCCCAGTGACAGCATCCGTTGAAAGACGAGAAGGCGGTTTCCAGCTCCATTTGAGACCGGATTGTGAATTTCATGTTCCGTACAGTGCGATGATATTTCGGTCACGTGTTCACAGGAGCATCCACGACCAGTAGGCATAGTTCAAAATCCGTTGCACAAGGTTTTTAAGAGTTCGCGCTATTTTGCAGCGCGGCTTTGAGCTAGTGCGATGTCAGATTTTTCAGCAATGGTTGTTTGGTTGCAGGCAGCTTAAGGTTGTCCTCACCTAATGTATTATGAAATTATTCTTGTTATTTTGCCTATATGTTACGCTTCGATGCTCTCTTTGACTTGGTTTTCAGTTGAAACTTCATACCACGCAGAAATTCAGGTCATTTCATTATGACAATTTTGCACAAGATTCTACTTTTGCTTCACCCTACGTACACTGTCGTAAACTTCGTGCAGAAAACTAGTGTGACACTGTTACCTGGCCACGTGATCGATGAGCCGCGTCTGCAGGAGCAGGTTCTTTCCCGGCAACAGGTTGTCGCAGATATTGTTCTGACTGCTCCGCACCGCCACGCCCTTGCCCGTGACGCATAGGGAGCATAGGACGTCCAGCACCTGGGGTGTTGAATACGTAAGTATTCTGTGACAATACTGCAGCATTAAACAAGCCCGTATTGTAAGGATTGGTCCCTTCGATCTTAAAATACTGGGAAGTATAGTGACAATTGTTGTTTGAATAACGTAATGTGGTAGTATTCTATTGAAAACACTTCTTTCACCGTGAGAATATTTGGGACACTTAAGTGGCTTTTGGAAGGCGGTGTCCTGGCGAAATGCGTACTACTATCACCAATTACCATGGCCAATATTGGCCAAGTAATGAGTAATGCCCGGCGGTGTGCACAATATTTGCTATGTGATAATAAACGTTAGCTAATATCAGGTGGTGCTGGATACCTGCTGATTTAGCCGCAACCTTGTCTTCCTGTGATACCTATGCACTTATTGCATTTTTCCTCGCCTACACAGAGAAAACAACCAGAAATTATTTGTGTAGCAATCCTCTAGAAAAACGTTTTTTTCCCTTGCTTTCTTTTAAGTCACACAACGTCGTATGGCAAAGAAAACCAACAATGAATCCTAATCATGTGTCATCTGTACTGTTCAGTCGTTGCTTTGTTAGATATCGAGGTGACCACTGATGGTGTACTTATACACACGAGAATTTCAAGAAGTATTCCAATGTGGACCGAGCCGCCTAATTCTGCTAATCTCATTCGCGCTGACGTACCGAGAGGGCGACTCTTGTTTACCTTGGGGTCACGACCATGCTTTTCAAGGAGAGATATGATGACTTTGATGTGGTCCTCTTTGAGAATATTCAGGGCTTCGGGGCTGTCAATCAGCACGCAGTGTAGTACATCCAACATGCCTGCAACAACAGCCGGATTCATAGTGAGACACTAAGAAGTGTATGTTGTGAGTTATATATATATATATATATATATATATATATATATATATATATATATATATATATATATATATATATATATATATATATATTCGAGGCTATACGAACACAGATGAAGTTCAATATTCCAATTGAGACTTCTAGGCAATAAATACAAAACTTTCAAATCGCAATGGCTTCAAAATACGCGGTCAGTGTTTGGCGACACCGGAATAACCAAGTAATTTCTGTAATAGGCCTCAACCGAAAGATAAGAAATTCACATTCATTTGCCCAACGTACGCATACGTGATTTCTTGCACGCGTGAAAATAGCGGGACCGCAATTGTCTGAACAACTTTGCGCACTCATATGTCGCCGTTGTTACCGTCGTGTTCGTAATCATCATCATCATCATCCAGTCTACGCCCACTTCAGGGCATAATTCTCCACATATCCTCTCCTGCTCTAACTGCAACCACGTACCACCTGCAGACTAATCTCATCTGGCCACCTTCCTTTATGCCTGCTAACTCCCCTCATCCTCCCCCTTTTTCCCTTGCATCACTGCTGCGACCACACGCTCACACATTGACTCAAACATAAAGAACGGCCAAATCAGACAGCGAATAACAGCGATCGCTGGCATTTACGGGTCTGCAAGGTGCAGTTTTCCTGGTAGCGATATATGACGCCACTCTTCTCAGTGATCCGCTTGATTGCACCCAATAAGCCCATTCTGTTTAGGCCTCTTGAAAGCATTTTACAGCGGTCTGTGCTCTTAGCATGCAAATGTATATTGTCTAACCACTGCGTCATTATGTTTAAATATTTTCTGCTGCTTAACGTGTGCCATAAAAATTATACAATGGATCCAGAGGGATAAATTATGAAGAGAGAGTGAAGACACTACCTAATGCAATTTTATGTATCTGTTTAGGAGAATGGAGTGGATGCCCCATCATATCATCAGAGAACTGCCGTCTCTTTCGTTTACATTGCCAAGATAAAGCAATATCGGCATGAACACGGGCCCAACGTCGCAAGTCGCACTTCGCCCAGATGCGTATGTTGGTCTAATGTCATCGCCAACTTTTGCCGACACTCGGCAGAGATTTGTCGATTGGTCGTGTGATCCCCGATTTAATTGCACCCCCTTACTCTATTTAGCAGTAAAAGCTACCTTACTTATTAACGTACCTGTTCCTTCGGAGGCTTGTTGGCTGCTCAGTCGGCTGAACAACCAGTCTAGCCTGTGAGGCTGGGCGAACTGAGCACAGTTGGTGTGATTTCCCTTGATGATAGCCGCTGGATAAAAAAAACGAAAAGTATTCAGGTTGAAGATATTAGACATAATGCCAGTAAGTTGTCAGTTAAGTGGCAAAGTCTTCAACCAAAAGAATAATTGAACAGAGAGCAAAATTTCAGAGCGGTCAAAATGTTGGTAAAGGTAAAGGAGCTTTAGAATCCGAGGAAAATGCTCTGCGTATGTTTGCATTGTTGAAGATGACCCGCGCGGTCCTAATAAAATGCAGGAACAAATGGTGCACATTTTAACAGTCAAGTGTCATTTTGCTCGTCCTTAGTGCTAACAGCTCCGTGGATGCAGTGCATCCCGTGACCGTGGACAGGTACTAAAAATGTTTAATATTATAACTTGAGAAATAAGACGAAAATATCAAAAATATATTTTTATTTTTGTACGAAGTAATTGATAACCATTTCTCACATCTGCGTTCTATCGTCGCTACACCTTTATGCGAGCATCGTCCAAATTTGAGTAGTCATAGTATTTTCTCCGCGAATTAAATTTATACCACTAGTGCTGTATTCCCATTACATCACAGCAAAATACCTTGCATTGTAATCGTACATTTCTGCCTTTTTGTTTGATTTGTGTCTGCGCTGGAATTTCCTCCTTTTCTTGGTTATTTTAAAACCGCTTCTTCAAAATTTTCGCGCTGTCATTAATTTTTGTCTGCTCTTTGTTGCAAAAGAGCACCGTTGAAAAGGTTTATAGCGGTTCACAGAACTTTATCAGTGAATGAATGAATGAATGAATGAATGAATCTGTGTAAGAGGTATAGCACGCTAAAAGGTGCAGAAATACAATTTTCGCTACGGTGAACGTCATTGGCTCATGCAACTAACACTAAAGCAAGCGTTAAGACAACGTAATAATTTCTGGTGACTGACCTAGTAGCTGGTACAGGAAGCCTGAGATGGTATCCCAACTCTGACCGGCATCTTCGCCGCCCATGGACACTAGATAACCGGATGTCGTTATCGCGTTGATCTTATCTATAGTTTCCAGGATTAGGTTCAAAATGCCCTGCAAAGAAACGTGACGCATTATAAGCGGACACTTACACAAATAAAGAAACGAAAATATTTTTCTGGTTATGGAATTTTTGAGTGCACTTAATCAGCATGCAAACTGTCGAAAAGATGGCAACGTACGGACACGCATGCATGACATTCACTTCACGTTTTGTTCTCCAGAGAACTTTGATTTTGTCAGGGAGACGTGAGCTTGAGACTCACCTCCTCTTGAAACAAGTCCTGCCTGTTCCTCAGAGCCTTCAATTTATTTTGCTTTTCTTCGTGCTCTGCAAATTCAGTGACAAACGTGACACATATCACAGAGGGATCTATTTTATCACAATAGTGAAAATAGCATGCCAGCATACGGCAATAGAGAATTTCCAGTTGGAGGGTAGAGCTTTGTCGGGTTTAAGGACTACTGGCTACTAGAAAAGCATGCATCCGTTATTGGCAACAATGGTAGTAACAACGGCTGGTGCAGATCATAACATGGGATATATAAGGTAACATGACAACCGTTTTTATGTTTAGCCCCTAGTGTAATGTAGTGGCCGTGAGATAATCCTTCGCCGGCGGTGCTTTCGGTCATCTTCTTTCGATGAGAACGCCGACTCGACCGAGAAGAAATCCAAATGTAGTGTACTTAGACGAACGACTGCAAGATATCGCTAGAAGTCCCACTGAAGGCTCCCGGCAATCTGGCATCGTTAACCGCAAGAAAATTAAGATCCTCTATCATTCGCTGTAAAACGTACGAAAATGTTGCAGAAGCATCCGCTCGCAAGCCAGTTGCTTTTAGAACTTGAGGGGATGTGCTGCGCAGTAAAAGTGAACAAAGGACACACAAACGACATATCTCGCATGGTTTGTACACTGGAACAGCGAATACAGCGAATACTGTGCATTTAAATTAAGAAATTTGTTCCGGATTCGTCCTCTTGGCGATCTAAAGTTCCTCCGTGACGCTCATGTTATTTTAACTGACAGATCGGTCTGTAACACTCGCTGTGCAGTATCAGAGCACAAACATCTCCGACAAAATCCTCTTTAAGTGAAATGATGTTCCATTGGTGTTACATTAAAGGGCATTCAATCATGCTGTCACTGACCGATGTCGTCTTCGGGTTGTACGAAGTAGTTGATAAGATCCTCGAAGCACATGATCATTTCGTCCTGGTCGATAGTGCTCATCGCGGAGTCCTGCCTACCTGCGCCGCTCTGCATCGCATCCAAGTTCCTGAAAGTGACACCGGAAGATGGCTTCACGGATTTGTTGGTCATCCGAAACATAGAAAGTTAGGTATGGCGCCGCAGATCCTGTAACCCCCACAGCCTCTTATGCACGGTAATAATTAATTAATTAACTAATTAATTAATTAATGAAAGCGTTTAGCATCACTAATGAGGCGGTGCCGAACGAGCCACCTTATCCCGACAGAATATTTGGAAAAATATTCTCATTGCACCTACTACATCATGGAAATACATTACTTGTACATTACTTAACATGCTTTACAAATTTGCCACATTCACCATATTTCCTTTAAAGCAACCGTTTAAAGGTTGGCTAATTAATAAATTTTAATAAACTATCTGACCTCGATTCATAAACAGTCTGACTTTATCAAGAATATACTAAATCACATTAGGTGGACTGCATTCCCGTAACGTCCAGGAGAAGGAAAGTGAGGGACTTCCGCGTTTTGTTTTGACCTTTCGACATTCTTGCTAAAGTGTGAAAGGGAATGGGGCAGGGCTGAACCTGGAGCAGGGGCTGCCTCCTCTCTGGATCCACCCCTGCTACGAGCTTGCCCTACTTCGGGTATACTCACACAATGAACTTGTTGAAGAGCGATCCGCATTTTCGAATTACGCGCGCAGTGCGGGATTCCTCAACCTGGGCACGGCTGAATTCGAGGCCGTCGTCCATCTTGCCTTCTTCTGACATGATGGCCTGTACAGACCCAAAGAAGTGCATAAGACAACATCGAAAAACGCGTCGTGTATCAACAAACGAGTCGCAAAGCGAGAGTGTAGCTACGCATTTGGGACTTTCCGGCGCTTTCGTAATATGAAGCGCCTGAAGTGATACAGTTAACCGCGTTAAAAAGGCAGAGGCTACGGGTGCTGAGAAAAGCTGTTGTAATGAAACAGTTTACGAACAGGCAAGACTATCTAAATCTTACTGTAGAAAAATGGGCACAAAGTTAGAGAAAAAATCAGGTCCACTGTTATTGATTCAACATTGGGCTTGAATGGGCGCATTTGTAAATATTAATAACTGCTATAATGACGATGCTCGCCGCATAGTTAGCTCATGGAGGGGGTACGCAACAAGAGCGGAAAGATTGCGATTCAGTTAAGGAGAAGACGTGTTTTTTCTGCAGCCGATGTCAAAAGCACTGCTTCGTGTCCGGGCGAAGAGGTGTATAGGGTAAAGAGAAAGAGAGAGGGAGAAAGAAGGGGAAAGCCGTAGTCAACGATGGCCGTAGTGGAGGGCTCCATAAGTTTTGTCATGTGGGGTTATTTACTCCACTGACGACGCAGAGTGCTCGGGCCCCTGGCATTTCCGCCTCCATCGAAATGGCGACCACCGCGGCCGGGATCGGATCTGCATTTTTGGGGTGGCAGCCTAGCACCAAAACCACCACACCATCGCAGCCAGGCGATAACGGGCTCGAGCTTTTCTCTCCCTTTAAGATTGTCTCGGTTCTCTTACCAAGGGCTAGTTGGCGCAAGTGGCGCGAGAAACAAATTCCTGCAAAATGAACGTAATGTCCAAATAGTATTGTGATAGCACTTATATGGACAGCCTCGACGGGGTTTTGCCGTCGCCGTCATGTCCCGTATAAAGTACAAATTCATAACAGCCCTTCGCGCCTCATACGCTCTACCTGGGGGTAAAAGCACGCGAGTGGGGGCGAGGAACACGGATGAAGCAGAGATCAAAAAAGCCCGGCCTTTCTCTGTTGCTTGGAAGGCGCATGCTGTAAAATCAGCCCGGACGGGACGCCTACCGAAGCGGAGAGGGAGCGCTCCGCCGATCCTTAACTGGCATGAAAGGTCGCAAGGGTGCGAGGGGGAGAGTATTGTATATTTTTTCCCACATGAAATGCTGCGTGGTTAGGCTTCGGTCACCGCGGCCGTAGTAACTTGCCCAACTCTTCGCGAAATACCGGGAGTGCTGGCGTAAGCCGAAGACGGGTATTGGTGATGACGCAAGCCGATATCGCGCGTCGCTCGCGATATGTGTATATGGCCATACATGCATACCTAAATATATACGGCACTGTCTGTATGTGGCCGTATTTGCCTAATACCTCTCAGAGTCATACACGGCATTCCCAGTGTAAGTCTTTTACTGCCGCATATGCCTCTATCACGATTTGAGCAAATACGACCTCATAGGGACTCGTTCCACATATAGCCAGATATGCCTAATTCCTGATTTCACCATATATAACATCTTTAAGGACTTGCTCATGTTCCCTAGAATTCATCAATAATTATTTTTCAATATTATCCTGAACGTGTAAATGCAGTGTACAAGAAAACTCATTTTTATTATACTCATAAGGAGCAGGTTGAAGTAAAAAATGACTAAAGAGAAACATGTACTCGAAGTCCAGTTGAATTGAAAAATACGCGAATCTCACCTGCTTTTCCTCCACTTTTCCAACTCCACGCTTTTTAGTTTCGTAGGTCTGAAAAATGAAAATAAAGAGCAATCAGCCTTAATGCAGTCCGAGGTATGTTCATATAAATATTTACAATAGAATGCATTAAAACACTTTTCCGCTCGATTATTGCCGAAGCCAGTACTGTCAGGGAGACCTCCTAACAAAACGTAAGCAGCAGATAAATACATCGGTGAGCTAACAGCGGCAGATTAGCACCAAGATATACACAAAATAATGTCTATAAAGACTACAGAAACCATTAAACGCTCAGTTTACAGGTAGATTAACAGAGTGAATTGATGATAAGTACATACCGTAAACGAATATTGTAGATCAGCGCACAAACCGACAACTACATCAAAACATTTCAGAAACCAGTTGTTTTAATTCGTGCAGGCGCATCTGTATTTTTACGCTTACCTGGCAAACGATCATCATTGGGTGACATTTGGCAAAGTCCCATCTTGTGTATTGTTACTGGGTTTGTTCTTACCAGTGCGCCTTTCATTACTCATCGTTCTGGCGTCGTGCGTTAGTATGTTCCGCGAATATTACTCTTATCTTGCCTATACCCTCTCTTTACCGAAATTAGACTTCTTTACGATTATTTAACAATGGATTATCGCAAGAAACACGCCTTTTAGAGAGTCTGCACAATGATCATAACTAAAGAAACTATCAAACTAACAGGCTCATTAAACAAATACATAGATACGCACGTATTGAGCTTTGTTTGCAGGGTTATTATAAATCAGCCGCGACAAACAGAAAACGGTCGTCACCTTGTACGAAAGCCAAAGTCCCGTCTCCAGATGCTGCAGAAACACGGTGGTGTCGCCATATTTGATAAGAGGTGATCCAAGAACCTCTTCCTCTTTCTCATCCAGAACAATCTTTTTATCGTCCTGATAAGGGACAGAAAGACAAACTGTAAAGCGCGCAAACACCTGCAATTTTACAACAAGAAAAACAATAGAAATAATATGTTTGATGTCATCCTGTAATTACCAGCCTTATCTAATCATCCGTATCGCCGCTGTTATTCGCCTAAGCTATATCCGCCACAGGACGAAAGCCTCTCCCGACGATCTCAACTTTACTCTGTTGCGCGCAACCTCAAAGTACAATTTTAGAAAAGAGTAACAAGGACAGATCGTCGTTTATGGCCACTGAAGTTACATTATGTGCAACCTAAGGGCAAGCCATTTGCGCTCTGTTTCTGTGGGTCACAATTCGAACCTGCGACCTGCTGCTTTGCAGAACAGCGCAATACGCGAAGAGTGATCATGGCGGTTGATTATATATGACAGCTCAAAGGCAGGTTTCGTCAAAAAGGACCACTTCCTCATTTCTGGTGGTTTCTGACCCCGCAGCTAAAGGAAGGGCAGGTTCGTCTTATTCGTTAGCAACAGCTAGAGGAGAGGGACGCAGCTGGGAGTCATATTAACAGTGGCGCTGTTTGGACACTAGAAATAAACAAACAAATAAATAAATAAATAAATGAATCAATAACCGCATGGTGGAAAACTCTCCTGTCTTCGACTCACTGACCGTGGGAGTGGTGAAAAGTCATAGAAAATCAGAAGGGAAATGCAGGAGAATAAAATCTCTGACACTTCAGCAGATTTCACACTGGGTGGAACTGCCTTTTTTTACAGTTCGCACTTAACTGAGTAGCAGTACAAGATACTCAGCACGATTGCGGAGCGCGCATAGCCACCCCCATCTGAACAGGTCGTTTCTGTTTCTTCATGCCCTATTTCTAGCTGTCGCTGTAGCTCAGTTCTTGGGACGATCTCAGAGGCGCAGCCAGAAGGGGTTTCAATGTCCTCCCGAAATTCTTCATTTTTCGATGCACATATATGTGCAGGCACATACAAACACACCCTATGCACGTACACAAAGGAGGCTAGGACCCCTCCTGAAATAAAATTCTGGCTACGCCCCTGGACGATCAACAATCCACTAGCCTCTGAGCGAACTGTCTTCATCGAAGACAGGCTGCAATCTGCGGTTATACGCTCACCTTTGTTTGCCTGAGACAGAAGGCCGTGGCCGCGACGGTGGCGCGCTCGCGTGGCACGAGGCACACTTCTCGGTTTTCGCCGAAGGCCAGGTACTGGCCCGTCGTGATGTGGTGGATGCGGAGCGGGTAGCCCCAGTTCACGAAGCCGCCCGCCCACCTGGAGTGAAGAGTGGCGGACGTTGTATATCGCGCTAGCAGTGTTGTGGAACGCGGTAACAAGTTCTGCTAGAGCGCTACAGAAATTAAGCAGCCGCTGCTGTGAAAGCTCCTGTAGCCGAATTCACAGAACCGAGCGTTCGTAAGCGCTGTTTGCGATTGGACGACCGCCTGCCTTTTGGTATGTTCATTATCACGATGAGATGAAGCAGCGCTGTTGAAGAATCCTCTTAGAGACGTTTTCAGCCTAAAGCAGTTGCAGTGAATACGGACCCACGACCCATATTCAGAAAAAAGAAAGGCATCTTGCGCAAAAAATGTCCGTTGCGCAATATTTCAATTCATTATGATGCAGACCATTGGAGGCACCCGCAGACCAATTGCAAAGGCTTGTGGAAGAGATTCTGAATCACGTGACTCCTTTCTTTTTGACCGCAGGTAGCGCGATATTATTTATGTCTGAGGGGTGGGGAGGGGTAGGGTGGAGGGCACGAAGAACGATGATTATGGGGAGGCTTTTTATTTCACAAGCTGAGCATGATTATGCAGGCTTGATCTGATGCACCACTTAACCATGTTTGTAAGAATATCTGTCCATATAATCGCCGAAAGCATAGTGATTACATCACTCACGATGAAATGTTTCTAGAGCTATACATTTAATATAGGCAAAATGCCATTCGGCAAAATGTCTCGAAGTTCTCGGTATGGTAATTAAATACTGCTACCGTCGAACTTTCCTTTCTATTACTCAAAGGTACCTCAATTTACTGTAAGTCATGATATGAACAATGGAAGCAACCCTTAAATGCACTGAACGCCTCCGAAATTTACATTCCATTTTTACATTGATCGCATATTTCTTTTCGATTAAACACGCGTAGGACAATTTTTCCTATTCTTTATATTGGATTTGGTTGGAAAACTTTTGCATTGAGAAGCCCTGGAAGAAAGGAAGGAAACAGAGCCCCTGATAACAAAACACATATATGCAAGACTAAATTGCAAGGGTTATTTGCAGCAAATCGTCGTAGTGGACATAAAGCACTATATAGCGGAAGGGAGCACTATTCAAAACAAAAAGAGAGATAGATACCATTGATCAATTCGCCACCAGGGAAAAACTACGCACGCAGCAGATTAACGTATAATTATATATTAAACTATGTCTCTCCATGCAATTAACAAAGCCGTGATGTAAGCCATGATAGCGCTTGAAGAACATTACCCGCGAAAAGCTCACCACTACGGCACGATATAGCGCAGATGTTCATTTACTAATGTTTTATGTTATTCTATGTTATATTTGGCATTTCGTTGGAAGGGGAACCTATCAAGCTGCGAGATGAAATTTTGCTTACATTGTTCGAACTCGTAATTACAAAATATTCAAACGGCGCGGTGGAGGGCATGCTAATATAAAAAATAGATATAAAAACACCTTTCTGAATCGCATGTGTGTTTCCCGAGGCTTCATTACGTTGCTGCACCATGCTTAGCATTGACATTCTGCAGGCTTACCACGAGAGACAAACCCCGTGGGGCGTAATTCAAACAGCACTGCTCATTAATCACAGGCGCGGTCATTAGGCCAGACGTAACCGTCAGCGTATGGTGTTATTAGGATGCAGGCGGCGCCAGCACACTATGTATACTGCTGAAATTTAGGTCACTGGGCCGTAAGAAACGCATACAACTGCAGCTTTACGCGTTTCTGAGCAGTGTTGAAATTTAACGGTGTGGTTTAGTATTTTACCGATGGATGTGAAAAGTAGTACTTACTTTGTCCGCACTAGCTCCAGTCTCCATAGGGAACGGGCTTGATTCAGGACTGCACCGCCTTCGTAAACAATGATGCTGATAGATAAAGAAAAGATTGAAGGATTGATAAGACAAGGTTTACAGGTCTCTGTAGGAAGCTGCATTCAAGGTAAGCACTTAATAGACATGTGTCGAAAGCAATAATGAGCCTCCATCGCGACCGCTAAATATAAGAAAGCGTTTTAGAGAATAAACTCATTCTTCCTCAATGCCCATGTCGTAGAAGTATAAACCGTAGCAGCGACGTGCCCAGTGATAATGTTTTCTTTATTGAATTAGCTGCTCTGGCAACAATGTTTTATACGATGTTGCTTCGATTAGATATGGCTTAAAACTCAATAGTGCGAAGGTGTGCCAGAAAATTCCCCCGTAATTGTTAAGTTGTCAACAAAAGTTCCCAAATGCGTTGCTCTCTGCATCGGTTCCTTTTGTTTAAAGAACGTTTTAAAGGGGGAAAAAATGGGCCGCAAGATACGGTACAACAGTTATCACTTAGGGATATGGGTAGCTCTCAAGCAGTTGCGTTGAGTTAGCTGGGCAGGCACCTTTCTAATAGTTACAAAGATAAAGAAATGTACGAAGTAGACAGGAATTCGTTCACCGTATTTTATGCCATTTACCGTCTCAATAAATACATCGCCAAAATACTCGCAAGAAATACATGCATAAATAATTCAGAAAGGGCGTCGCGCCGCACATAAGCCAGAGAGTGAAGCGGAAATAAACTAAATAACCTAAATAACCGACCCATACGGGCGTTTTAATTGTGGTAATTCTTTTCCTGGTAGCTATTTTAATTGCAAATCTTCCTTAGCGCAAGAGAGCCCTTCTTGGTCGCCTTACAAAAAGCGGGAGGTCCTTGAATGGGTGTTTGAAACTTGATTTTTCTTTAAATATATATGTAGTGCTTTCTTCTTCGACACATTTGCATTCCTTGGAGCGTTAGATGTAACTGAATGTCTGTACAATACGCAGCAGAGACAATGACGTAGTTATCAAGGTTGCTATATGGCTATTATCCACTACATCTCTCATTACGTCTTGTAGCTGAAATGTACGTTTATGCGAAATAAATATTCTTCCTTACACGAGGACTTCTCAGTCACGTTGGAGGGAACGATGCAGAAAGAGAAAGCGAATTACAGCACGAAAATAAGTGAGTACAATGAAGAATGCACCAGGACACGAAATAGATAGTATATTATATAATCACTAGATGGGTATACAACACCGTGCGCGAAGAATTATCGGTGTGTACTTTCACATTTCAGCGCCAATGAAAAAAAAACACTTATACAGTGCATAAAAATGTTAGTGCTATGAGATTTTGTTGATAACTCGAAAATGCAAGATAAATGCTTTTGTAGACTGTTTGAAAAATCAGTAATTTGCTTAACAAAATTTAGTAGCCGAAGTATTTGGTAGTTTAGATGCTGGCGACCGTAAATAGTACATCTAAATGGTGCTTTGCTTCAACTGTGCAGTGGATATCGAGGAGGAGGAGAGGGTAGGTTGACAACACAGAGTCTCTGCTTACAAGCAGGAGTAATCTGTAATAATAATCACAATAATGGTGCCCTATAGACTTGCAATCACTGCTTCAAAGGAATCGATCAGGTTGGATACTGTGGCACGACGTTTGTAGAATGCACCTTAAATAATTTGCGCGGTTAAACTACCGCCACACAAACTGCCAAAAGAGAGCTTGGCGTGGAACTCCTCATGCCGCTTTTTTTTTTCTTCGGGCTCCCTGACTTGTGCCTCCTACGGTTCGCAGGCCGCCGAGACGGCACGAACGGCGCAGTCCCGTGCTAACCGCGGTACTCTATATTTGTTTCTCACGCGCGCCGAGAACAATTAGGACGGCGTTGGAAACGACACGCGTGCATGTTACGAAAGCCGCTAGTTTCAATGTGATCAGCGAGACATTTTCCAGTGTTCGCCTAAAAATGCAATGGAGTTGTCTGTATTCCTTTGAAGCATTAATGAGGTGACGTTCCGGATGTCTTTCTTTTCCTTTCGGGTTTTCTTTTCTTTATTTTTCTGGTTTTACGGTTTTGCGGAAGGAGGAAGAATGGGTCGTGTAGCGCACAAAAAGAAAAAAAAAAGAATGGAAGAATACGATTCGACAGAACAGCCACTGTACTTACAACGAGTTCATCGTTTTCAAAAAAGAAAAGGAAGCGCACCAGTAACCTTTACTGATACAACGCTCAATCTTCTTAAAACTCCCTCTGCAAAAACAAAATTCTGCAATCGCTGAGTTTCGCTGATACATCCCTCGTTTTTTTCGTTGATACGAGTTGCTTAGATAATGATTTTTCAGTCAGCTTACGCCTTGAGTTTGAAAATGTTACTGTGAAAGTGAACATGAACGTGCGCATTTCCAGCAGTGTCCTGGTTGGTGTACGTGAATGAATGCTCTTCCAATGTGTCACCGACTCGCTCTTTATTCACTCTACTGAGCCTCGCACCATCTCACGCGTTGGTCCCTACATCGTCTTTAGCACTGTAGGAGTGTTTATACACTTTGCTCCTTTCCTTGCTTTTTTCCCATCCCGTAGTGTAGCAAACAGGACTCCTGAATAGCTAGCCTCCCTGCCTTCCGTTACCTGTTTCTTGCTGGATATGGCCGTAAGGCAACTTGCTGTACGGCGTACAGTCCCTTACAAAAATGCCATATATGGCGATATCAGGAATTGGGCATATGTGGCCATATATGGCACGTGCCCGTATGTGGCCGTATTTGCCCAAATCGTGATAGAAAAACATATGGCATTGAAAGACCAACTCGAGGAAGGCCACGTAAGACTCTGGCACGTAATGGGCAAATACGGCCAAGCGCGGACACGTGCCATATATAGCCTGATATACATATATGGTCATATGCGCATATCTGGCTATATATAGCGCGTGTCTCTATGTGGTTGTATTTACGCAATACGCGTGAGAGTCTTATGTGGCAGTCCTCGTGTTGGTCTTTCATTGCCACATATGCTTCTATCACGATTGGAGCAAATGCGGTCACATACAGACAAGTGTCTTATATAGCCAGATATGTCCAATTCCTGATATCGCCATATACGTATACTTTACCCCTTACAAAAATTGTAAGGGGTAAAGTTAAGCAGAGCAGGTACCCGAAAGTCGCGATATTTTGCTCCGCCGAAAGGACCTTATACGTCATTGATGCAAACACAGACATACATAGCAAGAACAAATCCGAAACTTTAGCTCGTCGGCAAGCTACTAAAGCAAATATTTTACTTTGGTCTCTGGATTTCCATTATTGTTTTGTGTTTTAAAAATACAGCACCTTCAGGTAAAGACTAAAAGCACTCGGACTGTGCAAATGCAGCTTCAGCATGGCTTTTATCGCTGTGTGCTGCAATCTTCCATTTAACTATTTCGTCTACAGGTATGTGTCGCTCTTGTAGTTACAGTCTTAATTTTGTAAGGCAAGATGTTAGTGAGAATTCCGTGAAGCAAGAGCTTACTTTTGGCCGGCCTCCTGACTCCAGTTGGGTGGGATGGTGAGACACTCGTCTCCGCCGTGGAAAAACCTTAACACTTCGCCGCCGAACACGTAACCTGTAAAATATATCAGAGAATGAAATAACCACTTCACTTTGTCACAACTCGCAACGTGCTTCTTTCAGGACAAAAACCCGTCTCAACCTTCGCGTAGCTTTGCTCTCAGAAGTTCTTCATTCACCCTGCCGTGCGCGTTAATCACAAGTGACGCGTCAGTGTGAGCTAGGATTTTTTTGCTGATTACTTCTGGAAACAACATTTCTCTGTTTGTGTGTGGTAAACGCATGCCTCTCGCATGAACTAAGAAAGATTTTGTCCCACCACGGTGATATAGTGGCTATGGTACTCGGTTCGCGGGATCGAATCCCGGCTGCGGCGGCTGCATCTAGACACAGGTGAAATGTTGAGGCCCATGTACTAGTGTGATGTCAGTTCATGTTAAAGAAACCCCAGGTGGTCAAAATTTCCGCGGCCTTCCGCTACGGCGTCTCTCATAACCAGATCGTGGTTTTCGGACGTTAAATCTCACAAATCAAATCAATAAAGAAGGTTTTCCTTCATAAATGAACAATCCTGCATTGTATGCGCTTTTTGCAAGTACTAGTCAACAGTAAAAGTAGACCATTAGTCCCTGAATTACACAAGCATAATCTTCATAGCTCGTAACAAACATTGGCAAAAGGAAGGTCAGCTGCTTATAATAAAAAAAACCTTTTTTTGAAAAAATATTTTTACACTGAACTCGTAGATGAAATGAAACACTCCTTATAACTGAAATAGGGTTATAAGACATTCCTTCGGCATTTGGTGTAATTTGATGTAATAATACAATTATCTCTTTCTTTAAATGCTAACCGGTACTGAATGAAGACAGCTATACAGCACAAAACAGCAAAGAAAAAGGAAAGGGGCATGATACGAGAGTGTTGGCCTAGCGCTAATTATCTTTAGTACTGATAAATACCAGAAGTCTACCTTCGTGATGATGCACGCTGTAAAATTATTTAATTTCTTGATGCTCATCGCAGTCGTTATTCTTGCTTTGAGGGCTCCATGATCAAACGTGCCTGATGTTTGTGCTTGAGGAGTACTGCGCCGAAGCAGACACGGACACACAGAAAGAAGGCAGGCACAGTGATTACTGCATTCTTTTGCCACGGGCTTTTCTTGTTCAAGATAATTTTTCGCTACTGACCTGGTCATAAGTGTTACTTCCTGCTTCCCCATGTATATATATGATCCTTTAATAATAAGCCTTCAGTTGTTAGTCTGCGCTTGTCTCTGTATTCTTTCTGGGTGTCCGTGTTTGCTTCGGCGCAGTATACCTCAAGCATGCGTCACCAACTAGCCTTATCGCAAACTCTGATGTTTCTGCGCCAGTTTTGTTGTAGGCAACCCAAAACGCAATAACTCCCCTGCATATCTTTATGTGAACGGCACGCCCGCTGAGAAACATCAACAAGAGCGCGGTAAGGCCTAGTCAGGAATCTTCACCCCTGCTTTTGCCTTGCATCGCGTAAATTGCATGTATTTGCTGTGCCCAAGTAAACACACACACTACAAAAAATTCACACATGCACAAATATGGGCCTGTTAGGGCGACGTACGCTAGGTTTAACGCACTAGGTTTTTCAGTGTAGGCGATCAAAAGTAACAGAAGCCAGGCGTATTCAGCAAAACCTAATAGATGCGTGTGCATTCTCGCGTCACTCACCAACGTTCTTCGTTCTGCTAGTGCCCGTCCCGAATGGCGCCACTGACCAATGCGTGAGATGAAAGCTGGCGTTCACGATCGTGTCTTCGCCTTCTTTGGCCGTGTGCTGCAGGAAATAGAAACGGCAGTGTTATTGCGTAGGCAAGTGGTACAATTTATTCTACTGTCGTCACTCCAGGTTTTCGGGCCGTGTTAAGAATAAAACGTTAATATGTGACCATGATGCACGAATAATAAATTTCCAGCGGGCAGAAGAGAAAACTCACTGTTACGAAATTTTATGCACGGCAGTTTAGCGATCAACGAAAGCACGCAGGTAGGCGTGTAATATTGTGCGGTTAGTGGCTCATTTCCTTCGGGCCTTAATATTTCCGCTGCGCGGCATGCACTAACAAGGCGACAATGGTACTCCGACGAATTCCAGGGTTTCCTTCTCCGTAGAAGCCTGTCATCTGAACTGAAAACTCCGACACGATTATGATCAACTATAGTGAATGCACATACTCATTCGGTAAGGATTAAAATAAGTGCGGGAACACGTTCAGGTTTTCCAGTCTTGCGAACCTATCCGCTTAGGCTTTGCAGTAACTACAGACGTAATAATCATTAATAGAGCACATCACTCCACAATTGATTTGTTAATAAGACACACCGTAGTAATTTTCCTGTAAGAACGTCGCATTTAAGTGCTGATCGTCCATCAAGTTAATGTTTGTACACAAGCACCTTTCGCATCCTGCCCCCGTCACTGCGTGCTCACCATACGGCAATGGAACTTGTGCGCTCGATAATGGCCGCAGAAAATCACAAGCTCCGAGTCAGAGCACATGTCTGCAGGTCTTCTGTGCAGTCAGAGCACAGGTCTGTATGTCTGCAGACTTTGCAGGTGTGCCACTCTCGTAACTTGTATTTAGCAGTGAAGTGCTGGGTAATTTTCCCGCAGACACGATTCCACGCCAGCATACGGAGTACTTATAGGCAGTGCAGGGACGACATGGGACTTTGTACAATTGAGAGTGACTAAGTTCCAATAATAAACGCGAAGCCTCAACCGTGGTACGTCGGGAGGAGTAAGAGCACATGTTCTTCGTTATGGAAGGAGGTCCTCCTTACCAGCATCAGGATTGCAGCCATGCACATAAACCAATGATTTGGGGCATGTTACTGTGAATCATAGTGCCGTAAGCTGGCGTTTAGTTTTAGCGTGGAGATCCAACGCTTCAAGAGCACGACGTTTAGACCGCAGTACATACCATCACGCTTATTTCCGAGAAAAGCAAACTGAACTTGACTATAGCAGGAGAAAGCAGTCTTTGGACGAGCCCCATGTATGCGTCTAAAAAATCATGTCTCTCATTTTAACCCGTGAATCTACCTAGGTGGCCGCAGACGTGTAGTCAGCTGCCTAAAAAAATGACTTGGTTGCTGTTTCAGGGCCAGCACAAACGAGTTCTTTGAACCTCATTGGCGTGTAAGCTGTTTTCAAGTCTTCAATTCCGGATATGAAAGGAAAATTTACGAAATTTTTTCTAGTACTCACAAATGGTGGCTCAGGAGGCAATATAAGAAGTCACAGAAAGGATTAAATAAAGATAATAATGTCAAGAAACGTTCAAGCAAGCAATGGTTTCAAAAAAAGCAAACGGCGAGGTCCATTCTTACCAGGTATCGCTCGGTGGCAACGCTGACAAGGATAAGGTCGTCTCCTACGCGGACCTTCTCTCCTTCGGACCTCTGCTTGGAGGCCGGGTGAATGGTCCACCAGCACGCCTCGCCTGCGAATAAGAGGCGAGGGGAGAACATGTTTAAGTGATTTCATTTCGTTTATTTGCACTCTCGGTTTCATTGGAGATATTACAGGAGTAGAAAGAAACGGGCCGAATCCTTCGACAGTCCCTACACACAGAAGCAATTAAAACATTTAGGATCGAATTAAGTATAATACGAGTACAAGGAAAACCACTTGACCGAGAGGCAAGGAAATAAAGGCTACTATGAGACCACAGAACGTCCTGGAACTTGCCGCCATTGATTTTTTTATAAAATGGTTACGCATGCGGAGGATTGAGCAGTTCCCACTTTCTTCAAGATACCTCCAACAAACTGGAAAACACACCATCAGCGCATCAGAGAAGACAAGGGCCCCTATACAAAAGAACCGAAAAAGCTACAGCAGTCTCTAGCAGGTACATGCTACCAGCAACTATCATAAGCGTGCTCATATGCCCCACCTCTAGCACCTTCCGGAACATAAAAACCCTTTTTTGGACTTGGCCTGCCAAAAACCATACCAACCACACAGTGCCTTCCTCCAACCAGAGAAGCGCGCTATGATTTCACTGTGTAGACTCTACTAACAAGCCCTACAAATGCATCATATCGTGCGAACTTCATCCTCTGCCACTTCATTCGGGGAAACAAGGGAGCTAAATGACAAAAGAAAGAACAGCGAAGAAAGCCGCAGAATGCCAGATGCAATTCACGAACATAAAGGGCTATGATCACTGATCCTGATTCCTGATCACTAGTTCTCCGAAAACTTGAACTCCTGCGCCAAAATCGCGCAGTGCGATGACACCGCTGCCATCAGTAAACCAATTGCAAGTATGAAAGCAACGTACATGTCATTCACTACGCGTCGCATATTATTACTCCACTGATGTTGATCCTTTGGCCTTCGTTACGTACATCGCACAGTAGCAAAGCGAGAGATGTAATGGGTACAGTAGCAATACTTGTAGTCGCATTGAAAATCCCGCTTATGTCTACTGCTTCTACCAGGTTAGCAAAGACGTTCATTTCTGTGACTAGACAGGTAGTAATATGCAAATTCATGATAAGAG
The DNA here is from genome assembly GCA_013339685.2 of Hyalomma asiaticum. Taxonomy (NCBI): domain Eukaryota; kingdom Metazoa; phylum Arthropoda; class Arachnida; order Ixodida; family Ixodidae; genus Hyalomma; species Hyalomma asiaticum. The sequence continues at coordinate 66,635,352 of CM023488.1, forward strand.
GAGGTAGGAGGAAGTGAGTTATAGACTGAAGAGGGTGGAAAAGACAGGAGCCTTTGGCGATCAGTACACGTGAGCACACCACCGAGTGGCAAGTCGGGGTACTTCCCGGGACTTCACGAAATGGTGACGCGAGCTCTGGTGCTGAAGCGGAATCTCCACCATGACCTTTCGCTTCAACACTACCCTCCGTTTCTTCGTCGCATTTCCTTTTTTTTCATAAGTTCCGGTAGCTCGAGCACAGCGTCGGAAACAGGTAGTCGCCGCAGTCGCTTCAAGGGACATTAAACCAAAAAACGATTGTTCTCTTATTAGTAGGCTAGCATTTCAGAGCACTAAAAACGCCACGCTTGTGAGTGGAGGGCCCTCGGTAGTCTAGAAAACGCAGGAGAAGAAAATATGGATGGCGATGACGCATTGAAATGCGTACACTAATACGTGGGAGGGCACAGATCTCTAACGGCGTCTACAAAGGGTTGCATAACTAATTATACACGACAGTATCCATCGAAGAAGAAAAACAAAAGACGACACTTTACAGAAAGCCAAAGCATGGCCAGAAATAGCTCGATTGCAATTGTCACCATCCACGACACCGCAAACAAGGACTACTGGTCGGCCAGGCAAGACGCATAAGAAGGATTTTTAGCAATGACGCGGATTACGTTCACCACTTACGCAACTTAAAAGGCAACCTTAGCTGAAATAAATCACCCGCACGACGCTCTCAACAAGGCATACGCTGACGCATGTAAACTAGAGAGGACGCTGGCACTAGTAAAAAAGAGACCCTAAAGCGCCGGCCAACCAGCCGCTAGCATTCATAACAAAATACTCCAGTGCACTGCCAAACATACATAATTCTCCGTAAATACTATGCAATACTATCAAGAAACGAGCTTGTTGGAAAAGCATTTCCAGAAATACCGAGAGTGTCCTATCCCCTTAGTCCAAACTCTAAGGACATTTTACTACATTCCAAAGTAAACGCTTTGGGTATCGTCCGCGTAATAACTTGCCGCCGTCCCAGGTATAAAAGTTGTCAGCATATGCAAAATTACCTGAAAATAAAAGCAAGAGAAGTGACAATGTCCATCATATAAAGTGTACTTTTTTGCACTAGTTCAAACGTTATTTACATGATGGAAATGTTCACTCCGTCACAAACAGGACATTGACTTAAGTGGTCAACCAGTTAACCTTAGATTAAACGAGCACCGCATGGACACTGCAAATAACCTGACGAAAGTGGTGGCACAGCATTTTAATATAGCGGTTCATAATTTTGACAAATTCAAACTCTATATACTTCAGCCGAATTTCCTCTCACCCAGGGTCAGAAAATACTAGGCAATCTTATCTGCTCCGACAAGTTGAATACACTCCAGCCTGCAGGCATATCTTTCCAAGGGAGTCCATTAGATAGAGTGGGAGGTCAACGACCGCGACGGTACAAGTTTAAGGTGCTTCGGCTAGTGCAAGCTAACCATGTCTTTTCAGAGAAGTCTCCTTTCTGGTGCTGATCCCCCATCGGGTTCGACGAAAACCACGTCATTAAGCACAAATGTTTTGCATATACCCCTCTTCTCCGCCTCCCTTTCAGGACGAGGAAGTGTGTACAAAGCGTACAGAAACGAATGCTTAAGAAGGCAGTTGCCATCCTGACGAAGACAAGTCTACTAGTTGAAATGTTGGCGGCTCCAGCGACATTCCTCGTTCTCCGTCGTTCTTAACGATCTCATGATCAATTACTCATCGGTAAGGAAGATATGCATTGTGTTCTAGGGAAGCCAGATATGGAGTTTCGGAATATTTGATGGAGCGAATCAGGCGAGAAGTCTGAGACGGTGCCCGTGGACGCAGGCGCAAAGGCCCCGTCTCGGACTCGCCCCTGCGGAGAGTTACCGCCACTGTGGGGAAGTAGAGACTCTGGAACACGTGCTCCTGAGGTGCAGTAATTTTGCAGCACCGCAGGAGGAACTCTTGAGCTGCTTCCGAAAGCAGAAACTGTTGGCATACAGATAGCGCTGAGGCGTTCCTTTGGCCACGAAGCAACTCCTGCGCACGAAAGGCGGCCCACGAAGCAGTATGCGATCTCCTCGAGCAGTTCGGCCTCACCGGCCGGCTGCTCTGTGTCATAGCAGTGCTGGCGCGCGGTGCGAGCTAAAAGACACTCGAGAGGGCCACATCAGAAGGGAACAATAGACTTTTGTGTAAATTTGTAAATAGTTCCTCTCTCCTATCTCGTTCCCTCCATGTCCTTGTAATTTAATTCCCCCCACCCTCCACTTCATTTACTTGATAGAGACCGTGGTTCGGGTGCCAGTTGATGAGTTAGACAGTTATGCTGGTTCCAGTAATTACTTTCCTTTTCCTCCCACCTTTTTTTATATCTTTCCTCCGATAAACAACAACCACTACTACTACACCGGACAAAGTGAAATTGGTCTTCTGACGTCATGAAGCCGATGTTCCTGCGCGAATATCAAAAAGAAAATTTATTTTCTTCGTGGAACATAGTTTTTCTATCGTGAACATAATATGACAAAACTAACGACAACTGAATTTTGGAGATATAAGTTCTCGCTCTAAAGCACTTCACTTTTCCACATTAGCGTTCCTTTAACGGCTACAGGATCGCAAACAGGAAGGCGTCTCTGGGTTACCCTCGTGTCTCCTTCCTTTCCTCCGTTTACGCAACAGTGATATGTTCGTCCCCATTTACGCAAGTCACATTCGGATAATAAAATTATTCTTTAACAGAAAGGTATATCGGGCGTAGTGTTTCCAACAGCTGTAAATATGACTCCGCAAATATAATGGCACTGAATGTTATAACGTCGCTCTGAGGCAAAAGAAAGCGGCAAGCTGAAGGGAGCCATAGAAAAAAGCGGACACAGTTGCTGGACACGAAATAGAACTGTTGATCTTACGCATCAATAATGCATGCGAGACACGCTATGCATTGTAGCTGGAGCTGATGTACGTAGGCGAACCTCCTAGACCATTAGCGTCGAGCAAGCAATCAGATTAGGACAAGCGAAAAACTTCGACGGCGTTCTATTACATAGAGGCGCTCCTTACAGTACACACCCACAGAATTTTCGCCACAGTACTAAAAAAATAGAAGAAAAATGCGGGTCCATATCTTACATAGAATAATTCTAGGGTTTCATCATTGAAACGAAAGGCAAAGCTGTCTTCCGATCCTCGTTAAAAACGACTACCTTCGGTGAACAGTCGAGCGCATGACACAAAATAAAGAAGAAAGACACATAGCATCGTTACTACGTTTGTTAGACCACTGTTCGCTCAGCACAATGTCGTTACGGGCCCATTGTTCTTAATAGAGCTCAACCGTGCCCGAAGCGCCTTACAGAGCCATTTCCTTGTCATCTCCCTTACTAACGACTGCATGCATCGCTGGGCTGCGGCGATCAATGGACTTTTTTGTTTCACCTCATTTCGCGCTTGCTTTGTGTCGCTACCGCTGTGGTGTGCCATGCATTATTCACCGGCGCCGGCATGGCCGGGCCGTGTTACTGACGCTACGAGAACACCTTGCTTCCTAAGTGTCGACGATGCGTACACAGCAGCAGGTGTTCTTCCGAAGGGATATACAAATAATAAACAGGATGAGGAAGAGAAGCAACCAACAGCAACCGTTAGCTGCATGTGCACAGGAGGAAGGCGCTGTCAGCGACGGTGATAGGCATAGATGACGCCGCCGCGGCGGTGATGCCGTGGCGCCGTGGCGGTGACAGCATTCGCCATGGCGATGACGCCGTGGCGCCGTGGCGGTGACAGCATTCGTGCACTTTCTTTAAGACCTCGCTAGCAAAATGATAATGTTATCAGAGGGCAGCGTGATAAAGAAAAACCAAAGCGAGCTGTTCCAGGCCGTGAAAACCGTGTAATCGGCAAAACTTTATTTCATCATCATAAGACGTGACGCAACTGGGCAGGGGTGTCAAGTCGCAAGGGTATAGAGCGTGTCCTCAGGGACCGCGAGGATTGAATCCGCCATTTTAAGCTAAGCCTGTTTTATACAGTACTGCACATTGGCCTTCACGTAATCGCTATCAAGTAGCGTTGGGCTGACGGCAAGAGTGAGTCAAGTGAGACAGGGTGCAGTGGCTTGAGGGCAAAAGCGGGTCCGCTCTTGCCTATTTTGACGAAGAGATCATCTGGCACATCGCACAACCTCGGCCCCGAAGAGCTCCGTTTTAAAATCGATTGCGCTTAATGCGGTCGCGAAGTTGCCAGGCACTTCCTCGGAACTTCCAGGAGAGTGGCGGCGATACTCACACTTCACTGCGGTGGCAGAATGCTCGTAGGTAAAAATATGAAAAAAAGCATCGCTGAAGTTATGGCTGCTGTGAAACAACAAGAGAGAGTGAGAGGAGCAAGCAAATGGAAAGACAGGTGGGGCGGGGGGGGGTAACCAGACGCGTCCCCGTTTGCTAGCCTATTCAGAATGATTGGTTGATTTCTGGGGTTTTGCGTCTCAACACGGCGACATCATTATTAGAGGCGCCGCAGCGGATGGCTCCGGAATTTTCCACCACCTGGGGTTCTTTAAGTGTGCACTGACATCGTACAATCTACAAGAGCCTCAACATTTCGCTTACATCAAAATGCAGCCGCCGCGGCCGGGATTCCATCCCGCAACCCTCGGATCAGCAGCCGAGTGCCATAGCCACTAGAACGCCGTGGCGGGGCACCCTGCTCAGCAGGAAGGAAGACTAGGGAATACCATGAAGAAAGCAGAGAAATTAAAGAATACACCATCCCATAGCGCACATAAACGACGTCCTTAAAGCCATGCGTCTGCACGGTACAACAAAACATAGACGTTCGTAGCCCTTTTCTCATGAAACACTAAATTGAGATAGGAGACAAATCGAATGATTGGAAACGGGACAGCAGATCCCCCACAGCCCTGGAAACGTTTTGATACAAGGCCTTTGCAGCATTTTGTGATGTACGAAAGCCACCTTCGATTGCTGGTCATGACTCGCACTACGAGGAATAACCATGCATTAAATTACCTCCACTATATTAAAGTTATCCCATTTTTTTTATCGGTACGATAGATGACATGACATATCTGAAAGACCGAATCGAGTGTAAAAATGTCGGAATGTTGGTCAGCTCCCTGATTTGCCTATCAGTTCTTCGGCTGAATAACACTCGCAATGAAAAACTCGCGCATGTTTACTGCGAAATCACCTGCATCACAGGAATGTGTTTTGTTTTTCTTCAACACATCTTCAATTTGGTAACACCCGCAGACATTGTCTTCTACAGGCTTGTCTCCATTGCTGTGCAGCATTGCGAAAGCCTGATTCGCGCAGAAATTGCCGAACGACTGCGCAAGTTATAACGTAACCGAAAAGATATTACCACGGACAGTTTATTAGAGCTCCATACAAACTCGCTATTTTGCTACAATCGTTCGCAAAAAGAAACTAAGAAATAAACAGGAGAGACAAGCCGAAATAAAAGCCGCAAGAACAAATAGATGAAAGAGGCAAAGAAAAAGAAAGTAATCATGACCGAAAGAGAGAATCCGACAGAATTCTTCGGCCAGCGTTCTTTGAATGTGTTCAGCCGAGCAGTAAAGTTAATGCGTGACGTCTGTACACGAGTCGTTTGCTCGAAATGTACGCTCAACGACCTCCGAGAACAGGCCGGCGACAACTCTAAGCGAAACGAGGGAGGTCGTTACTTCGATTGCCATGACAACCACATGGTTCTTTCTTTCTCGTTTCACATCGCTAAGTACGCTTAGCTCATCTGGCGCTCAACATCGTCAAACACAAGCACGCGTATCGAAAGAGCGCATGGATTCCGAAAGAACAACCGTGCCGCGCGCCGGACGGAATGGGGAGCTGAAATGCTTGTGAGGAAGAGCAGTACAACGATGTTGCTTCTTCGTCAAACTGAACGTTAGATGCCTTTTGTTGACGGGTGCAATTTGGAAATACGTGACAGTGCTTCGGAACAGCCGCTGCTGCTTCCATATTGCAGAAATGCGCGGAAGTGAATGCTTGACAGGCACTCCGAGGTGACGTGCTTTCCCATTAGCCTTGTGCGATTGCACACAGCGCGAGGCTTATGATGAAGAGCGATGTGTGATGTGCGTGCAGATATGTATATATATGTAGAGAGAGAGAGAGATTGGTTATCAAGAGTGGCAAGGGCCTTTCCGGTGAAAAACCTAGCTCTGGCGCACGTGCACCGAGAACAGATAAAGGGAGGAAGAAGATGTCAGAGAAAGGGAACGTCCGGCCTGAAGAAAGGGCGTTGTTTCTGCGTCTCCTTTATTACTTTATTACCGTTATAATATATATATATATATATATATATATATATATATATATATATATATATATATATATATATATATATACTATCAGAAAGTCACAGTGACAAACATAGGATTTATTCTGACGTTTCGGCTGGAGGCCAGCCTTTTTCAAAGATTCAAGTTTCTCATGGGCGCATGGTCTTTAAGTACACTTCACGAACATGCATAATGGGGGGTGGAAAAGGGAGAGCTCACAAAAAGAAGGGGGGGGGGTGTTGGGATACAGATGTGTGTCCAAGAAGCAAAGGCCAGTCCAAGATGACGTCTGCGTCCGCACGGCGCCTCCATAATAAATAACGGATAGGCCGAGATTGTGCGCCCTCGTTTGAAGACACTCGCGCTGCCATCATCTGAGTCCATGGTGCTGCGACTCCCGCAGTGCAGCGCGGAACCGCTGAAGCCAAATGTCGTTGTTGTGTGGGGAGTACAAAAAGAAGGGCGGGGGGGGGGAACGGGGGGAAGGACAGGTTGCTCTGCGCGCGGTAGGTACCAGTATAGTTCAAAGGATCGTCCCCGCGCCGTGTTTCAAGGAAAATGGAGGATAGAAAAAGAAACGTAGCGCATCCGCGAACAACCTTGAATGGTTTGGTTCGTTAAAGGCACGTACACACAGACACACACACAAAAAAGGAGAGAAAAATAAAGAAAGAATAAAAGAAGAGAAAACATCACACAGAAAGGAGAGTCGTTTAGTTTGACGAGTCATACTCCGTGGAACCCGTTCTCTAGCGAAAATGCGCGATGTAAAGCCAAGGGGACACAATATATATCTGCACCTTGCGCGCGCGGCGCGATCTGAATATATATATATATATATATATATATATATATATACTTATTTATTTATTTATATACGTCATGGACAGTTAAGTGTTCCGTATGCATTAGTCTATAAAATTAACTTCATCCGTTATTTTATATAACGTGAGCTAGTAATAAAGACCGGAGCTAATTTGAGAATGGCCCTCTACACAAAATAACAATAACAAAAAGAAAACCTTGAGAGCCTCTTGAAGACAGCATGGAAAAACTCCCTGCAGCAGATATTTTGCCTATAGGGCGGCGACGTTTACTTCCTAGCATATACAGTATAGGAAGATATCCAACATTTTTTAAAAGAAATTTTTGCTCTCAAGCTGGGAGACATTTAAGTTTTAAGAAGGAATGTTGAGTAACTGAGTTTTTCTGCCGTGTTCAACAACTGGTTCGGGGGTTCGTTTCAGAATACCCACTAATCCTATACTCATTGCGCCATCCTCCTTGTGCATCCATTTGTCTTAAGGTGGATGACTTGGCACTTCCTTTTGTTTACCATCCTTACAGGGACTGAGAAGCCAGCCGCCGAAGTGTACAAATCAGGACCTATGTCCCCGAGACACTGGTACACTACAATTGCTAAGATAAAACATCGACAAATCCGACGGGATTTTATCGTACCAGTTGGTCCGATAACATCTTGGCATCGGCTTTGTAATGGCATCAGGATTAATGCTTACGCTGGGAGAAAACGTTGGCGAAGCTACCAGCCAAATAGCGACACACTTATGTGCGGGAAGCTCTAAATATGACACGTCACCTTTGAATATTTATAATAACTAAGGCCTAGATCACACACACAGAAAGAGAAAGAGAGAAAGAGAGGTCTTGAGTGTGTTTAAGGATTTAAGGATTGAATCGCTACTCGAAGTATTCATAAGTGATTAATTTACGCGCTATGAAGCATATTAACAACACCACGCTTCTAGTCATGCTTCTTAACCCCCCCCCCCTCCCCATACACACACACACACACTTAGGTCTTCCTGCGTTTTATCTTATGCCTAATGCATCATTTTGTAGCAGCTCGAAAAAGCGCGACACAGCAGACACAGGGTGTATGGGTTCCCTTCCATTGCTAACGATCATCAGACTAGCCTCAGAAACTCATTGCGTGTCTTACCTT